>JAZAYU010000145.1:984839-1476431 GCA_038501625.1 Corbicula japonica
GCTGGGATCTTAAAAATGTCATCTTTTGTCTGCATCACTTTTCTATTTACATATTTAGCAAAAATAAATCCAACTTATGCAAAAAAGAAACGCTCAGGAATTGTGTATAGTTGATGCCTTTTTCATTAAACATGAGCCTCAGAAAAATTATTCTAAAACAAGTTTAATGAAAACAAGTTAATAAAGATTGATTAGGTTGACAGTAATTGTTGTACTCTTCAGTATAATTGTAGTTATATAAACAGTACCAAAGTTATATAAAAAATAAAACTCATTTATGAATGTTCAGTTTTTATTAAATATAACCGAACAAATAAAATCTGAAAATCACATATCGTACACTCTGAAATACATTTTTAATTATAATGACAGAATTGTTTATATGACGCAAACATCTCACAGGACAATTATTCTGCATTGAAGGTATTGTTGATTTTTTCCATATTTCCATAGTTCATTAGACGGAGAGTATATTATTTTAAAGGGAGAGCTAATATGCATTACAAAAATGCAAATAATGCTAATTCTTATTGTTTGACCATTAAAGGAACACTTGGTGTTAAACTGCGAACATAAATAAGTTCCACGCAATAACCTTATTTCTGAATTTATAAAGATACATTTAATTGTTAGTGGCGTCTTTTTTTAATTGACATATTCTTATCACAAACATGCTCTATCATCCTCTCTTATTTTTCGCTGCGTGGGGAGGCTGTGTTTTGTGAGTGTGGTGATTTCTGATGTGCATATTTCACTTAGAACTTGGGATATAAATATTGAGTGTGTTTTTTGTATTATTCTTCAACTATATTGCGTTAAATATAATCTCCGATAGAAATAATTTTTCTACACTCTCTAAAAATACGTTTTGTGTGTCAACTAATCTACTTAATCACTATGAAATCATTTCTCTAGAAGAATTGTCTTGTGACATGTTTTTTCCGACATAAGGAATGTCATTTTATGTGAATTTGTAGTGAAAACTAACAAGTCCCATACGTTGCATACGATATTATTATTGCATTATGGCATTAAAGAAAACCTTCAATAATGTTTGACAGCTAAACAGCGCAAGGGTATTGTTAACAGATCAAGTAAAGAAGATTAGTAAATGATCTTCTCTTGGACGTATTTTTCTTGTCGTGTACTGCAATAATATAAAAAGTGTATTGCCACATTCAGAAGACATAGCCTCCCAACACAGCTATGAAGAAGATAGGAAGAGAAAGCATGTTTTATAAAAGGACCAATTTAAAAAAAAACACCACAAACAATTAACGAGAATGAGAACCCGAGAGATTGCCACCTTTAAACGGTCAGTGGCAAACCAATTTGTCACTTGGAGTTTAAACCAGGTTCTATGAAAGTTGTTCAACGTGACGTTCCCATGTGAAATATTTTGCAGGCTCGGATTGGTTGAGTAGTTAAAAAGCTAATTACTGCCAATGCCATATAGACATATAAACGTTACTCAGTATATTTACATGTCAAGTACAGAGTATACATTTAAAACCAAACGACGGTATGCTTATACCGAAGAACAAGGAATCTTAAAATAAGATATTTTCATATCAAAGCCACTATTAGAAATTCTATTTCAGACTTGTGGTTAAACTTTAATTCCATTACTTGAAGAATACATGCAGACGCAATTACATAATAAAGTGCTCTAGATTTGAATAACTGAACCCTTGTGTCTTCGGTTTTATTCGAAACCACGTGTATGTGCATTGAATTTTGTGCACTGACATGTTATTGTAGAGTAAGAATTTATAAATAGATAAAATCTCGAAAGCCATTAAACACGACAAATATGAAAATATTGCAGGCTCGGTTTGATTGAGCCTGTCCATGGACAGTAATTGAAATGCATATTACTGCCCAAGCCGCAGTATAAACGTCATTCGATATTCTTTCGTTATAATTACCAGTAATGTACATGTGAAAAGGTCTTTAATTGTGAATGTAGTTACTAATAACCAGTTGCAGTTATATGATATATTGATAACTAACCATAAATTCAAAATATGATATTATAATAATTCTACAAACTGTCAAAACAGGTATTGAATTTCACAAAATGAACGATTTTTGTCATGTTTAACGCCAGGAACTAGTTAAATGTAATGGGTAATAATACGTAATTGAACTATATTTTGGGCAGATAAAATAAGCCAATAAAAAGTTTATACCATCTTTAATATAAATATTTCGTTTAAACATGCAAGAAAACATAATTTTAATTATTTGAAGCACTTTGGAAAATGAAGTAAACATCCATTGATGGATAAACGTGGAAAACCGCGAGGTGAAAGAGCAGCTTGGGGTTGCAATAATTAATTATGCCACTTTCTGGCTTCACATCAGAAATATCATTTCGATTTCTTATGCAAATGCCAAATGGAAACGAACATATTTTTATCTGTTTCCTCTTTCTTACAAAACCGTTCGTGTTTAATGAGAATAAGCAACCAACCGTAACATCTTTACAAAAAAGTGATGCACGTAACACAGATTTTTGTTTTGCGCCAATAATCTTAAATGTTTGTAGTCTCATTTGTTTCTCTTTATCATTATAAAGCAAGATGCAGTTTGCAGATTACTTGACTTAGACGTTATACTAACAGAAAATTAAATTAAGAGGCGGGAGCAAAGTTACTGCAGTTTGTATTCTATTTGACAATGTATAACGTATTTAACTTATCGTCTACCTTTTATGAGTGCAGTAATAGCTAATTTTATACTTTAATTTATAGTTTTCAAACTGTTTTGTACGTGACTTAAATTAACAATTTGCAAACTATTTTAAACTTATCTGTACAATTTTCAAATATTTTATATGCTCCAAAGCGGTAATCCCTCCGGTGCTCATTTTCATCAATTGTTTGTGGCGTCTATTTTGAAATAGGTCGCTGTATAACCATGCTTTCCTTTCCTCTCTACGTTTTGTTTATGTGCGGATGCTGTGTCTGCTGAATGTGGCCGTTCCTGATAAGCATATTTCACTTTTTTACATTTTTAAAGTGTTTTATATGTGACTTCACAATTTTCAAACTGTGCATGTCGATGTTACTTGAATTTTAAATTCTGTTTTTAACTGCCAACAAATACAACTATACTTTATTTTGTATGGGAAAGAAATGTTAGAATAATAAAATAAAATGGCTAAATCTAAACATTCCTCAAAATTCTATTTCCGAACAGGAACAAATCTAAACACAAAAGATCATTTTCAATTACCCACGAGGGTAATATGATTCTGACAACATTTTGTTGTTTTAGGTTATTTTTCTTAACAACGGGCTTATTCGTCAAAATGTGGACTTGTTAAAAGAAACTGAATTTATTGCACAAGAAAATAAAATCATTATACAAATATATATTTATTTGTTCCGGGTGATTAACTAATGTTAAGATAATTTATACCAAACAGGTTATACAGTTGCGCCTTCGTCATACGTAAATGCACTTGAAGTTCACGAAATGCACATTTATTATCAGTTCATTTTGACATAAACAATAATTCAGATCTAGTCTTTGACAGTTATAAGTCTATTCAAGATAAAATGCAGAAGAAACTATTTTTGTTGGGTCCTGTTATGTTATAACTGTCAAAATGTGTCTCCAGTTATATATGAAATGTTTTATTTACATGTTTGTAAAACAAGAACTGTCTCTTATGCAAATGGATTGATCAGACGAAGATGAAGATATCGATCATGCATCTGTATATATTAATACTTCAAAGGCAATGTCTATGAGTGTTATTCATCCAATGAATCATAAATACCGGTTGTGGGTGATTTGACGCATTACATTATTTAAGAGGCTTGGATAAAATAAGACGCCCAAGATTTATTGGACTATGCACTGCCACACTGTTTTGAAGTGTGACGTCAACTAGCACGCACGTTTGCGAAGAATCGTGCTGGGTTTGTTTGCTTTTGCATTGTCGAGCTGATGGGTGGTTTTGAGTTATTTCACCAAGAATACTTGTACTTGTTTGTTTATTTGGGAACCTGTTGGGGGAAAGGTTGGTGCACCCTTGAACCTGGTTTAAATCCCCCAGTTCCAAACTGTAACTCTTAATCTGGGTCTTAATTCTTTTAAAACTGTAAATGCGTAAACAAAACAACGCTATTTTAATGTACTTTACTCGTTTAAAACATATGTAAATTTGTATGCAAACTCAGAAAGGAAACCTAACTTCAAGATAAGCTACATTGCTTTGCATATTTGGTGACTGTTTCGTGGCCAGATTTTCGCTCTACGTACTTATTTGGTTGCACGACGATGGATTGGGTTAGAAACCAACTTTCTGTCACCAGAGAAAGTTTATTTTGAGTTTCGTTCGGTTTTTATATTAGGGAAAAGATCTGAAACGATGCATTTTTGCTTTTCGGGGGAAGGTTATATAACTATAGTTCTATTCTAAATGATAGATACTATAAACATAGTCTTCTTTTTTAGTTTCTTTGTGTTCCTACTTCACTGGAATGACTGAATCAAACGAAAGAAAAAGTGAAAACATGGTTTGAACGATGTTAATTTCTAATGTGTCTTGGTTTGTACTTTGTAAAAAAACAAGTCAAAACATAATACAATTTTAAATGGGCTCGGCCGTACAATGAATGTCTATGGGAAGTTAATAGCCTATAAAGAACAGTAACACGTGTTTAGACGACGAAATTTATTACTTATTTTCTCTTATTTAACAGTCTTATTTCCTTTTAGATCTTTACTCCTGGCCTTTAGTTGCCACTTTCTATATTTTAAGAATTAAAATTTTAGCTCTCAAAACTCAGTTTCAAATAAAAATTAGATGTTTTACAATTTTAATTATAATAGGTTTTACCGTTGAATGATCAAATAGTGTCATTACACAAAGCAAGATGCGATCTCTTTTTTAAAAAAGCTCTTCCGTTTTGACAGTAGTAATAAAATAGAATATTATTTCAGTATGCTGAAAAGTTTTCTGGCTTGAATCTAAATGCGCGTGAATATAATTTAATATCATACTGCATGACAATTCTAAAAATTGCTAGCTATGTCATTGTCTTGTTAAATTGCTCATAAAATAAATAAAAGTGCTCTTTGAAAGTTTGTAGGCGTTGTTAAATCGAAGTGTTTTATGCGTTAATGGTCGCTTTCTGTTCAATTTATATGCCAGTTTAGAGAGAAAAATATAATATTTATTATAGTATAACCTATGACAGACATATAATTTCGTTATTTCCGCCAAACTTTTCATAAATTTTGAAAGATACGAGGAAATAAAATATGGCATTTCCAATTTACAATTAGTAGCTTTACAACGTAGCCAAGAATAAGGAAGTAGAAAATATATATTGTTACGGTCATTGTTTCCAAGAAAAATGAAATAATTACTGACAATAAAATTCAGAGTTTGACGGCTGAAGGGATCAAATAAGGTTACATGCACATATACCAGGTAAAGTTCATCACCGTTGGCAATTTAAACTTTCATCGTTTTTTTTTAAGTTAATAAGCTATGCGGTGTAGGCAGTAACTTGCATTTTTATTACTGTCCATGAACAGGCTCGATCAAACCGATCGTGCAATATTTAAATTTTTGTTGTGTTTGATGGCTTTTTAAAGTTCCATTTTCATCTAATAAAATAGTTTTTTAATAGAAATATAGCATTCTGATGACCGTTCCAAGTTGTTTAGTATCCTCGCGATATGTTTCGTTATTTTCTTCCATGTCTTTTTATCATGATCATATTTTAAGCTTGTGCTGTTCCACATTACATTTTATTGTCTTGTAAGACCGGCAAAGCTTTCATGATTGTAGCTTTTCTTGTTTATTAAAATGGTAGAATTGCAGGCAACTTTTTACCTTGAATGATAAATTGTAGAAAATATGCAGTTTCAGTCTTCTAATTTAAAAGTATGTTTTGTAGTCTTTAATTAACAGAGCTTGTTTAAGACATTTTATGAATTAAAAATAATTTTATAATATCTGTAAAGCCACACCTCATATATATGGCAATGATTTTAAATAAAAAAAAGAGGCTGGATTATTTTTTCGCGTTTTGCATGTTACGCTGTCGGATGAGTTGATATTTGTTTCTGTTTGACACCAATGCAATCCAATACTTTCGTTGATTACAGGTCATACTATTAACTAATGAATTCAACATATGATACGTGCTTTTTATTAAATCGATAATAAAACTGTTAAGAATGTATCGAATTTCACTATTGTAAGACTCCAGAATGGAAGATGTAATAATGTGAACTTGACAGAAATTAATTGCAATGAACAAAGAATGCGTGACTGGCCTATATTGCGGAGACACAAATGACCCAAATGTACTAATCACAATTATTTGTCATAATATCTCGATAAAAGCGTACAGGATTTCGTATTTATGTCCCTGCTCTACTAATTAGACTGTAAAGGTAAACGTTTTCTGTAATGCTTTAAGCCGAATTTTGAAGCACTTGTTTTTAGTGTTTTGCAATTATTCAAACAAGAGGTGTCAGCAAGCATCACAAGGTATTTGGTCAATACCTGTATCTACATTCTGTTATTTATGCACAAATTCCAATTTTATTGTTGGGTAATTCCAAAACGCTTATTTAAAATATTATATATTGTTTTGAATTTTACAACGACATCCATTTATAAAAGACGATGGCATGTTTGTCACCTGAAACTTACGACTGTGAACAACAAGTGAACTAGACATCAAAACAATGCCTCCCAGACAACCAAAATATAGAAAAAAAAATAAAGCATGCATTTTCGTGTGATAAATTTTCAGAAGTTACTACAATCAATCATGGCAAGTCCGAGGGGTTACCACCTTGGAAAGGTCGGTAGTAAAGATTACTCCAAATTGCTCACTACTCGACAAATATAGTTTTTATAAAAAGTGATGACTTTGAATATATTTGAGACCACAGTTAAAATGTTCTTGTTATAAACTGACTGTGTAGTTTATTGTTGTGCCAGTTAGTGATGTAACAATTATTCTTTTGGCAACGGATTACCTACCCCTTTTTATACCCTGGCGTGTTCGCATCGGATAGAAATAAAATGTATTAAAACAGTTAAAACTCTATACAAGATTTCATGTACCGTAATGGTAATCTATATAAAAATTTCGTTAATGGCAGTAATTCATACAATAATAAATGCTGGTTAATAAGACGTACATGTTGTTTTATTGGCCACTTGATACCTTTCACTTAGCAGATTTTTCAAATTGATGTACGAAGGGTGTCCAAAAATTAATGTGATTAATTCACTTCTAATCATTTTATCTCATCAATTACATTTCTGAAGGCATGGCTGATATGTTCATTCTATGCCAATGGACAAAAGTCTTGTCCGGTCTACAAAACTACAATATTGTTTTATCGCCCACTCATAAATTGGGTATCGATGGAAAAGAGGACATTTATATGCCTTCAGACGAAAATCAAAATTAAAAACCGGTTTAAAAATACAGGCGATAAAAGAATGCACACTTTAAAGGTCGTAACTTCAAGCGTTTAATTGCGGTACAAGTCTTTAACATTTATGGGCTCATTCAGTCTTATGCACATATGAAAATATTAATGCTTAAATGTCATCTTTTGTCTGCATCACTTTTCTATTAGATTTTGCAAAAAATAATCTAACTTATGCAAACCGAAACACTCAAGAGTTGTGTATAGTTTATGTCTTTGTATTAAAAATGAGCTTCAAGAAAATATATATTCCAAAACCAGTTCAACGAAAACAAGTTCGTAATTGTACTGTTCGTTATAAATTAACTATCTCATATTGGCCCGGCAGTTCCCGTATTGGCCCAGTTTAGTCTTCATATGAGAGACAAATATGATGTTTGGTTCATGCTCAATTAAGAAACAATCTATTCCCGTGTTTCTTTCTTATTTAGTTTCTTTTCAATATCATTTTAAAGATAGTAATTCGGGTACCTGTAAATTAATAAAGAGGCGAGAGCGAAAATTCCGGCTGTTTATTTTCCATAACACAATACATAACGAATTTATCTTATTGACTACCTTTTATGTGTTCAAAGCAGCTTATTGATACTTTTACAGTTTTTAAGCTATCTTATATATGACTTGTTTAAAACATGTTCAAACTATTTTAAAATCTGCCTTTACAATTTTCAAATTTTTATACCTGCCTTTACAATTTTTTAAACGTTTTATATTGTGACTTAACAATGTTTAAACCTTTTTAAAACCTGTCTTTACAATTTTCAAACTGTTTTAAACCTGTCTTTACAATTTTCAAATTGTTTTAAACCTGTCTTTACAATTTTCAAACTGTTTTAAACCTGTCTTTACAATTATCAAACTGTTTTAAACCTGTCTTTACAATTTTCAAACTGTTTTAAACCTGTCTTTACAATTTTCAAATTGTTTTAAACCTGTCTTTACAATTTTCAAACTGTTATAAACCTGTCTTTATAATGATCAAACTGTTTTAAACTTGTCTCTGCAATTTTCAAAATGGTTTATACGTGCCTTTAATATTTTCTAACTTTTTATACGTGACTGTACAATTTTCAAACTTTGCAAACAGCGAAAACTGACTAAAACTTCAAAAAATGAATTTGGGGAAAAGTTTTCGTTGCCATCAAGATTTTAGTGAAGAAATATATTTATCTAACTATGAACTGGTGTTTGCAAGCTTAACAACTATAGTCTGTTGTGGCAATTCGTCAAAATAATGTTAGGGTGCTCACGAAATTAAAAAAAAAACTTCCTTCTTGGTCTACTTTCGGTTTGAAGGTCAAAACATTTTTAAGTACTACTCAAAATGACTGACATTCTTTTGACTGATGACCGCAAAATATTGTAAATAAGCGATATTTATATTTTATTTTTCAATACGTTTTAAAAAACCTTTCCAGAGTTCTTGTGCAAACGGTATTTCCTTTGTGCGTGTGTGTTTGTTCTAAGTAAATAAAACATTTTTTTTTCAAAACGCTTGAGCATCAAAACTTAAATATAGCCACTAGGCACTGTATATCTTTACTTTAATTGGTCTGCCAGTGGGAATACAGTTCGAGTTTTGAACAGATTCATCAACGTGATTTGCCATTGAAACCGAAAGTTGACCAGGGAGTTAGTAGCGCTATTTCTTAAATTTCTTGAAAACAAAGAGCATTATTTTAGACGAAATGACTGATTGTAGTTCAGCATAATATACTTATTTTAGGTATGAGTTGTTTTTGCACATTGTCCATGAATTTTAGACTTCTCATGCAAACGGGTTTTCTTTTGTTTTAGTATGGTACTTAGAACATGAATTAGACTAAACTGAGCTTGCAAACATTAGTACATTCTTAGATAAATACATTTCTTTACTAAAATCTAGGTGGCAATTAGTAAGTGCCCCCCCCCCCCCTTCAAGATGCCGAAAGAATGAAGAACATTCAATTTTGGTATTATTATGAATTTAATGGCGGTCAACAGTCGTCATTGCACTTTAAGCGAAAAAAAGGTCAACAGTCGTCATCGCACTTTTAGCGATTTAAAAGGTCATCAGTCGTCATTGCACTTTTAGCGATAAAAAAGGTCAACAGTCGTCATTGCACTTTTAGCGATAAAAAGGTCAACAGTCGTCATTGCACTTTTAGCGATAAAAAAGGGTCAACAGTCGTCATTGCACCTTTATCGATAAAAAAGGAAAATTAATTTTAAAAAATCCCAGCTCTAACGGCAAAAATGAAGTTCAATTAAACTTTGCACAAACAAGTGCCATTAATGTATATTTTGCATGCGATAGAAATGTAAGAAAAATAACAGAAAAGTAGTTTAATCTAAAAATACCTTAACATTCTATTAACATCCGAAGTAAAAAAAATAGAAACACGAAACATCATTTTTAATAACGTACATGAGTTAAATGAAACTGACAACATTATGTTGTTTTAGGTGATTTATTACACGGTTAACGGGTTCATATAAATATGATGTCGAATTGTTAAATGAAATTGAACCCTTTAATTACATCCTATCAGGGACGATCGTTAATAACACAGCATTATTGTTTTGTTTTTTTCACTCTATTTTCGAAGTTTCGGCATTAAGCCTTTTGCAAGATTTTATACAGAAAATGTCTACATCTTTCTCGTTGTGTTACAGCATAGTCACGAAATACGCATAAACGTCGAAAATAGAGTGAAAAAACAATGTTGTGAAATAGAAACCATTGCATAAAAAATAAACTTATTTGCTTATACATATTTGTTTGTTCCGGGTGATAAACTAAAGATAATATATAACAAACAGGTTATACCGATGCGCCTTCGACATATGTAAATGATTATCATTGCACTAGAAGTTAACGAAATGCACATTTATTGTCAGTTCATTTTGACATAAACAATAATTCAGTTCTAGTCTTTGACAGTTATAAGTCTGCTCAAGATAAAATGCAGAAGAAACTATTTTTGTTGGGGCCTTTTATGGCATAACTGTCAAAATGTGTCTCCAGTTATATATGAAATATTTTATTTACATGTTTGTAAGACAAGAAATGTCTCTTATGCAAATGGATTGATAAGACGAAGACGGCGATATCTATCTTGCATCTGTATATATTAACACTTCAGGAGCAACGAATGAATCATAAATACCGTTGGTGGGCGGTGTGACGCATTACTTAAAGATGTTTTGCTTAAATACAAGATGCCCACGATTTATTGGACTGTGCATTGCCACACTGTTTTTACGTGTGACGTCAACGAGCACCCACGTTTGCGAAAATCGTGCCGGGATTGTTTGCCATTGCATGCAACATTGTCGAGCTGATATGTGGGTTGAAGTTATTTCACCAAGACAACTTGTACTTGTTTGTTGATATGAGAACCTTTTTGGGCAAGTGTGAGGTTGGTGCACCTTAGAACCTGGATTAAATCCCCAGTGCTGCAATTTGTGTTGCCACTGACCGTTTAAAGGCGGTAACCCCATCGGGTTCTTATTTCTGTTAATTGATTTTGGTGTCTGTTTGAAATGTCTGAATGTGGCGATTCCTGATATGCGTATTCAACTTTTTATTTTACATGATTAGCTAGGTTCTATCGGCACGGAATGATACGGTAAGGGTTAATCCCCAGTTTGATCAATATCATTTTTACTTTATTCACTTTAGAAAACAACTTTTCTTGATCTCAATATTTCTTGCAAAATTTGATTTGAACTTTCTTATTTAGATTTTGATAAACGTCGAGATATTCTAGATTGTTGATATTGACATTTGCTGTTGGATTGTGATGCCACGAGCGAACATTTTACAGCATTTTCACGTTTCAACAGCTCGAATCATCGTTAAATATTACCATGAGATAATATAATGCGAGTAATAGTTACACTTTACACAAACGGGTATCTGTACCAAACTACGACTAACTACCACAAACTGAGACAAACGCTAGGCGAAAGTTAAAGCCTTGATTTAAACGAAAATATGCAATTCAGCAGATAAGTTTAGTAACACATCTGCGACAAATTAACCCTCTAATAACAGAAGAGAACAGAAGAAGTAAAAAGGTTTTATTGAGATTAATTTAAATTTACTAATCAAAGAAAATTAACTCTAAATCTATGTCTTTATTCTTTTAAAACTGTAAATGGTGTAAACAAATTAACGCTATTTCAATGTAGTACTTGTTTTCGTTAAAAACATCTGTTAATAAAGAAAACCTTACTAAAAGATAATCTACAGTGCTCTGCACATTTGGTGACACTTCCAACAGAGCAAGTTTATTTTGGGAGTTTCGTTCGGTTTTTATATTAGTGAAAAGATCTGTAATAATGTAATTATGCATATCTTACGGGAGCTGGTAGCAATATCCAAATAGTTCTATTCTGATTGATAAATAATATACAACATGATCTTATCTTTTAGTTTGTATGTGTTCCCACTTCACTGGAATGGCGTGATCAAACAAAAGGAATAGTGAAGACATGGTTCACATCTGTGAACGACCTAATTAATAACTAATTTTCTATTATTCTAGAGCCTTCTTTTCCTTTTAGCTCTTCAGTTCTAACCTTTAATTGCAAATGTATATATTTGTAGAATTTAATCATGTTCGGAATTGTTACTAGAGTTAAGATCCTATTTTGTTAAATATTTTAAAATAATTATATTATTCCTATTATATTATTCCTGTTAACATGTCACAGGGTGAGAAAGAATGTGCAGCCAGACCGGGACTCGAACCCGGGACCCCTCGCTTACAGGGCGAGTGCTCTCCCGACTGAGCTATCCGACCGCATACACATCTTCTCCCCATATAGTGACTAGATTTGTACCGTGACATACACCCCTCAAATTTGGAAATTCGTCCTCGAATTCCATAGAGTTATGTGTATTTAATTTGCTATTACAGGCTGGTGGCCGAACCTGCTAGCTATCACGGTCCCCCGTTGGGCGCCAAATGTCACAGGGTGAGAAAGAATGTGCAGCCAGACCGGGACTCAAACCCGGGACCCCTCGCTTACAGGGCGAGTGCTCTCCCGACTGAGCTATCCGTCCTCATACATATCTTCTCCCCAATCAGCAGATAATTCACTTCCTCACTTGAATACAACAATTTTCACCAATTCACTCAATACTTCACTTCACACTGCCTAATTTTGTATAGATTCCTTTCCTGATTTCCAGTATCTTTAACCTACATTAAGCTACCATTCACCTGGTGCAATGAAATTAACATCCTCACAAATGTAGATTCATAAAACATCACTCTTGTCTAGTGATTGTTTTACATTCAATCTACATTTGATACCATTTATGCCTCCTAATTCACATAAAACATTCACTTTAGTTCATACTACTATACCTCAATTCAACTTTATTTGAACAAAGAAATTTTAGTTCACACTATATAAACCTTAATTACTTAATCACCTCAACACTGTTTCAATCAGATTATTTCGTTTCTCTGAGATAAGAAACTGAAAATCTTTCCCAAAATACCTAGGTTCAATTTGTATACTTCATCATGTACATTAATAATTTTATTTACTTGTTTTTTTTTACAAAGTACTATTGAAGTATATGTAAATTTTACAATATATTACTTGTAAACTTTTACAATACTTCAAATCCTTGTGTATAACTCGCGCGCATTAGCCCAATATAAGTAAAACATATAACTAATTTCCTATTTCTCTTTATAGAAAAATAGAAAAAAAAATCAAGTAACTGTTGAATGTCCTTCGATTGGCTCGAACGCTGGACCGTCTTGTCCGTTGCACGACGCGCTAACCGAATGCGCTAACCGGGCTTTGTAGAGCCTTATACCGAATGTCGAATAGTGTATAATGCCCACTTGTCCGGTCAAGCGACTAAGTATTGTAATTATAGGCCTATTGTATACACAATTGTCCGATAATTATTAAATACTAATGTACTTCAATGAATATTTAACTGTTAGAAAAACAATTTATTCCAACCATACCATTTTATCAACTTCCAAATTTATTTCACTTCAAGACTTTCCAGTTAAGGAGTAAAATAAATACAAATTGATCTAGATCACTTTTTGAAACCAAACTCCAAAACGGTGTAAATATATAACCATCTATAAGTATAAACAACCACTATCGTCTACTTAATACAGAATTACATTTACTTCTGTCAAATGCAGGCCTCTAACAATGAAGAAAGAGTGACAATATTATTTTGATACTTCAACATGTTAGTGATTTTCCATGCTTAGCCACACTTATGGGGTCACAAAAACTAAATTTGCCTTATATCTAAAATCTAAAAAGTTAAAGAGTAAAACTAAACAAAATCAAATCATTATTCATTGCAAGTATATAGTGGACCAACATATCCCAACTCAATAATTGAGAATAACTGTAAACGATCACTACACCCGTTTTACCACGGTCTGTCAAGTGTATACCGTCAATGAAAATACTATCATTGTAGTAAACACAGAAATATTTACATACCACCGATGAATGAATGAATGACGTCACCTCGAAATCGCACACCTCCTCGAGGGCTGCCTTTTCATTGGTTCTTTCTGACACACACCAATGACACACCTCCTTCTTCGAATTCATAAGTGGGTCATTCAAATAAATGTCCTTCTACTTTCTATACCTTTGTTCAACCTTTGTTGGGCGCCAAATGCCACGGGATCGGGTGTCTATCTTACCCTTCTTTCGCCGTGGGTTCTAATTGAGCAAATGCAAATACGACACTGAAATATATCAAATAATATATTTCTATAATTTGCCTAATCACAACAATCACAATGGCGGTTAACTTAACAATATCAGGGGTCAAGTCAGATAACGTTGGCTAAAACAACTAAATAATCAAATAGGCAAAATGCACATTTACAACGGGTTCACAAATAGATAAAATGGAATGGTTAAGAATGGAAAAACATGCAGAAACATACCTGAAATATATCAAATAATATATTTCTATTATTCGCGTAATCACAACAATCACAATGGCGGTTAACTTTACAATATAAGGGGTCAAAGTAGGTAACTAGGGTTAGTAATTATGGTTAATAAAAGAAATAGACTCGTACCCTGTTACCCTAATTGTAAATCAACTACCTAGATAGCCTATGACCTTACCTAGTTAGCCTATGACAAACACATTCAGTTAATTAAGTTTATAACAGCACATGAAAACACCCTGTCTTACCACTAATAATGGAATAGAAAATCTTCATCCTTATAGCACCTAGCACGTTAGATTATATTACATTTATCATGTTAATTACATTTAATAATGTTAATTATATTTTATCATGTGAACTACATGTATAATCATGATACAATCTGACAATTTAGTCTTCAGTTTTGTTTTGCCACTGACCGTTCCAAGGCGGTATCCCCAAAGGTATTCTTCTTCGTTAATTGTTTGTGGCGTCCTATTTGAATTGAGATACTTATTTAAAAACATGCTCTCTTCCTCTCTTCTTTTTCGCTGCGTGGGGAGGATGTGTTTTGTGAGTGTGGCGATTCCTGATATGCATAAATTACTTTTTTTGTTAATTATATTTAATTATGATTATATTCAATCATGTCAATATAGTTAATCATAATAAAATGAATATTAAATCATATGAATGTTCAATATGGCAGGTCATAATTGTATGCTCTCTTCGTTTTGCTCCCTGTATTTGGAGGCAGTGTTTTGCTGAATAAAGGGGTCCTTTTAAATAAAGAATGGTTTTAAATTAGAAAAGCTACATATTACACAATGGCAGACCTCTTCGGTAAAATGTCTGTTTCATCTTTTTAAACAAACACAAGTTATAAAAGTGTGTTATTCTAGATAGGGGGATCAACACTAAAAACTAAGCATTTTATTGTCTGAAAGTTACAATCTCAAATCTCAGTTTTAAATAAAAACACGATGTTTTAATTTTAACTATAATGACTATTATTTATCAATCTATTATAATTTTAATTATAATAGATTTTGCCGTTTAACGAATTACAAAATCAAAATGCGATCCTTGTTTTACGTTTTGATAGCTTACATAAAATATGCTCTGAAACGTTTACCGGTCTAGATCAAAATGCTCGTAAATATACTGCATAACAATTCTGAAAATTGCTAGCTATGTCAGTGCCTTGGTAAATTGCTCATTAAAAAAATTGTTGTTTAAAAGTTTGTAGGCGTTGTTAAATCGAGTTGTTGTATGTGTTTTCTGTTCGTTTACCCTTTAATTTATACCCAAGATTTATTATTTTATTATTTCCGCCGAATAAATCATGTTTTGTCAGATACGAGGAAATAAAAAAGTTCCTAACTACAATTAGTAGCTGTAATACGTGTTTTAGAAACAGGAAATATAATATACAATTTCTTATGGTCAAAGCTTCCAAGAAAAACAATTAAAACAAAAAAACTGATAATTAAATTCAGAGTTTGCCATCAGAAGGGATTTCACCAGGTAAAGTTCATCACCGTTGGCCACCGAAAATAAATTTAAAAGTTTCATCGTTTTTTTTTTAATTTAATAGAAATATATCATTCTGAAGACCTTTCCTATGTGTGTGGTATCATCATTGTAGTTTATTGCCTTATAGCAGCGACTATGATTTTCATTATATCCTTATCCAAAATGAAAACTTTTTATTACAGCAATGATCCAGTGAATGCACATATCTGGAGGTATTTGATCGCCATTACGTTTATCTTGGAAGTTTTCGGTTCAGTATCTATCGGTTTAAAAAAGATAAAAAGGAGAAATCTTACCTGGTTGTTGAAAAATAAGCGTTCATTTTGTTCATTCTGTAATTAAAAGGGAGATAATTTGCAAAAAAAGGATATTTGAGTAACTGTATCTTATTTTTTTGCATCGATTGGCCTTAAAGAGGTGGTTTACCTTCTGTAAATGCCATAATCTTCTAAATTTGACATTCAAATAATCTGTTCGAGAATTTTATGTTAACAATTATCGGTTTCATTATAATTTAGGAAAGAGAAGATAACCTTGACCTCTGTGAAAAAATAACAACATTTTTCCGTTTTATCAAATGTCCAGACATGTGCAAATACCACAAATAAAATGAAAGATAAAATACAGAATCACCTAACCAAAGTTTTGAATTTAAAACAGGTAAGTTTTCATTTTTATTCGGTATTGTTTTTTCTGTATGGTTTCCTAACTATGACATGTGTTGCCACAGAAGAAATAGTGACCGTGTATGCACGAACAAGTATTGTTGATCGTTTGGTGTGTTTAACGAGCCAGGTAAATTGAATATTTAATAAAGTGGTTGACTGTCAGGCAATATTTAACCTTGTTTGCGTCGCAGGAATTGCTGGGCTAGGCTCTGTCGCCGTGACGGTGCGGGTTCGCTCCCAGCTAGAGGCATTATCATTCGAAATAGCAGTAGCGCTATTTGTGCAGTGTGGCGGCCGTAAAAAGTCTCCCCGTACATATAGTCAGTACTGTTATCAGTAAAATAACCCGTTACCGATGTCATGCAGTGATTGTTACGTATATCAGGGCTATCCGATCAACGTTTTTTCGGGTTGTCCCGGTTAGCTCAATTGGTTGCGTCGCAGGAATTGCAGGTCTAGGCGCTGTCGCCGTGACGGTGCGGGTTCGCTTCCAGCTAGAGGCATTATTATTTGAATGTTAATATTGTAGAAGAAGGGACAGCTTCTGTCTGCTAGGGTATGTTTTGTAGTCTTTATTTTTTTGTTTCAAATATTTCATGAATTAAAATTATAATTGTATAATTATAAGATGTTTGATCTACTAAGTTATCATTTATAAGTTTGTTTTTGTTTGTGTTTGACACCAGTGCCTTCGGATACATCTGTTAATAACATGTCATACTATTAACTTATGAATTCGAAATAGGATCCGAGCAATTAAGAAATTCGGTAATAAAACTGTTGAGAATATATTGAATTTCATAATTTTACGACGAGATGGAAGATGTGGCGATGATCATCTGACATAGATAAACTGCCATGAACAATGAATACGTTACTGGCCTACATTGCGGACACACAAATGACCCGAATATAAAAATCACATATTCATTATAAAATGTATAAATATAACAATTAAAGCATTAACATTCATACGTATATATATATATGTCACTACTTTACTAAATGGACTAAAATTGTTAAAGCTTTTCTGTTATTATGATTTAATCCGATTAATAGCACTTGCTTTCAGAGTTTTGCAATAAAACAAACAACAGCTGTCAGCAAGCGTCATAAGACATTCGGTAACAACCTGTATCTACATTTTGAAATTAATGTACAAAATCTAAATTCCATTATTAGGTTATACCTAAACGATCCTTGAACAATAAAGTTATGTTTTCAATTAATTTTCACAATCACATCCATTAATAAAAGATGATGACATTTTGGACAAATATAACTGATGTCTGTGATCAACAAGTAAACTAAGCTTCTGGATGAGCCTCATTCAAAACCTCCGGCTCCCACACAACCAAATTATAAAATGAAAAAAAAAAACGTTTTAATGTCACAGTGATAAATTTCAAAACTTCACTACAATTAATATACTCCGAGGGGTTATCGCCTTGGAACGGTCGCTGTAGCAAAGATTACCGTCACTTGGTGTTGAAATTAGAATTTTTGAGTAAAAAATATCTGACTAGCCCCTGAAGGTTCTGATATTATCAAACACTTAAAAATGTTTTGATAAATAAACTCCGCAGTACTGACTACTTGAAAAAGAGAACCATAGGGGTTACCGCTTTGCATTGGTTAGTGGCAAAGTTGTTTGCCACTGAGTGTTTAAACCAGATTCTAGGGTGCACCAACCACACCCCCAATATGTTCACATATTTACAATCAAGTACAAGTTGAAATAACTTCAACCCATCCATTCAATCGACGATGCTGCATGCAAAGCACACAAACATATAAAACATAATAAGCTAAAAGCATTGTAAAGCAAAATGGCTCGTACTCAATGACCTTGCCGAGAACATAGAAAGTTAAATTTACCTACACCTACCAAACACTCAGACATTTTTATCCTCGCCACCTTTCTTTACTTTTTTACATTTTTTTTTACATTTTTGTATATATTTGTGACCACCATTCAAAATTGTTGTTATTTCTGTGTAGTTTAATGTTGTATCAGTTAAGGATGGCAGCGTCATTCTTTGGGCAATACCCTTTTTCTATCCTACAGGTGTGAGAGCATCGGATAACACTAAACTGTATAAAAAGTTAAAACAGCATCCAATAATAATTTAATCGTTATAGTTCTCGTATGTTAATATTTCGTTAATGAAAGTTATTCACAAATGTTGATTCAGAGGACGTACGTGTTTTATTGGCAACCCGATGCTTTGACCCGAGCAGAGTTTCTACATGAATGGATCAAATGTCAATACTAATATCAATTATTGAAACGGAATTAAATAAATAATAATTAACGCACTTGTCACTCCATGAAATTATTAAGCTATCTTTTGCCTCACATTGTGCCTCAGGTGTCTTTTTTTGCAGTGTGTTATAAATTGTATTATTAAAATATAATTGTAGTTTTTATGCGTTATTACTAATCTGTATGAGAAACTCGTTTAATGTGTTTTTTCTCTTACATTTTATACTATTTATTTAATCACGGAAGCTTGAGCTCGGCGCGTAACTTTTGCGATAAATTAAACCTGAATTAATGGTTAAAAAGATCGACATATCTCTTAGATTTAATGTGTGTATTACTTTTATACTTCAACTTTTGTAAACCACTTTCAACTAAAAATTCATTTTATAAGGAAACAAAATATGACAAAATACAAGAAAGAAAACAAACAACACGCTGTCTGAAAGATGTAAATAGTATGTAGGGAAACTATAATTCAAAACATTATTACCCATAAAGGTTATTACATTTATATTCTCGTTTAAAAATAAGGCAAAATTTAAATTAAATTTAATTAAAATATATCTCGATTTCTTTCACATGCATTTTTATCATCCTTTAAATTAATTTGGTTTTTTTGCGATTTAAGATCCTCGAAAGACTGAAATAATTCATAGATGAAAAAGTAACTTTGAAAGCCATCAGATATTGAGGGATCGTGATGATTGGGTCTGTTTACGAGGAATAATAAAAATGCAAATTACTGTCCATGCCGCCTAGTGTCGTAGGGTCAAATAAATATATTAAAACCTCAAAGTGAATTTCTTCGTTTGTTTTTATTTTTCCCAAATTACTTACCTTTTGTTATTTTTGGCGTTCCATACTCCCATATTTTATACTCAGCTTTTTTCAATATAGTCTAAGGGAAACAACTTCTTTAATTTCTTTTCTTCACCTATGCACGTGACAACTAACAACCAATCACTGCATTTAAAAACAATTCAAATAAGGTAGCTGCTGGGTTTATTATAAACAGCAAATAATTGTTTCTGGAAGGTTAAATACTTTTCCAGGTAAATACATTTTTATTTTCATTGTTTTATGTCATAGCGATACTAAGTCTTTATAGAATTTAAGTTAATATGTAAACAATTTTACCTTTTACCTGTATAAATTATTGTAATGTTCTACATCAATGATTTCTATCACCTTATGCACGGGTCATGTTTGTTTACGTATTGTGACATGTGTCAACTGTCAAATAGAAACTTAAATATTTGTAATCGCTATATTTATATCATAACTTAATATGTTGTATTATTGTTTTTCAGATAAGACACTACACTCATGATACATTATTGATGTTCATGTTCCACGTTTACATGATTATGTGAATAAACTTCTATATTCTGTCTGGAGTTTTAACGAACACATTAAAATAATAATCACCCAAACCTCCCAGGACCCACAGAAACAAGGGGTCGGTGATAAATGGCGCCCAACGTTGTGTTCTAAATCACATAAAACTAGATATATTTGCTTTGTGAACCGGTGTTCAGGGATTTTTTATTCCTGGAGTGCTGCAGCTGTTACACTTTGTGTAAAAGCTTGGATTGGAATCGACGTCGTGCCGGCGTATTCGGATTACGTTAACGGAGTAGGGCCCTACATATCTTCAAATCTACACGTCTTCAAGAGGATGGATCTGGAGGATTACTGCACGGGACAAAGGACACTTGGAATTAAGGATCTTGACATTTTTATAATGTGATGTGAACTGTGTTGTTGTGATTTTTTTTATTTTTGGAGGATTTGTGCCAGGACTGAATGTGAGTTAATTTTGTTTGTTTGTTTGTTTATTTATGTGCTTCTTTAGTTAAAGTTATAAGTTTTTGATTTGCATATTCATATAATTTTTTTCTCTATATTTTCTAGTAGATTGATTGTAGATTTTTTGTTTGAATTTTTGACAGAGAACCCCTTAAGTTCAACCTTGCACATAACCCCGCATGCTCTATAAGCACTTCTTTCTCTTTCCTTTTGCTGTTTTTCCCGAAAAGTTTATTTGTGGGACTTTGCTTATCGGGTAGAGATTGAATTGAACGCATTGGTCTACTCGCTTTAAATTTTCCAATACACTGAATATCAATAAAGTTATCGAGTTAAAAGTCACTCATTACCTAGCGGCGCTATAGCGCAGTGGTTAGCATTTCGGACTAGCAATCAGGAGATCGCTAGTTCGAGACTCAGAACCGGTACTTTTTTTTCACTTTGTTTTTTTTTAAAAGAGAATATTAAACGTGTTTGCATGGATTGCAATAACGTTTAATAATATTATTTGAAACACATATTTTATTATTTTGGCAAGGATAATAATAAAATCTTTTCCAGAATAATACGGATTATTTGGTTGCGCTACATTATCCTTGCAAGGAGTTGTCGGTTATTTTGATCACGGTTGATGAGAATAATGTAAAAGTTTGCAGATTTCATGAATTTGCAGAATTTACTTTATTCTTAAGGTTATACGCGTTGTTTTGAAACGGTGTATTAGTAAGAAACTGAACTTTGCGTTGAAAATAAAATTTCTTTTGAAATAAGAAACATAATGAAGTAAAGTGAACGAATGATGATATTCATGAATTTGATATTAGAAACTAATTGAAACTATGGAAGCCAATATGTGTCATTGATTGTATTTGAATGCTTACGTGAATTATTTTTTTTATAAGTTGTGAAGATGTGATTCTGAAAATCTAAAGTTGTGATGAAATCATAAGAGAACGTGAATAGACAGTAACATATTTATAATTTGTGAACAATTTGTGTCGCATACTTGAAAGAAATAAGTTAGTGAGATATTGATAAAAATGGTGTGAAGATAGGCTAATTGTTGTGAATTGAAAGTTGAATTTCAAAATGGCGGTGTAAATATGAATTAATCATTTTGAAAACAACGGAATAGAAGCAGTGACTTCTTGAATTTAAATGTCTGCGTTTGTGTGAACAGTGACAATTCTTTGTTGTTAGCAAAGCTGACATAATTATTTCTAGTGAAGTAATTTACTCACCTGTATAATGGCTGAATACTTGTCGGAAAGAGAATTAAGAAAAATAGAAAGAGATAGATTAAAAGAAGGAGCAGAGAAAAAATTGAAGAAAGCAAATAAACGCAAAGAGAAAGAAGAAAGAGAAGCGCTTGCACAGATAGAACGTGATCTTGCTGTTAAAGAATTGGAACTTCAGAGAAGAAGATTATTAGAAGAACGAGAAATGAGACGGAAAAGCGACGCAGTAGATGAACTTAACAAAATTAGGCTTGAAAGAGAACGCATAGAAGAAACAGTGATGAAAGTTTTACATAGTAAAAGTTTAACAGTGCCTTACTCGACTGAACTTGAGAAGTTAAGTGAGGATGAATTGTTTCAATCAACGAAACATGCTGTTGATCCTAAAGAAAGTGAAGACGTTTTAGATCTGATAAGACCAACTGAAGAGAGAACAGAAAATAAACAATTAGCAAGAGAAAACAAGAGCTTTAGAAGTGAAAGCGGAAGTAAGCAAAGGAGTGGTAGTAGACAATTAAGTCGAATTGAAGCAAACGATTCAGGAAGAAAAGAAAAAGAAATGGAGGGAGTAAAGCCGGATCACGAACGTGAATTAAAGGATTGCTCTATCAGTTCAAGTGAAAATATTGAAAAAGGCGTTTCCGATAGAAAAAGTAAACATGAAGTTAAGGAAAGGAGAAGTAAAGATGAAGCTTATTTAAAGAAAGAAGAGAAGACACGTGAACATAGTTACACTGATAGTGACAGTAATAGCAGTAATGAAAGTGAAAGAAAGTGTTCTAGAGATTATAGCAATGGTGATTACAAATATCACACAATGAAGAATAGTGATAGAACAAGTACAAGGAAATCTTCTCACTCTTTGATGCCAAGTGTTGACAAAAACACACAAAAGGAAAAGCAGAGAAAGTACGAGACAACAAGTACAGAATCTAGTGCTGAAAGTGAAAACATAAGTGATGATGAAATTAATCCCATTAAAAGGAAGAACGTTAAAGCTTCGGAAATGTTAGGACTGCCTAATGATTCGAGTACAGATGTAGATGAGAAAAAGAATTCAAATAAGGAATTTGAGCGTGAAATGAAATGGTTGGATGAAAAATATGAAATGTATAGAAGGCAAAATAGTGAATTAGAAGAAAGTATAAGAAGCAACATTGAACAAATGAAGACAATTGAAATGAGTTCAAGTCACAAAGAAAAACACAGATCTCGAAATAGGGAACGAAAAACATCACACAAAGAAGAAACGTCAGAAAGTGAAATAAGTAGTGATGAAGAACAAAAGATTAAAGAAAGAATAAGTAAATTGAAATTAATGGAAAGGCAATTAAATAAAGAAATTGAAAATAACCAACGTTTAAAGGATATCGACAAGAAAGCGAAACAGGAACGCAAATATCTATATAAAATAGAAAAGAAGAATGAAAGAGAAGAAAGATTAAATAGATTAAGAGAAAGAGAGAGAAAAGTACTTGATAGTGTTCGTGAAAAAGAACTGACACTTAGTTTAATTGAGGACTCAATGAGAGATGACAAAGCAGTGCAAACGTTAGAAAGGAGAAAGAAAAGCAAGGAAAATAATGTGGAAAACTTCAAAGGGAAGTTGCTTAAACCTACTATACCATCTTTAACGGAAGACACATTTGAAGAATGGAAAATAGAAGTGGAAGTTATTTTGAAATCGGACTTATACCCGGAACCTATCTTAAGACAAGCAGTCAGGAATTCATTGTGTGGGCAAACAAGAAAAATTTTACTTACTGTAAATCATGACGCAACAACAAGAGAACTAATCGATAAACTGGAAAGCGTATATGGAAACGTGACATCAGGTGAATCAGTCTTAACCGAATTTTACAGTTCATTTCAGAAAAAGGATGAAGGTGTTTCAGAATGGGGATTGAGGTTGGAAGGTATATTACAAAGAGCAATAGAGAAAGGACATGTGAAAGAAAGTCAGAGAGATGAAATGTTGAAAACAAGATTCTGGAGGCATCTCCGACGTGAAGATTTGAAAAGTGCAACACGAATGTACTTCGAAACAGCAAAATCCTTTGAAGAATTAAGAAGAAAAGTTCGACAGGAAGAAAACGAAATGGATGCAAGTAAACTGATTCAAGAGGAAGACGACAACACTAAGGTTGGAATAAGTCAACAAACAGAATCAAATGAACAAATATTATTAATGAAGACTATTCTGGATAGAATGAGTACTTTAGAGAAGGAACTTGCACGCGTTCAAGAGTCAAGGAACAAGGAAAGAGATGAAAGATATGAAAATAAACATAAAAGGTCGAGCAGATGGGACAAAAGAGATCGGGAAAGAGACAAATATGACCGTTATGATAGAAGAACGTATGAAAGAGATAGCCGAGATCGAGATAGAAAGGATGGTGATGATAAATACAGAAACAGATATGAGAACAGAAACAGAGACAATGACGACGGGTACCATAGAAGAGAAAGCGACAGATATGAAAAAGATAGAGAAAGATATACTGACAGATACAACAAAGATCGAGACAGATACAGAAGCAATGATAGAGGAGATGAACGAAACAGGGACAGGAGACATGAAGAAAGATATGGATATGATAGAGAAAGGAGACATTACAGAGATGATCGTTCAAGAGATAGATATAATGAGAGAAACGAAAACAAGTATAGTGACAACCGGAGAGAAAGATATAGAGATGACAATAGAAGAAACGACACAAGACAAGAAAAGGAAGCGGAGAGACAAGATACGAATACATTTACACCAGACACCACAAATACTAAACAGGAGAAAAGAAATGACAACACATCGAAATCAAAGGAAACGCAGAATTTAAACCGGTAGGCGTCTCTATCGAAGGGCAGATAAGAGACACTACTGGCAGTCAACGCCCTGTTAGGAAAGATCTTTTTGAGCGTATCGTCGGAAAGAATAACATTGCGGAAGTATTCATTGAAAATACCAACGTGAAAGCAATAATTGACACAGGGTCTATGGTGACCACAGCAAATCTTGATGTCTACAATTCATTACATCCAAAACCACCACTTCTTTCTTTAGAAGATCTGAATTTAAAGATAACAGCAGCAAATGGTAAAAATGTTCCTTACCTGGGTTATATAGAGGTGCGGATTTCGGTTCCATTTTTGAAAGAGAAATATTTCGACTTACCGGTGTTGATCGTCCCAAATACAGTTACAAATTCTGATACTCCTGTCATCATAGGAACAAATCTTATTCGTCTTTGTCGCATGGAAACATCAGATGAAAGTATACCAGAGGAATGGGATATAGCCTTTCAGAGTTTGGTTGGTGATTCAATTGGCATTGTGAAAAGTACAAAACGGATACACCTGAAACCATATGAAGTAAGAACTGTTACTGGCTTTGTTCGGAAATTGAAGTCTGTTGAAAGTGCTGTCACAGAACCATGTGATGATCAACATTGCTCATCAAGAGTAAATGTTTGTCCTAGAGTAGTTTCCGTCAATAATCAAGGAAAAACTACTAGAGTTCCAGTAAAGATTTTCAACTTATCGGCTAAAGAAGTTTCATTGCCTCCAAAATCAAACTTATGTCAGCTTCAGGAGGTTAACGTCATACGAAAAGCTCCAATAATTGAAGAAAACCATGGAACACATGTAACACTTAACAATCAGACAACAGGTGACAACAAAGAAGACCAAGAAGATGAACAAGAATTTACAATTACGTTAGACAACACAAACTTAACTGAAGATCAGAAGAAACAAGTAAACCAGACATTTGCGAAGTGGAAACATATATTTTCAAAAGGACCAACTGACCTTGGAAACACTGATTTAATTGAGCATGAAATTCATCTTTCCAATGACACACCATTTAAAGAGCCTTACAGAAACATTGCTCCTGGATTATTACAAGAAGTGAAAGAACACCTTCAAGAAATGATTGAGTGTGGTGCTATAAGACAATCAAACAGTCCTTTTTCTTCAAATGTGGTCATAGTAAGAAAGAAAGACGGAACCATCAGATTTTGCATTGACTTTCGGAAACTAAACAACAGAACTATAAAAGATGCCTACGCTATCCCAAGAATCGAAAACACTCTTCATTTACTTTCCGGATCAAGATATTTTTCAAAGTTGGATTTGAAGGCCGGATACTGGCAAGTTTCAGTTAAAGAGGAAGACCGTTACAAAACAGCATTCCAAGTGGGTCCTCTGGGATTTTATGAATGTAATAGAATGCCCTTTGGCCTGACCAACGCACCAGCGACGTTTCAAAGGCTGATGGAGAGATGCATGGGAGATCTTAATCTTCGAGACTGTCTCATCTATCTGGACGACGTCATCATCTTTTCATCAACTTTTGAGCAACATCTGAAACGTCTAGAAGCTGTTTTTGCCAAGCTCGCTGAACACAATTTAAAGCTGAAACCATCAAAATGTGAATTTTTTAAATCAAAGGTTACTTACCTGGGTCATGTCGTTTCCGAAGAGGGCATCCAAGCTGATCCGGAGAAGATCGCTGCTGTTAAATCTTGGCCTGTTCCAAAGTCTGTTAAAGAAGTTCGTCAGTTTCTAGGATTCACAGGCTACTATAGACGATTTGTTAAAGGATATGCATCAATCGTGAAACCATTGAATAACCTTTTAATTGGACATTCCACAAAAAAGGGTCAGAAATCCAACCGGAAAACACCTTTTGTTTGGGATGCAGAAAAGCAACAGGCATTTGACGACATCATTGAAAAACTAACCCATCCACCCATTCTTGCATATGCAAACTATCAACTTCCATTCATTGTGCACACTGATGCATCATCAACAGGACTTGGTGCTGTCTTGTATCAACGGCAAGGTGGAGTTGATAGGGTAATTGCATATGCCAGTCGTAGTCTGAAACCGTCAGAGAAGCATTATCCAGCACACAAGCTAGAGTTTTTGTCGCTGAAATGGGCCGTAACTGAAAAGTTTAACGATTACTTGTACGGCAACAGCTTTGAAGTATTGACGGATAATAACCCTTTGACTTATGTACAAACGACGGCAAAGTTAGATGCAACGGGGCATCGATGGATGGCTGCTCTCTCAAATTACAATTTCGAAATTAAATACAGAAGTGGGAAACAAAATTCAGATGCAGATGGACTTTCCAGGAAATTTGAAACTGAATTCAACAAAAGCATTACAAGTGATGTCATCAATGCACTTTCAATTTCTGCGACAACTGATAATTTTCAATCACCCATTGCATACAGTTTGGTTGCACCAGATAGTTTATCCTCAGTTGAGCCGTCAAAAGAGATTCTACCAGATGACATCATTGACTCTCTGTCACTTTGTTCCAAGGATTGGCGCAAGGCACAGCATGATGACGCTACCATTTCTCAGATAGTTACCTACCTTAAAGAGGGTACGAAGCCCTATGCTCTGCAGGCTTGTACGCAAGATTCGACTTTAAGAAAGTATCTACGGGAATGGGATCAATTGGAATTAAGGGACGGAGTGCTCTACCGTCGTGGGAAAGTGGGAGATCAAGAATATATACAACTGGTGTTACCTGTTCATCTCCGAGAAGAAATCTTTTTGGCACTTCATGATGACCTCGGACATCAGGGTAGAGACCGCACAACATCACTCTTCAAACAACGCTTCTATTGGCCTGGAATGGATACCTGGATAGAAAACAGAGTTCAGCGCTGCGAACGATGCATAAAAAGAAAGAAATATCCAGTTACAGCACCACTAGTCAACTTCAAAGCTTCAGCTCCAATGGAAATATTGTGCATTGATTTTCTCAGTTTGGAACGGTCTAAAGGTGGTCAGGAACATATTCTGGTGTGTACTGACTTTTTCACTAGATACGCACAGGCATATCCTACCAAAAACCAGACTGCAAAGACAACGGCTCGAGTATTATTTGAGCAATTCATCACACACTATGGTTTTCCGTCTCGGATACATAGTGATCAAGGTGCCAATTTCGAGTCGTCCTTGATTAAGGAGCTGTGCGAATTAGCTGGTGTTGCCAAGTCGCATACGACGCCATACCATCCGATGGGAAATCCCGTAGAGCGTTTTAATTCAACTTTGTTGAAGATGCTAGGGACTTTGGACAACAATTTAAAGGCGGACTGGAAGTCACACGTAGCTCCGTTGGTACACGCGTACAACGTGACACTACATCCAAGTACTGGATATTCTCCATACTTCCTCATGTTCGGTCGCCATCCAAAACTAGCAATTGACTCTTTCTTGGGTCTGCCAAATGAAGATGAATCCTATAAAGGTCAGCATGAATATGTCAAGAAGTTGAAGGAAAAGCTAACGTCCGCTTATCGAAAAGCGCAGGAGACATCAAAAGCAACTGCAGCTACAAATAAGAGACAGTATGACATCAGTGCCAAGGCAAGCCGACTAATGCCTGGTGATATTGTTTTAGCACGAAATGTAACGCTAAGAGGAAAACACAAATTAGCGGATCGCTGGGAAGATGTTCCGTATATAGTGGTATCACAACCAAATGAAGACATTCCCGTGTATGAAATCATTAAAGATTGTCGGAATGCCAAAAAGACACGTGTTTTACACAGGAATCATCTTCTTCCTCTTGGGTTTACAAGTAAGCAAGATAAATAATCAGGACAACCGTTTGATTTTTCAGAATGGAATGAAAGAGACATTTCAAATATGAAATACATACCTTTTCGTGTGAAATACTTACCTTTTAAGGTGCAGTCAACGACTTGTTTATTAATTTGGAAATTAAGAGAAAGTAAATTAAGAAAATACTTACCTTATATACTCTTAATGATAAACAGTCATATGTTAACACTTACACGTGTTAGATATTGCACTTAACTGGTATTATATTTTGTGTAAATAAAATTATTAGTTAGCGAGTTTCGTCGTTTGTTTTTATCATATTTAAATGTATTGATGCAAATTATTTTATATATATCTTTATAATTTGATTAAAATGTCGGGGACGACATTTCGAAAGCAGGGGGAGTATGTCGTAGGGTCAAATAAATATATTAAAACCTCAAAGTGAATTTCTTCGTTTGTTTTTATTTTTCCCAAATTACTTACCTTTTGTTATTTTTGGCGTTCCATACTCCCATATTTTATACTCAGCTTTTTTCAATATAGTCTAAGGGAAACAACTTCTTTAATTTCTTTTCTTCACCTATGCACGTGACAACTAACAACCAATCACTGCATTTAAAAACAATTCAAATAAGGTAGCTGCTGGGTTTATTATAAACAGCAAATAATTGTTTCTGGAAGGTTAAATACTTTTCCAGGTAAATACATTTTTATTTCATTGTTTTATGTCATAGCGATACTAAGTCTTTATAGAATTTAAGTTAATATGTAAACAATTTTACCTTTTACCTGTATAAATTATTGTAATGTTCTACATCAATGATTTCTATCACCTTATGCACGGGTCATGTTTGTTTACGTATTGTGACATGTGTCAACTGTCAAATAGAAACTTAAATATTTGTAATCGCTATATTTATATCATAACTTAATATGTTGTATTATTGTTTTTCAGATAAGACACTACACTCATGATACATTATTGATGTTCATGTTCCACGTTTACATGATTATGTGAATAAACTTCTATATTCTGTCTGGAGTTTTAACGAACACATTAAAATAATAATCACCCAAACCTCCCAGGACCCACAGAAACAAGGGGTCGGTGATACTAGCTCCGGGTTGTGGGCAACTCAATATTTTCACGAATGTCGAACTAAATGGCCTTCAAAAGGCGTAATTAATAACAACGGAAATAATGTGACGTTTTATGACCGCCACACGGCACAAACAACGTTACTGTGATAATTAAATTAAATTGATGACAAAGAAATTTCGAAAGACACACTTAAATATATATCCAAATATGGCAGGCTCGGTTTAATTGAGTCCGTTTATGAACAGTTACGGAAATGATATTCTACACTGGTAAAAAGAATATGCTCTTTATTGAATAGGGTTTGAAATCTAAACGTATTCAAGCTTTTTTATATACACTCAACAAAAGTTCTAATTGGTCACTTTTTGTCCGTGATTTTTTATTAGAAAGATATTGAATTCACACATTATTTATGATCATCTGCTATCAACATTCTCCATCTTAAGCTTTAATCTTGCAATAATTGACCTTGGAACAGTTTGGCGAGAGTTATCCTTCATTTTGCTAAAAATGCATTTCTTGCATAAAAAGGTCAAACAAATAGAAATTTGCTCTAAAGTCCTTGTTTTATTTTAATAGGACCCCTCATTAGTAAGAAAAACAGAAAACATGATTAATCAACAGCACATTTGTTTAAATAAACCCCTTTCAAAGTATCCAATTTTAAAATTACCTCCCTTTCAATTGAAGACTGTTCTTATTTTGACCCTACGGTTTAAGTAAATGGTATTGGATTCATTTAAGAAAACAATCAATAAAGATTAAAAAGACATTAAATAATTGGTTTTAAAACAAAACAGGTCTTTCCACAACCTCTGTTGACGTAGAGAAGAAACGAAACTAGCATACATTGTAAATATATACAATTAATGACCAATTAGAACGTTGGTTGAGTGTATATTCTTAAAGCCAGCAAAACACATTTGTCACGTAAAGATTGGACAAGACAACGACTCCTCGACAATTATTATCCTCCAGTAATTATTTCGAGAGTAACGTACCCATTTACAATTAACAGCGTTGCAAGCGATTTCTAGCATGCTTCAAATCATGATACAAGTCAATAGCTATACAAGTTAAAGAGAACTGAAAATAGCACGTTAATTGTCATAGATCAAGCAAAATTATAGTCTCCCAAGATGCTCGGTACTAATGAAGCAATTCTAATGTCGAAAAAAAAATGACGAGGAAATGAAAAACTTAATTCTCTAGGTCGGTTTTCAATGATTCCCCTGATGTGTGTTAAAACAATATTATAACGTTTCCAACAGTTATTATTGTCAACAATGAATATTGTGAACCGGTGTGTGTTCATACAATATCATAACGTTTCCAACAGTTATTGTAAACAATGTAAGTTGTGAACCGGAAGGTGTTCATACAATATCATAACGTTTCCAACTGTTATTGTAAACAATGTAAGTTGTGAACCGGTGTGTATTCATACAATATCATAACGTTTCCAACAGTTATTGTAAACAATGTAAGCTGTGAACCGGTGTGTGTTCACACAATATCATAACGTTTCCAACTGTTATTGTAAACAATATAAATTGTGAACCGGCGCCGAAACGATGTAAAAACCAGCATCAAAAGCTAGTTTAAGCATATTCCAAATTTATTGATAAATATTTAAAACAATTGTCTGTTTTTTTATTTATATATTTCATTTAAAACATTTTGAAACCATTAAAGCCGCTTATCATAATTAGTTACAATGTATCAACAGTGCAGAAAGGAAAAAATCAACGAAAACACTAATGGGAATCACATGATCAAAATAATCTCTAAACAAATGTAAAACAATGAAAAATGAAGTATATTTTGTCCATGGTTTGTGTGAAGCTTTATTATGTAGCCTATCATATGCCCACTGGAAGGTATAATTATACTGACAATATTTCGCTCATGACCTCTTCCTCATAATTCACAACACCCAAGCACTATAAAACATGGCACTGCAGAGGTAATCTGGTAAAATTCTTAACAAAACACTTGTTAGCAGTTTAAGTATAAAACATATAGTCTGTGGTCATTTGATAGTACATGTATAAATTCTATTTGTGCAACTCAGAAATGAAAACTTCACAAAATTCAAAATTTCCCTATAGCTCAGAGATTATTTTGATCATGTGATTCCCTACAGTGAAAAATACAACATTGTTGAGCACAAATCTGTACAGTTTTGTTTCTTAATTCTGATAATGTCTTATTTTCATATTTGTCGTGGTCGAGGGTCTTCAAAGTTCCCTTTTCATCTATTTCAATATCACAGTAGCGTTGTTTATGCCGTGTGGCGGCTGTAAAAAGTCTCCCCGTACATTCAATCAGTGCTGTTATCATTTACGTCCTTCGAAGGTCGTCGAGCACGATATTTATGTTCTATGTTATTAGTACTTCTAAATTTACTTTTTGTTTTAAATATTGAGTTGCGCTCAACCCGGGGCTAGGCGGCGTGGGCAGTAATAAGCATTACCATTACTGCCCATAAACAGGCTCAATCAAACCGAGCCTGCATTATTTTCATATTTGTCGTGGTCGAGGGTCTTCAAAGTTCACTTTTCATCTATTATATTCGTGTTGCCTTTTTTACATTTGCTCTTTATCAGTGCCAGACATTGATGAAAACATTTTAGTTATAAGGGTTTTTATTTTCTCTTTAAAGTTTAATGAGAATAATCATTGATATTGATAAATGAAAAGTAATTAATGCGTTAAAGATAGGAGTTTTAAGGTATAAAGTTAACAGTTTCTCTGCTTCTGATTAAGAAAGTGATCGTCAATGTTTAATAAGATTTATACTACACAATGTACCAGCGATGTTATTTATTTAACGAGCAGGACCTCTTTATTAACAATTATAAACAACTCTATGAAAACCGATATTGTCATACGCGGAAGACATTGTGTTTAACCTCTTAGAACTCAAATATAATATATTATAGCTTTGTCCAGCGCTGCTTATGAGTCCTGTTTCCCTCAATACCGGGATTAATTGCTGATACAGTACTGTGAACGTTTAAGGTTACAAACGAAACGCACTATACACGGAAAACGGACGCATGATAAACGATAGACGGACGCACGATATGCGATAGACGGACGCACGATACATGGTATACGCACGATACACGATACTGCCGATTCATATAATTTGTGTACTAGATATCTAAAAATTTGAAAATGTTATAAACATATAAGATGAATGGTTGAAATTAAATGATTTAATTTTAATATGTAAGTTACTTTTTCACGTTGTACGATAAAATTAAAGACACACGATGCACGATACACGATATACGGACGCACGATGCACGTTAGACGGAGGCACGATACACGTTAAACGGACGCACGATACACGATAGACGGACGCACGATAGACGCAAATTTTGTAACATTAAACGTTCACAGTACTGTATCATAAATCAAGTGCTTATTGAAAGTGTGTAGGTGTTTTTTCATCGATTTGCGGTGTTTCGTACATGTATGTCTTTTTTCTTTTAAATTTATATATTTATTGCAGAAAGAAAAGTATAATAAATCTACGATCTATGACAGCAATATATTTGTTTTCCTTTTCATAAAAATTACTCATATTTTACAGTACTGTGAACGTTTACAATTTCAAAATTTGCGTCTATCGTGCGTCCATCTATCGTGTATCGTGCGTCAGTCTAACGTTATTCGTGCGTCGGTCTAACGTGCATCGTGCGTCCGTATATCGTGTATCGCGCATCATACGTCATTCAATTTTATCTTGCAATTTGAATAAGTTACTTCCACATGCAAATTTATATGATTTAATTTCAACCATTCACCTTATATTTTCATTGCATTTAACAGTTTTAGAAATATCGTGTTTCGTGCCTTTCGTTTGTAACCTTAAACGTTCATAGTACTGTACCATGAGAGGAAACAAAATGTTTAACATTCACAACAACAGCTTCACCACATAGAGAAAGAAGGGAGAAGTCGTACTATGATCAAAATTAAAAATACCGGTAACTAAAATACTAAAACTTTGTGCAAAGGGTCACATATTGAAAAGAATGGCTCGAAAAAGAGTCATGGTAGATCCCTTCCTTAGTTTCTTCCATTATTCTTATTTAGCAAGCAACCCGTGTGGCAAATTTTATCATCTTTGGAACCATTGATAATTCCGTTCTTTCTAGCTTGCGCGTTTTACCTGCACAAACATTAGCGGATATACGAACCTTTGTTCAACTAAGCAATAAAATTCAGAAAACGCAGACTTCCCACACAGGCAAAAAGTAAATAGGAAACGATAGCATGGATTATGAAATGATTGATTTCAAAATAGAAACTACAAACAATTACAGTAAAACCCCTCATTACGGACACTCGATATTGCGGGCACCCCGGTATTGTGGGCGATTTTTTTAAGAACATAAACGTTCTCTTCTTCTTGATTTAAACCCACAATTAAGGACATACCGCTATTTAGGACACTTTCCCTCAGTCCCTTAGTTGTCCGTTATAGAGGGGTTTCACTTTATTTGATTTAACACAAATGAACCTGAGAGGTTAACGCCTTGGAACGGTTTAAACCAGGTGCTAGGGAGCACCAACCTCACATTCGCCCCAACAGGTTCTCGTATGAACAAACAAGTGCATGTTGTCTTGGTGAGTATCCCACACATTACCTCAAAAGTTTGCAAGTAAAAGCATACAAAATATAAGAGATTATTTGGATTGTCATGCCAAAAGGTGAGTACAAAATAACGCATTCCGAGTATAATTAAATTTAAATAATTTGATTTATAAAAAGTGAATTAAAAGAAAAAGTACATGTAAAAGTTAGAACATTATTAAACATCTGATTTGATAATGAAACTCGAACTAATACTTGATAAACTCCGCCTCCCATACAGTACCTCAATAATGCCATGCTCTAAAATATTTTGGCGCTCAACCCGGAGCTAGGCGGCGTGTCAACCCGGAGCTAGGCGGCGTGTCAACCCGGAGCTAGGCGGCTTGTCAACCCGAAGCTAGGCGGCGTGTCAACCCGGAGCTAGGCGGAATGTCAACCCGGAGCTAGGCGGCCTGGTCAATAGTATGAATTTCCATTACTTGCCCATTAAAAAGGCTCGACAAACCGAGCCTGCAATATTTTCATAGTTAACGCTTTCGGTGGCTTTCGGAGATCCCTTTTCGTATATAATTTCAATATGGGCCAATAAACAGACTCAATAAAATTAAACCGGCAATAGTTTCGTATTTGTTATGCGCGATTGTATTGTTTCTATCAACCAAACCTTTTTGTAAGAGGTCACCACTTTCTATAACGAACCCAAATACGGATAAAAAACGACTTCTCAACTTCTCTTCAAATAAATTAAAGGGAGAAATAAATTCTGCGGGCTTGTTCGAACAGTTACAAAAATACAAATCCTTGCACGCTGCTCTAAAGATAGATTCTAAATACATGAAATTATACGGAATCTTTGATGTCGTTTGCATCTCCACAAGTACTTATCGTTAGTTGGTTCCAGGTGCTGAACATGTCATATTCCATTGAAAGTCGAGTCAATGTGAAATTCAATACAAATTTTGACAGTTAAACTTCAAATATATTATTTTGTTGATTCAAAAAATAGTTAGACTTGTACTAGACTTAAGTATAGCATGTGATTTACGGATGATTCCAACGCACGAATATGTTTTGATGTTTAAGGACAGCTGTCTTGTAGGAAGACTGTCCGAAAACTTTTAAACACACGGAATAGTGAATTATTACCAAGTTATTTTCGTGGATAAAACCAGTAGGAGTTTGTTCAACGTTCGTTCATCGTTGTTGTATAAAGAGGTGAAATATGCATTGCAGGAATTGCCACATTCAGAAAAAGACACCACAAACAATTAACAAAACTGAGAACCCGAGAGGTTACCGCCTTGGAACGGTCAGTGGCAAATCAAACTGCTACTGGGGGTCATAAATACAATTGAATACCACCAATAATTGCTTAAATTGCATTCATAGACACAGTGTTGAAAATGGTTAGAAAATGAATAAATAAATCGCTGAAAAAAAGATTATATAAAGCCCACTGCAAATTGCGATTGAACGTCAAACTATACATGATCAGATAAGTGTGGTTTATGGGAATAGACGAATGATATATACCACTGTTTATAGGTGGTTTACTTTATTCAGTAAATCGGTCATTTATGTCAATCGGTAAAAAAGAGTCTCGACAGCTGACATATAATAAACTTCGGCTTTGCATCAATCTGTTTACTTCATTCTAAGACCAATTTTTTTTACAAGATCTGCTCGCTGGATCCCCTAGCAGCGAAAAAGAAGAGAGGAAAATATAGCATGTGTTTGTATGTATATAAAATTAAAACAAGACACAGCAAACTATTAACGAAATAGAGAACCCTTTGAATTACCTTCCTCAATTGGCCAGTTGCAAAACAATTTGCAAATTGGGGCTTAAACCAGGTTCTAAGGTGCACCACCCTCACACTTGCCCCAACGTATTTTTGCATGCTAAAAACACACAAAAATATAAACCATTTATAAGAGGCTACTAACATTGCAAAGCAAAAAGGCGGGTACTCAATGATCTTACAGACCACATCACATGAAGTCAAATCAGCAAGAAGTGGATAAAAGAAACAAAATGAGCTTCTAGGTTCTTTTACAAGATTTCTCCATAAACATTTGTAAACTCTTAAGCCCCTGCCACAAGATTTTAATTACCATGTAAAATAACCCATTAACCCTTAAACAAAAAATAAATTGAAACTCACGGATAAACTATTTCATATGACGCTGAAGATATGTTTGAAGTTTCAATTCATTAATTCGATCAAATGTAGAAGTAATTCTTGATATAAGTATGTTTATAACCCTGTCCACTACAACAAATTATGGACTGAGCCACACGAAAATATGTTATGCACATCAACACATTAGGCCGTTTATATGTTTGAAGAGTCGCTACCTCGAAAACTGCAGCAATTCGTTTCAAGTTTATCTGACTTGAATATAATAGGATTACCCACCAGTTAATGAATACAAAAGTTCTTAAATCAGCAGACTATACAATTGCATTTGTTCGTGTTAAAAGCGTCCCACATTTTGATCTGAGACGCATATTTTACGTTGTTTAGAGAAGAATTGTCAAGACTATTGGCGTCAATTTTATAGCGTGTTTAAAGCCTTCGAATTGATAAATCATCCTTTTTGGAATGTGAAATTCAATCACCTAGGGTTGTGCTGTTTCTGTTAATTCTGTTGCAAACGTTCGAAGCGATACAATTCATTTTGACAGAGATAACGAATTAAACAGAACGGTAATGTTACAGTTTTATTGCTTTAAAAATATTTTACAACGAAGACCTATATCAAAAAAGTGAAACGTGCATATCGGGAATAGCCACTCTTAGAAAACACAGCCTCCATACACAACCAAAAAGAATAAGAGGGATAAAGTTGGGGAGGCTGTGTGCTCTCTGGGTGTGGCAATTCCCATATATTTCACAGTTTTATATTATGTGAATTTTTACTTAGTTTATCATATTTTATGCATGCTTTGCTTCCTGTTCCGGTCTTTTGATTATGATGCAGTACATTATTTTATCTGATGCAAAAATATATGCTATGCTCTGTAATCCAGTTTTTATTGCAAAACGAAGAATTCATATGCTAATCATTTAACTTATAATTCTTTGCAAATGTCGAAATAAATTAAACAAAAACAAAATCCAAATAAACAAAGATCTAAATTACACGCCCTTTAATGACATTTTTTCTTTCAATTTGTTCAGACCGTGATGCATAAAGCACAATTTGTCACCGTCAAAAATTCCATGAATTACTTTCCTCGCGCATATTCTGCTTTTATTTTAGAGTTAATTCATTTTTAATGACGCGATCGGAATATGTATGAAGGTTTGTGCCATCAATAGCTTTTATGAATACAAAATATGGTCGCTTTGATGTGTTTTTCCACGACAGGTAAATAGTAGTTCCATAATAGGGAAGCTGCAGGTGCATTCGCGATTTCGAACTTTGATTTTTCATTGATACAAGCGTTGTTTTGTCAAGCAAATATAAACGTGATTCTTATAATATTTAGGATATTATTTTATTACCTTTCCAGTCAATGGTTTTTGTGTAATTAAAAACATTCTCGAAATCTAGTATATTAGTATGAAATAAAGACGAAATCAAACGTAATGTCTACACTACAAAATAGTCGTTGTATTGAAAACTTGAAAATCAACGGCTATATGTAAGAAAGTAACCAATTTATTATGAAAATACCCTTTATATTTATCTTATCAATGGAAAATGTAGTTTTTTTGCTGTTGCTCAAAAAGAATATAAAATTTACCATATCTTTATTTTCTCAATATGTGAAGGGAAAACCATTTTTTATTATAAACTCAGTTAACTTTACAGAAAAACAAACAGCAAGAACATAAAATCAAAGAAAAGTTTGATATATTTTGTGAACAATAAAAAGCAAAGTGCCAATCCTTGCTTACCACTCGAGTTTCTTAACCACCTAAATCCACTTTTTATTTTGTTTAGAGAGAACCATAGCTTGATAAATAGAAAAGACGTTTAATTGATAACATGCGATTGTCGAATTAGTTATTTCAAATAACCTATAAAAAGAAGTTAACAACTGACCATTGGTGTTTTATATGTGTGTTTTCTTTTGCATGCAACATTGTCGAGCCGATGGATTGGTAAGATTATTTCATAAAGACAACTTGTACCTGTTTGTTCACCTTTTGGGGCAAGTATGAGGTTGGTGAACCTTTGAACCTAGTTTAAACCGCCAGTGGCAAATAGTTTGCCACTGACCAATCCAATCGGTAAACAATCGGTTTTTCACTGTCGTTCATTGTTTTTGGCGTCTTTTTATAAACTGATCATGCATAATTATTCTCTTCTCCTTTCTACATTTTATCTGTGTGGGGAGGCTGTGTCCATTTCTGATATTATGCGTATTTCCCTTTTTGTTCCGCTTACTACAGGTTTTATAATTTTATAAAACCATGGTTTCTATTTCTCTCTTCATTTTGGCAGCGTCGAGAGGCTGTATTTTTCGGGTGTGGCAATTTCTATAATATTGACATTTCACTTTTTCATTACAGTAAATGATTTCAAATGTTTTAAAGAATATTAGTCGACTGTCTAATAGCAGATTCTTATTTCCGCACATGTCGAAATTTAATTATGCTTAAATGGTATTTCTTATGTATGTCGTGATCGTGTTATCGTTCTATGAATGTATCACTGACCGTGATGGTGAAAAGATTCAACGATCTTGGTTTGTGTGTTTGTATGCTATTGCACGCAGCGTTCTCAATTTGAGTGAATTAACCTTTGGCATATTTGTTTGTTATTGAAAAAGGTAAGGAACATTGAGAAGCAGGCTTTCTTACAACGCTATTGAAACACCAAATGCTGAATATAATTTCTACTGACTTAGATTGTGTGATTTTTCCTAAGATATGTATTTAACTTTTTAAAGTTATAACATGCATGTTAGCAATGACAGGATGCCTGAAGTTCAGAGAAAATGTTTCTATTCAATGTATCAGTGTATTATCTTTCATAAGGTTTATAGAAAATGTTCGCAAAAAAGGCTAATGTAACTATTATGGTAAATATGTGTCCATTTACCATAAAATAGTACTACTGACCAAAGATGAAGGTCGACGTCGATGCATACATATGTGCGTGAGAAATTAACGTTCAGACGTTTGCTTTAGTATTCACTCGTCATGCCAGTTCCGATTCGGAATTCTGAGCTATCGCAATGTACATAGACACTAGCATTTTTAACGGTAGGAACATTATTATAAGGAGGGTAGACAATTACTGACACAATTTACTTCTCACAAATCATATCGTAATAAAATTACACTTTAGTCAATACTATCAGAAAACCGGTTATTACCACCAATTTAATTCGTTAATACAAGCTATCAGTTGCTTACAAAAGAGAGTTTACTCACAGAATATTGAATGAAGATATGCATGCTTAGTTATCAACTCTTCTAATGCTTCGTTACATTAATTTAAAAGAGATTAACGTTGATCAAGTGAAATCCAAAATCGAGCTTTGATAATTTATTTACTCATTTCATTGCGCTTCATTTATTGTCTTTGTGACGAAAAATGTTCATTTCCTTATACTAAGTATTTTTATTGTAAAGGGCACATCCATTGTTTGTTTCTTGGGACCAAATGCTGAAGATAACGGAATAGAATTACTCCAACAACACCTCATTAAAGCATGTTTATTGTCACATGCAAATTGTTTTCTGTTTCCTTTTATAGAAAGTTAATTGAGCTCAACCAAGGCAAAGCGGCGTTGCTAGTCATAACTATCCGTAAACAGGCTTAATCAAACCTGTCGTGTCAGTGACATTTTATCTTCTTTTTCGACTATCTTGTTAAATTGATCCCATTCAAAAGTAACACTTTGAAGTGTTAATGTGGAAAATAAATGATTACGTAATTTCCTGCTTTTCATCTGTTTAACAATAAGTATAAAAATGTTTTCGGATATTTTCCTCACATCTCATACTTTCTAATAACAATATATTGGAAGTAATATATTTGTCAGCTAAGAAATTGCTTAAGGATATAATCAGGAACACAAGGAAAACACGATTCATTTTATTACTTGCGTCGTAAAAGATCTTCATATCATTGTTAAAACCTGAAAAAAAATAGCATAAAGTCTTTACTTACAAGTATATTGATATCATGTTATTCTTAATGTGATGTTTTTGCCATCGCATTATACGTGTTTGTTGTTTTTAACAGAGCTAATTTAACAGACTCAGATTTTCTTGAAATATTACAGAAGAAATGACCTGGTATCCGCTCCTAATGAAACGTTCATTAAGAACTCTTCATAAAAACAAAGATTTATAAGAAGCGTTTTCTATTAACTTTTCGCATTGTACGCCACAGACAGACGTACACTACTTATTTACAAGAGAATGGAAGAGCGCAGAGAAAATCTTCATTAATAAACGGACGGCGGTCTTGAAGTATGTTAACCTTTAATGAACGTAATCTTTGCATATCAAAAAAAAACCTTTAAAAAAAGGTTATCACAAATAAATTTTGAAAGTTTTATCGCCGATACATATATTCAATTTAAAAAACAGGGCCCAAGATCATAAAACTCAGTTTAGAGATCAGTCTCATTCTCAAGCATCTGATTGGCTGAAATGGCCACAAGTCGCCATTTCAGCCAATCAGATTCTTGAGACTGATCTCCTTTAGTTTTATGATCTTGGGCCCAGGTGCAATTTTAAATCACTTAATTTGCAATAAGGTATTTCACATCCAGTGTTTTATGGAATTTAATATATAAAATTAAGAAAATAAAAAACAATGTAAATTTATCCATATTTTTTTCGTAAAAACCATCTGTGAATTCAAAAAGAAAGGTTACCATTAAGATATTCCACAGCGCTCTGCATGCCTGGTAATTAACCCATGCACAGTTGATCGTTATGCTTACCTCTTTCGTTGCAAGGCGGTGGCAGATGTTCAAAAGTTTCTGAAGGTTTATGGGGAAGTCTTGTTAAGAAACCTAGAAGCTCAATCTGTTTCTTTTATTCATGTCATCGTGTTGTCGCTGATTTAACTCCAGGTGTCCTGGTCTCAGTAAGGTCATTAAGTACACACACTTTTTACAATGCCATAAGCTTCTTATGTTGTAGACGTTTGACATGTTTCCTTTTGCATGCAAAATTGTCAAGATGTGAGGGTTGAAGTTATTTCACCAAGACAACTTGTACTTGTTTGTTCATATATCAGATTGATACGGCACAAACAACGCTACTTTTATAATTAAATAGATGAAAATGGACACACAAAAGTCAACGAACAAGACTAATTTCAAAATATTGCATGCTCGGTTTGATTGAACCTTTTTATGAGCAGTAATGAAAGTGTATATAACTGTTCCTACCGCCTTGTCCGAGCTGAGTGCAACTCAATATTCACACAAATAAATGTATCGTGCTCAACGGCCTTGATAAAAGCACTCATTTAATGTACGGGGAGACATTTTACGGCCGCCCCATGGTACACAAAATGCCACTGTGATAATCAAATAGATGAATTGCTAACTTTAAAAGACATCAAAAACGATAAATGTAATAATAACATATTATGCAGATATTGCCATTCCCCTACCTTGATTCTAGCCGATAATGAAGTAAGATTATACGATTCAGAGATGGGTTAATGTAAACGATTTTTTCTGATCTCCAACCCTGACAGGGAGCTTAACACGGTGTAGAGGTAGAAATCCAACGATGATATGCATTACGAGAACATCAATTCTTCGGTACAAAATATGCGCGCCGCCCCGGGTATCAACGAAATTTGAGCAATGTCTATTTGGGCTTTTCTGGTTTCATATTTATTTATATTAAATAAATAACTAATTTTTTAATTGATTTAAATGCAAAAGATTTAAAATGTTTTTACTAAATAACAATTAAAATACAGCTGTTGTAACATTTATTTACTCAAACAGTGCGATCTCATTTATGAACCACTGTTCATAAGCTCTTAATAAAACATTGTATTGTGCTACATGAGAAATCTGAAATTCTTTTTTTTTTCTGAAGATTATGGCAAATATATGAGATTCAACCAAGTACAACTTTTTTTCATTTATCATAACATGTTAGAGTTAATAATTTTATTTGCCGTTTAAAAACTGTACTGTATTTCACAAAGGCTTTGAAGTTCACCGACTGACACGTTTATTCCTTGTATGAGTTAAATATAGTTAGAACGTTACTGTTTAAAAGTTTCTTTTTCTTTGAACCAAGCTGTTTAAAGCAGACTTTAGCTAATTCGCGAAGATTAGTCAGTCTCTAAAAAAACTGTCCGAGAATATTTAAACAAATGCAAATTCTGATTAGACCATAGTTACAATAATTTTGATTTAAAAAAAGAAAACGAAAGTCATTTCTCGAAACCAGCAGGTTCTGCAGCTTTATCTAGCAACATTTCCATTCCCATAACCATTTGCTGTCCCATTTCACGCACACCTTCACCCAAAAGATGGTTTTATAGCTTGTGCACTTCACGGACCAGTGCCAATTGAAACCGCAGCAGAACAGGAATCTTTTTTGTCTTGCTGTTTCTGAAAGAAACATATTAATAATAAAGACAAATTAAATATGTTTCCATTGGCAAAACGTCATTTATATATTTCTACAAATTACAAATCGAAGAAACAATCGAATAAATGATGAAAATGTGCAACCGTTTTGATTAGTTCTTATTATTTATTTATACTATCTTCTTATTTATTTATACTATCTTCTGGATTCACATTTTATAATTAGAGTAGAAGTTACACTCACTTCTGTTTCTGGTAAAATCACAATTCTCATATTAAACATTATGGATGTATTTAAAAAAAGATCAAGGTAACATGGCATTTGTTACTTCTGGGTTTTATATCCTGATTGTAAAATTGCACATTTAAGCCTGTTTTATCCTTAACCAAAAAGCGTAACATATTTTAGTTAAGTAAAGCATTTCCAAAGAAATCATATAAATAAGGATCGAGCGTTGTACAAATAGGATCGCAACTCGTACAACTTATGTTAAATAGAAGTGATGTTACTAAACATTTCTTATAATTATAAGGTTACGCAATTAAAAGAAGACAATTTTGTCTCAAAATTCTCCGTTTTGTCAATAATGTTACACTTGGAACATACATTAATACAGAAAATCTTGTCAAACTTTTAGGAAATACACATTTTAGATATAAAGTTTGAATTCAGTGCTAGTTATTACGAAGATACGTTTTAAATTATATCAACAAACAATTAAAATGTCACACAAGAGACACACTGTTTACCATATTCTGATTTATTCTACAACTTTAATTCAATCATTACAAAACTTGACATCGGCATTATGTTAGTATTTCTACATTAAATTTTGTAAAGTAGCTTGTCAAAATTCAGATAGAAATAACGCTGAGTTGTTGTTGTTTGTGTTATTGTTGTTTTTATTGATAGCAGATGAAATTCAAATGAAAATCCTCAGTTTATTCACCGTTATCAGACCTATGTATTGATAATGTAATGTGATCATGCTAGAGGAACAATTTGTTGAACTATTTTGTTAACCTCTTAGTCTGAGAGCAAGCGTGAGGCTGGTGCACCCTAGAACTTTGTTTAAAAACCCAGTGGCAAATTGTTTTGCCACTGTCCTTTCCAATGCGGTAACTCCTCAGGTTCTCACTTGAGTTAATTGTTTGTGGCGCCTTTTTTGAAACTGATTATTGTTTGGCTGTGTGGAGAGTTTGTATCTGTGTCTGCAGAATGTGGCCATTCCTGATATGCATATTTCACTTTTTAAATATTAGTTTGACCATATACACTGGTCAAAAGTTATAAGTGCACACTTTTCAATTTTGAATATCTTAAAGTAAACTTATTCAAATTGAATGAAAGTTTGACTTCATGTTAATAATGATCAAACAACAATAATTTTTTGAAAACCGTGCATATGTTTTACGTTTTACGTCATCCACGTCGGCATAGGTTTTTATGCATTATCCCCGTGCGGCAAGCGAAATTTATTTTTTTACAATCGTTTTTGTTTTTCACATGTTCACCGACTCAAGACAAACACGAAAAACACACCAACAAATTGTAACCATGGAACGGTTGACGTCAGCAGACAACGACATTGCCGTCAAAATTCTTTTCACAGGCACAACTTCAAATTTGTAGTAAAAAAATCTTGACGGTTTTCGTAAATGCAAAAGAAATACCTTATTTTTGCATATTTTATTAATTTAAGAAGAAAATCAAACGATATTATTTTCTAGATTGATTACGTTGCTTACGTTGAACGCTTATGTTACTCAATTACGTCATTTAATATTTACGTAAAACAACGTAAACTCGAAATAATTAGTGTAACATTTGTTGGATAAGTGTCCAATAAATAAAAATTTAAAACTAAAATTTATAGAAATTCAAAAAACTTCAAAATCGAATTATTCGAAAATGACGCTTATTCGGTCAAAAGGCGTATCCGAAAACTGGTCAATTTTATCGAAATGACAACATTTTTTTCGTTTGAAAAGGCTGTTACACATCTATCATAGAAAATTGTATCATCCCAAACTGCTAGACAATTAAAAAGCTTTTGGCACAAAACATTGAGTGAAAAATGGAATTTTCTCCTTGAAATCCTGTAAAAACGTTATGGATAAAATAAAGTTGAGTGTGTTGGCTCATCGTGCCCAGCAGACCATTACAAAGCTACAGAAAGCTATTTCAGTGCAATGGAATGGCAAACTACAGTATTTCCTTTAAATCTGCATGAAATTTAAATTATACAGAGATGAGAAAACGATCACAAATGATAGCCGATGCAATGATAATTAACTTGAGACTTGCTTTCTGAGAACAAGTGAGCTAAAATATTATTATTTTTTAATCTGGTTAAGCAGACTTAAAATTTTTGGCGTGCTTTAATAGAATATTGATTCTTCTTCATTGTAATTTACACTTTTTTGAAAGATTAAATCAAATTATTGGAAAAATTAACATTTATCAAGTGTGCACTTAGAACTTTTGACTAGTGTACATGCTTTGTCAAATTGGATAGAGATTTACTTCTCAAAGTAATTATATGACTAATTTTAGGATGTTCTACGCATTATTATTTAGATGAAATCGTTAATAGCTATCTAAATTCTACTTAATTTCGGCTGTTTACATGTAACGTGTTTGAATAACGTTTACCTTTGTCTTCGAAGCCAAGGCTCCTACAATCGTGTGGTTCATTTATGAAGAGTTCGCGACCTTCACAGTGTTGTTGAATTTTTGCGAAGTACACCGAATCAAGCTTGTCTTGTGATAATTTTTTTCTTGTGTAGCAAATCTCTTCACCATCCTTTCAATAATATATTTCGTTAACACATTTAAGAAGTGTGATTGCCTTTGATACCCTAACCCGGATTTTTCAAAATTATGTGATAAGAAAGTTACAAATTCTTTTGTACGAGTTCATTAAAATGATAAAAGACAACTTATTGGCTTTAAAATATCAGTCCTGTGAGATGTACATGTAAAATATGAAAAATTAAGAAGAATCTCATCTCTGAATATTTTACTTTAAGGAAGCACAATGGTATTTTTTTCATGCTTAACTAAAACTAGTTTTTATCACGACTACATTTTTGCTCTTTATGTGTGCTTGTTTTGAGAGCATTAGTCATTGAGTCATCTTGCACTTACGATGAATAGTCATCTACAATAATGCACTGTTTTCATTTTTGCGATGAAAAGCATAAGGACCGTTAAGCGACTGCAGTCAATGACGCCCACAAACTGTAGGGCTGTGCAAAATGTATTTTTGCGACGATGACAAATACGTTTTGCTAGGAGTTGATGAGAAAACTCAGCAATACTTCGCTTTGTCGTCCATACGGCTGTTGTTCCAACAAATAACCAAAATTCGCATTAAATTTCCATTTCTATTTGAAAATACTGTTTAATATAAATGCAACCTTAGATTCAACACAATACTCGGTTCATCGGGAAATGAAGCACATTTGGATTTTTTAATGTCAGCGTAAGACTTTCAGTACTAACATGTTTTCCTTTACTCCAATATAGACCATCGATAATGATAGATCATCTATATAATCAAGCTCACCATGTATGTCAGTGGTTTATAGATAACTTTTTTTTTCCAGCCCGTTTTTAGCCCGTGTTCGTCAAACGGGTAAAAATCCCAAAACTCCTCAAATCAATTAAATGTGCTTTAAATATAAGAAGTAATCTTTTTTGTTTACCTTCTCCTGTTGTATTTGCCTGACAAGACACACGTTTTCTTCTTCGCTTACAGGCTTATCAATCTGGTAACCCTTTTAATTTAAATAAATTCATTAAAACAACATATTTGTAATTGTCGATGATTTTTAATGCGCTAAAAACCATCTTTCAAACGTCCAACCGCTTATCTTACAAAGATTTTATATACCCAACACAAACAGTTCTGCACACAAGTGTTCTTTTGCGAAAATTTTATAATGTAACAAATAATTGGTAAAAATACTTACATTTGTCTCAAGACTAATTGTTTGCAGAGTTTAAAACCAAAACGGAATAAAAGTTGGTTGGTAAATAACCAAGAAATATCAGTTTGAGGATTATAGGGGTCAACAGTCAAAAGTTGCAAAATTTGCTGTATCAAGGTAGAGGTGTGAAATCTATGCATCATCTGTTTTATAGCAATTATAAACATGCAGTGTGATGAGGGCAACAGGAAGTAATCAAAAGTTGATACTAAGTCATTTCCTGATAACACATTAACTTAAATTTTTTATTATTTAAATTATCATATTTTCTCACTCATTGACCTAAAAGGCAAAGATATGTCAATACAGTTTAGCGATGATTCGAACAGTTTCCATTCTGTATTATTGAGTCTTAGCATCCTATTAATTAAGTGTTTTTAATTAAGTGTAAAAAAAACAACCAACTAATGCAATCAACACCCAATCTTATTTGAGGCCTAAAAATAGGTTTGTTTCTGGTTACATCCTTAAAAATCAAAGGTGTCGGTAGATAGGCTTTAGGGGAAGGAACCAAAGTCCAGGTATATACCATCTTGGGTGTAAGTAAGTACATAAAAGATTAAAATTATTAAATATGTATCTATCTTTTTTCGAGGTATCTTTTAAGGTATTGGAAGTGTACAAAAGGGAAAACTCACTGCATTTTATACTGTAATTCCATTGAAACTCATAAACCAGTGTTTCAACTTAAAGTTGAATTGTTTTGCTTAACATGTACTATTAATAATTATTCTTTTAATTACAATTAGATGTGTAATGCCGTAATGTGGTTTAATGCATGGATATTGTTGATTTGTTCATGGCCTTTTTGTAAAAAAATATGTTGGATATACTTACCTTAATACCTACCACTTCTTACAACCACTGTGCCTCACTTTCAAATCGTATTAAGTCGTTTTTAGCTTTACATTAATTTCGTGATAATGTTGCAATTAACACATAATCAAATATATACATATCCCTTCAATGATGGTAAAAGTTCTATCGCTACCACCAAAGAAGGTTAATAATTTGATCAGTGCTGTTTCTTTCACTCATTTTACGATACAAATATCAGTACATAATTGTTCTCTCACAAAGCCATTATTCAACGATTCTGCATTTACGCCGTATCACGTATGCACTTCGAACATAAATCTTAATCTATTTGCTTCCTTAATTCTTCAATGAAGTCGTCGATGGATCAAAAAGAATATTTTTACTGGCTCGCCGAACGTTGACGGCCATGATTGTTTACCTAGGTGAATTCAATTAGCAACCTTGACCCGAAAGCACACGCAACGGGGTTTACATATAGTGATACATGGACAAAAATCACACGTTTAACAGTTAAAAATAGCACCGGAGAAGAAAGTGAAAGTAAATTTTCCAAAAATGAAACGGTGCTGGTTGTTATTTTTCACCGGACATTGTGTCCGACAATAACAGAATTTGTTTTTTTTTATAAATTGCTTCAAAATTTCATTTAAAAATCAGATTTGTTTCGATATGCGTTCGCATGCCATGTATAAATACTTAATGAGTAAAGTTTTTGGAATTCTCATTATGAAAATAAAAGAAAAATATATGTACATGATAATGATTTTTCTTCTGGGTAATTATTTAGATTTGCCTAATCACACACCCGTAAACCGGCAGAGCCAGGAGCGGACGGCACATCCAGGCGCAGACACGTTATGTTTTTTCATACTTGACAGCGGTGTAAAACATAACCATTTTCGCTAGTTTTGATAGGTTCTTGGAAAGAAATATCGGCTGATCTTAAAAGCCAAATGAATTCTGCACATATCCGTTGATTTCTGATTAATAAACATCTGCTCCTGGTCCCCGCCAATAAATTCGCTTTCTGCTCCATGGACCTGCTCATTTCTATACCCCAGCTCTTTTCACTAAGCTCTCGCGAATTCGTTAAAAGTCTGTTTGTGCTAATATTTCACATATCGCCAGAGGAATGATTAAATTTTCCAATAGTGCTTACAGATTTATGTAGATTTCAGATCTTTGGAGTATTTTGCTATAAAATGCAGAACTTAAGGATTTCATCACAAACTTCCGTATTTAAAATGTTTATTATCCATTCTATCACTTCAGAAATCAACGGATATGTGCAGAATTCATTTTGCTTTTAAGATCAGCCGATATTTCTTTCCAAGAGTAAATAAAAACTAGCAAAATGATAATTTCTTTCACCGCTGTCAAGTATGAAAATATTTACCGTGTCTGCGCCTGGATGTGCTGTCTGCTCCTGGCTCTGCCGGTTGACGGGTGTGAATCAGTATATGAGAAATTGTATTGGAAAATATTAAGTAATATAATTTTATTTCTCCTCGTTACCGGAAACCAAATTATTATGTTTGTAACAATAAGCGCTGATTTTTATGTGCTTCTCCATTTTTCAGTATTATGGAAGAATTACTCGTTTTCATTTTAGAGTTATTCTGTATATGATTAAATGAATGTGAAAAAGTCTTGCTCTCATGCAATTGCAGCGCTAATTTTGGTTGACGGTCAATGGTATTTGGGAGATTAGGCATGAGGAATGCAAGACGAGTTAAACAGCTGTTATCTTATGCGATTAAGTCTTGAAATTGACGCCAGTGCTAAATCTGTAATAATTTATGGAACAGGGCAATTTGTTACTTTTTAATAACATGGTATTGCGACCATGCTTAAACTCAAATAAACAGCAATGGAAATGAACGTTATTGTTATTTGATAATTGGTGAACTTTGATGTTTAAAATATAATAATATATAAATAAAACATTTACGGTTTAACAAACAGATGGGCCTCGTGAAAACATGCCTTGTGTATGATAGCTCGATGAACTGTTATAAGTAGTGCTGCACATAGAAAGCGTGTAAAATGATATAGTATAAATTGAATGAGCTTTTAAGAAGTTTTCGTTTGGCTTTTATAAAATCATGATCTAAGCTAATATAATTTGAAATACTAACCTCTTGGAAAAACACATCTACCACACTAACGAGTTTTCCGTCATTGTCAGTGATTTTGAATTCGTCAGCTCCATCTTTCAAAACCTCATCAGTGAAGTGAACTATTTCCGGGATTTCCTGCTTGAGATTAAAAATGCCAGTAAGTGTAATAGATTAAAAGGGAACCTTGAAAGCCATCGATCACGACAAATATGAAAATATTGCAGGCACGGTTTGATTGAGCCTGTTCATGGACAGTAATGAAAATGCATATTACTGCCCACGCCTCCTAGCCCTGCGTTTAGCGCAACTCAATATTTACACTTATAAACAGTACAATTTTTATCATCCCAAACGATGGTGTACATATGGCGGTTGACATGACACCTTCAATGCGGTCTTTTCAGATTAATACCATTCCATGTAAAGCGGCGTATGGTTTCCGGATAAAAGAATGTGTTTGCCCTGAACGAGAAAACAATGGGCGGAATCAAACAAAATAGAAGTTGGACATGGGATCTTAGAATATAAGTCCTGCATATCACAGACAACGCCAATGACAAAATTAAAAAAAGCATGAAGAATATCCCTGGGGGTGATGAACGATATCCAAATCTATATTTTCTGGGAAATTGAAACTACCCATCTCAAAATTGGCCGAAGTATTAAACAAAGGTAATTTTAGAAGTACTATTAACATAGTACATAAGTATCGTGTTCAACGACCTTAAAATGACGTAATTGATAACAGCACTGATAGAATGTAAGGGGAGACTTTTAACAGCCTCCACACGGCATAAACAACGCTAACTTTAAAGGCAACATTGCCGATGAATTTATATTATTGTTCGTACATTATAAATTAGTCAATAATTAAAATTACAAAAAGGTCAAATTGAAGGAAATATTAAATTATAAACCACATGAACACTTCAATAAGAAATTCGTGAAAAAGATAAATAAATAACAGTTTCTTTTCTAACATAAATATCGAAACAGTGAATATGCTTCTTGTATTTTGCTTGTTTTCATTAGATCAAACATATTTTTGTTTCTGATTCTATGTTTTGCTCTAATATTCATTTATACAGTAAAAAATTTATATACCTGATCAGATGCTACCACATTCGAAACCAACGCCAAAGCGGTAACGATCAAAAGACTGGTGAACATGACAATCGGCCTTGCAATGTCCTACCTGTAGTTCTCCCAACAACCGTTGGTGTTCCTCGCCCCACAGGAATTTATAATTTATGTTCTCGTTCTTCCTGGAGTAAATAAACCAATCAAATCAAACGAAGAACTTGCAGAAATTTTCTGAAATGATATAAGACTCTTTAACTGGGCATTGGAACACGATAAGTTACTGAAATACATTTTTTTATTTCAAAAAGAGCTTAAAAGATATTTCAATACTATCAAATCATAAATCTGTGTCATACATTATTTATTTTTAGGGCTGCCATGATCCCATATTCGTCTGATTATGCGATCAAGTAGTTTGTTTTATAATGAGATTTATGTGCTAAAATGCACCTTTGACATTTTATTACACAAGTGCAATGGCCTGTTAAAGAAAGATATGTTTTAGCAGTTGTTTCTTATCAGGCTCTACCTAGACTGGCTCCCGTCCCTATGTTCTGTTATATAGCCTCATGTCACTTATACAATAATCATCAATACCTCCAAGAAAAGCAACTCCTGCAGGTACCTTACTGATATGCATTTTACTTCCCTTATCTTCCAGAACATAGGATGGTTCAGCATATCAGTAAAAAAAGTAAAATGAATAAAAAAGGAGATAATAAGTATTTCAGTGTTTTCTTTAATAAACCATCTAGCTGGTGCCAGGCTAGGCTCTACCGTGCTTGTTTATATATCCTTAAGATTATTTCTGAACAAGGTACGGATTTTTCCGAGCTGGTCTGTGTATACACTGGGATAAAAAAATATGAAGTAAAGGGTTAAGGGTTATTTGAGAGTATATTATTGGTATTATTCATCCGAATTTAAATTCATCCGCAAAAATAAGCAGGTTGATTTTAGACTCAAATCTAATATGCTTCGCTTTTGAAGACAATTGCAACAGTCTCGTCAACTATTTTTTCTACCAATATATTTTGATAAAGATTCCATGGTTGATGGAGGTTTACTTATTTATATAATTAAATAGGAAATAAAAAAGAATAGTCAATAGGGTTGTTAAAATTTTATTGAGCTCTTACGTTTGACACTTTTACCGAGTGGGGTATGAGTATCCTATTGAATAAGAACTTATTAAAATAGCAATAAATTATAATTAAACGCTGTATTTTATAATAGATAAGGCAAAAGTTTGATCGTCCCAGTTGTCAGACATGTCTTAAATGGGGCCCGTCACGGGAAAAGGTACCTTCGGTCATTTTGGTGTAATTTAAGTTTTTACTCAATTTAAATCAATTTCTCATAAACTAAAATGTCATTTTGTTACACATTTGAAAATAAAAATGGTATATTTACCGCGAAAGGCATAATAAATAATGTTGTCTGCTCAAATTAATGACTTCATTTTAAAGATCGACGTCAACTGTCCGAAGGTACCTTTTCCCGTGAAGCACCCCTTTAATGCCTTAAATGTTGGTATTGCTAGGTTATATCAGTTCTTTGTGAAACGACTTTTTTCTTTATATATTTTGCAATTTTCAGTTTCTGTTGTTGATTTTCATCTGAAACCACAGTAAATATGAAATGTGTACGTTAACATTTATTATTATCTGGTGCACCATCGTGCTGTCACTTTAATTTAACTTAAATAAATGGCTGAAATTATTTTCTAACCAATGTCATTGCAGTATCTTTCATTTTTACGTGCATAATGACGCGTTTTTAAATATGTTTTTATGGGTCAGTTTACAAAATGGTCTTTCATTTAATTGTTCATAAATTTTATTAGTTTCGTTTGTTAATTTGAGTTTATTTTTAGTTTCTAAATATGGGTGACATACCAAGGCAATGGAAATGATTAAAATATTGATTTGAACTTTGATTTGTTAACTGTTGATTAACTGTTTAAAATGTTTAAATGGAACTTCAGCAGGTGATCCAGTTTCTCGTTTTTCCACCTTATGATTGACTCTCAGAGACGTAAGGTTTTCTTCGAGAGTCAGGTATGTTCCGATGGTGTTTTCAGGTTTGGAATTGCGTCAATTGCTTTTTAACATGTTTTATATGTAAACATTTATACGATACATTAAATAAAAAGACAATCAATTACAATTTAACAGCTGGATTTGTGTTGAAAGAATCCGTATATGATTTTCATAGGCGGCGACTTTTTGTCACTTGCAAAAATAATGTCTCAAAAGCGAAAAACCTTCAGTTCCCAACCTATCAAACTTAAAGAAATAAGGCTACTAACTAATGCGCGAGACATCTCTATTGATTGTTTAATAATAAATGTAAATTGCCTTTTATATCATTGAAAATTAAGTTAACAACAAACAGTGGTTGCAAAAATATATAATTTTAGTTTTACTTTTTTAGTTTTATGAGTATATATGGTATTCGTTTCATATAATTTTGACTGTACAATAATACAGTGTGGGTTTTATTTCTCCAATCGTTTCGCATTTAGTTTGTTCTACTCTTACGTTTTCTCTTGCCCATATGTCAAACACATTTTTATTGATGGATCAAAAGTGTTATGTTTACTGGTGTAAATATTCACTTAACCCTGAGCTAGGCAGCATGGACAGTAATATGCATTTCAATCACTGCGCATGAACATGCTCATTCAAACTCAGCCTGCAGTAGTTACATTTTTGTCGTGCTCGGCGGCTTTCAGAGTTTCCTTTTAATCTATTTCAAATTTTTACAAAACCGCATTGAAGGTAAAATTTCACCGCCATATAGCATACCACCTTTTTGATGGATCAAAATTGCACTGTTTACCGGCGTGAATACTGTTTTGCACTCAATCTGAGGCTAGGCGGCGTAGGCAGTAATAAGTATTTCCATTTCTGCCCCTTAACAGGCTAAATCAAATCGACCTTGCAATATTTTCGTATTTGACATGTTTGGCGACGTTCAAACACTTGTTTCGTCTATTTAAATTTATCTTAACCTTGGAGATATGGTCCGGATCACATACTTATACTCATTACGATACATAATATGTACTTTGATACATGTAATAGTACTTTCTAAAATTACCATTGTTTAAATATTTTCGGTTATTCAAAAGAGAGGTGATTTCAATATTTCAAAAAATGTTAACTAATTTATTCTCCATAAGCGTTTTGGTAATTTTTAGTAATAAAATGTGTACGTATTTAGTCGATTCGTGTATTCAATATTAAAAAACTGTCTTTTATTATATACTTATATACTTATATTATTTGTAGTGCTGCTTTATTCCCCTTATCAGATTATCTATGCGATTAAATAGTTTCGGGGTGTTTTTGTTGTTACTATATTTGTCACGATGAAATAAGCTGTAACACTGCTGATTACAGATAGTTGCTCTATTTGCAGATTCAGCATATATTTGCATCCTCTGTATCCTCTTAATGAACATTATACATCTAGTACAGGTACTCGTGTGATATCTTAGGCATTTCCTTCATAATGGTATGATTATTGATATAAACCACAAACTAGACAACCTCCGCGCAGTGATTTGATTCGTTTCGCTACACAAATTACTAAAACTGGAAGGGGTGTAACTGTTGCGGGGAGTTATTATTCTAAAGTGCACCGACTTTAAACTTGCCTTCTAGGTTTACATATCAACAGAAATTCGTATGTGTCCTTAGTTAGTTCACTTCAGTCTTCCCACTTTGTTGCCTTATTTTTTCGAAAAAACATAGCTAAATAACCGCGAGTCAATATGTTCAGGTATTATATGACCTTACCATATTCGCCTTTTTAAATTATCAAGACTAAATTGAGATAAAATCAGCAAAAATGCGAACGAAAAAATAAAAAAGTGATTGAATTATAACATTCTAGTTGTAATTGCAATTTTTTGCTGCAGTGGTATTTGTGTGATTGTTTAATATTTTATTTTCAGAAGTCAATTTTATAGTAGCGGAGAGTTTTTTTTTTCGATCATCATGTAAATTTTGTTATTTTGTAGGCGAAAACCTGATTTGTTCGTAAGGTTGTTGATAAAAGCACGTTTTAGTGACTCGTCTTTATATCCTTTTATCGTAGCAGTTTTCAAGAGATGATTTCAATCAGATTGTCATTGCCATATCTGATGATAAATATCTAGAATCCCAGGTGTCTCTTTATCACAATACTTTTAGATAACGCTTTCTGTGTTTAAACTGATGTTCACAGAATCATTTTTGAACTTCCGGCATTATAATCTGACAATGTATCTTTATCGCTTAATTATTAGATAACATCATTTGTACCAGGGATATTCACAGAATCATTTTAATCTTCAGGCATGATAATCTGACAATGTCGTTTTACAGCATTACAAATGGTAATGTAACTAAACACGATCAGGGACATCTGCAAAATGTGTTCTATGAAGGTCGGAACTCTTTCTGGAACCATGAAGGTACAGTCTCCGTTTATCTGCGTTCGGTTTATTTGTTGTTTATAAAACTTAAAATTTTCCACGTAAAGCAATAATTAAAAAGAAGTTAAAAATGCATATTTTAACGTTTTAAAATTCGTTTTTCTTCTAGTTTATTTTGCCATTGACCGTTCCCAGACATTCCAATGATATTCTTTATTGTTTATTGTTAGTGGTGTCTAATTTGAAATGCATTCTCTTATAAACTTTTTTTTTCCTATCTACCTTATGTCTCCGTTGGGAGGCTATTTTCCTGATTGTTGCAATTCCTGATATGCATATTTTTTACAGTTATAAATTTCGTTTCGTATAAACTGATTATATATAGATATTAAACAAATAGATTTAAATATTGTATTTCAGTAGGATTAGATAAGGATCTGACATGGAATGGTCAGATTGTCGTGGAACAGGGGGCAGAACTGAAGGAAATCAAACAAATTAAACACTCACCGTTATCTTCATTCCGTTTCCAGTGGACTAAATGGGGCAATAGAACGACGTTTCACGGCGTGTACAAAATATTTGACGCAGAGACCTTTGTTATTCGGAGGTATGTTAGTTTTAGTAAAATTAACGTAGCCTATAAAAAAGTGAAGTAGGCATATAATCAGAATTGCAACACCCAAAAAATACGGCCACCCCATGCAGTCGAAAAGTTGCTTTTTATGCTTAATATGTCTTCGTCAAAATAAAACAATAACATTGATATTTACACAGGTTTGTAATAAGCAAATCTGTTGGTTAAGGTCACCTAATGCGACAAAAGTATTCAACTGAACATCTTATTCAATTTCGAAAAAGATAAAAGTCTCTTGATGTCAGGTCCGTAGATAAAGGAGGATGTCCCTCCATTTCAAAAATTTGTTTTGTGTGCTCTATTACAAAGTCAACGTTTCTGGTAGACTAGTATGTTTTATTTACTTTCTGGCTGGCTGTGTGCGTGGGGAAGTTGTGTTTTCTGGGTGTGGCAATTCCTGATATGAATATTTTACTTTTTATAAATAGAATGCAACTGTTAAACCTCCAGTAAGATTTTGACCCCTGTTTCCTAGAGCCAGTATTCAGGTTATTGCTATGTCTCCGATACAGAAGAAAAGCCAGGCATATAAAACATTCTTTGCACAATTATTGCTTTTTACAACTGTTGGACTGTTTTAAATAATCAATGCTTTGTTTCTTACTATTTTTTCCAGATTCAAATTAGTGTCTCCAAGTTTTTTTTCATCTGCGACAAATTTGCTAAACGTCTTTTTATCATTTTTTTTTTAAACATTTTAGCAAAATCTTTTTGAAAATGACAATTAAAGTTATGTGTAACGATTGATATTCATCTGTTATTCCAAGTAAAGGACTGTCTTTGATTCTAAACGATATTAAATTTATGTCTGGAAATAATTCAAATATGCTGCCAAACATGGTATAGCTTTGCAGATCGTAAAGAATTCGGAACTCGACATTCTCATTATTAATGACATTTCTGTAAACAAATGTGATAACAAACTTCTACTGCACTTAACAGTTTCTGAGATATGATATCGAACTCACATTAAATCTTGTGATTCATCATCAAAGTAGATGGAAATTTAATGGGTCTTTATGGAGCCTTATCAGTAGTGATGCAGAATATCACGAACAGCGTGAATAGTTTTGTTGACGCCAATCCTTAGTAAAAGCAATAACTAATTGATCCATAAAGAATGTAAAACACATTATTTAACGACAAATTTCTAAAGCCTTAAAAGCATTAAAAAGCATTAAAACCAATATTTTATTTTCTATGTTTGCTATATAAAACTTTAGTGAATTGTAATTCAAAATGAATATAAAATATTTGTTCAATGATAGATTTCAATTACTCTTAAAACAACATTAAATTTCCGTTGGTTGCCATTGAAAAATTTTGCAATTGCCTGGTTCGTTTGGTTTGCATACGCGAGTATCCTTTACAATTTGCCTTTAATGTGTATGGCGCTGTTGATCATTTATTTTCGGGTTTTTTTTTATGACACCACCGTGATTTTTTTCTAGATAAAAAATTTGAGTATATTTGGCGTTATTCAAAGTACTTAATATGAGGAAAGCGTACTTTGACAGTTGACCCTTAATAAATTTTGTTGAGTGTATTTCTGATTCTTAAGGATCCTGTGATTACATGTTTTATTTCAGGGTTGTTTGGCTTGGACTTATTATCGTTATGTTCTACTTACTATGTAGCGGGTGTTTAACACAGTTATACCGGTACCTGGCATATAAAACCTTAAATCAGGAATCCATTCGATACGAAGAGAAAATCCGCTTCCCTGCCGTCACTGTGTGTAACTTAAATCGAATCCACAATGACACAGTTGATGATGAACGTGATAGGTACATTCTGAGGCACTTGTATATGTATCCACCAAACTCCAGTGCCTTCCTGGACTATCCAGGAGAGAGCTACACAAAGAGTGTCAGTCTTAGGGAACTTTTCATGCACAGTGCAATGACGGTCAAGGAAATGTTCAAGTCTTGTTCTTGGTCTTCGAATGTTTTAAAAAATTGTAGTGAAATTTTGGAAGGAAAGTTTCGGGAAACGTTTTTCTGTCACACCGCTAATCACGGCGAAAGGAATACATCTTTGGTAACCACTAGCACCGGAGCCGACAATGGTCTAACCTTGCTACTTTGGGCCAATCAAGTCAAGTATTTTGTCGCAGACTCTGCAAGTGCAGGTTTTAAGGTATTTCTGTAATTTTATTTGAATTTTTAAAAACCTTAAACATCTTGAATAGTAACACTCATTAAACACAGCCTCCTAGCACAACCAAAAAGTAGAGAGGTAAAGAGAGTATGGGTAAAAAAATGATCAATTGCAAATAAGACACCACAAACAATTAACGAAAAAGAGAACCGAGATCAACTAAATATTGGCTAGACACCAAGTAAGCAGAGCGACGGAGAATATCATGTCAGTACTACTCGTATTTGTTGAATTTAGTGATGTTTTTAATGAAATACTTGAAAAATTATTATTGCTATTTTATTTTCTTTGTAAGTCTGTTTTGGCATTCAATAGAATAATGTTTCAACGACACAGATGCAGCATGGCCAGCTGCCTTTTGATGATTTTGATGAAATCGATGGTCCGTTTTCAAAAACGAGAAATGAAATATCAGCAAAAATTCTTGGTAGAACTTATGAGGTTTTTTTTAGGTGTGACTTTCTGTACTGCCAAAATAAGACAAAGAGAGCCGTTTTGAACACAATCACTTGTTTCCTTTCCGGACAGTCTGTTTCACATATTTAGTTAGTGAAGTGTCTATTTTATTTATTTCATTGATTAAGACAGACTATCGTATTACTTACTTTCAAGGTAAATTAAGGACCGTATTTCTTATTTTATGGATTATCAATTTTCATAGCTAATAAGTATTTATGAATTTGACTTTCTGTACTAACAAAATAAGACATACTGAGCTATTTGGAACACGGCCAGTTGCTTACTTCCATGCAATCTGTCATACATATTTATGTTTTTGTGCGAAGTTTGTCTTACTTTTATAAGACAATCAGTTTAATACTTACTTTGAGCCTGTGCATTTTTTACTTCAGGTATTAGTTCACGACCAAGACGAAGAACCCGATGTCACACAAGCGTTGGCGATAGGACCCGGCTTCTCACATTATTTGGCCATCAGAAAAGAGGAGGTAGTATGACAACAGAAATTAGACTAACGTTTGATTACCAGTCACTTTGATAGATTGATATACAGTCCAACCTGTCGTGAGCAGCCACCCAAGGGAGTGACAAAAAGTGGCTGCTTAATTACAGGTGGCTGTTAAAAAAAAGGTAAAAATTAGAACAAAATGTCAGTAAAGGACAAATTCAAACTTGCTGTTTAATACAGGTGGTTGCTATTCGAATGTGGCTGCTAAGGCAGGTTTCACTGTATAAATATAACGTAATTTACTTACAAATTTAGGACCAATTTTAATGTATATTCAACTGAAAAGATTTTGATAAATAAAAGTTCAAGTAACATATCAGGAACGTACACAGAAAACACAACCTCCCTAAACAGTCACCAGGTGGAAAAGACAGCAAATAGATCATCACCAAAATAAATAAGACACTACAAAAATGAAGATAATGAAAACTTTTTGGGGACCCCCTTGGACAGGTCAGTACCAGAACACATTTCTATTCCATTAACCGCTGGGGATTCAAACCAGATTCTAGAAAAATAACAGATGGTATGCTCAAGCGATTTGAGCATGTACTCCGTATATTTTACTTTTATAACATTCCATAGTATATATTTTATGCGGACATAATTAACTCGAAACGAATTTCATTCCTGTTACTATAACTTATATGTCTGTTGGAATAGAATATATTAATACAATTCTGATATTAAAATAAATATTGATTTATTGTAGTACCATATGATGAATACATATATACAAGTTGAATTATATTTTCAGTATATTTATATGCCAAGTCCAGCAAAAGCTTTTGGAGACAGAGAGTGTATCGACACCGAGGCTGAACATTTCAAAAATCCTTTGAAATATTCAAGAAAATATTCCTTCAATGCCTGTCAGCAAGAATGTTGGAATGAATTTGTCTTTGAGAAATGTGGCTGTGTCGGTCCAACAGATATAGGTATGTTATTAATACACTTAGCAACTTCGTACTGGGACATTACTGGCTTGATTTTTGGATCGTTGCCCTAAAACTTTTAATAAACCATGCAATGGATACTAACTGATTTATTAGTAAAACTTCACTAAAAATGACAGACAACTGATTGCTCAAAATCAATTAGAATACTGACACCCACAGAATACAAATTCACAAAATCAGTTAATAAAGCGAATGATCAACTTAATAAACAAATTACGCGTACATATAAATGAACATTTGGAACCAAAAAAATGCTATTTTTTATTTCTGTTGAATTAAGTTCATTTCATTCTAATCTTAATGTTTTATAATTGTTTATCATCTAACCGACTTTTGGGGCAAATCAGTAGTCGTCTATCTTGTAGTTTTTCAAAATGCCTGTTAAAATCGACCAATTTTTCTAATAAATCATTTTTATTGAAAGTTTAGAGCAATAGCTCAGTTATCAAGCTAGTAATTCCCCAGTACGAATGTGTATACTGAGAAAAGTTGTTAACTTAAAGTGTATTTCTGGAATTAAAAATTTAAGAAAAATGCCAAATAACTTACCATTGTAAGAAAAGGGACGTGTGTGTTGTTTTTTGTTTTATTTATTTTATCTATATATTTACCACAGCGCATTTTTCGTCCTCTTGTTCCAGATTTTTACGGGTTTTTTTATTTATAATAAAATAGCAAGAATCAGACGGATATAGGTATATTATAAATATTTCTGACATTAAAAAATGTAAGAAAATTGCCAAATGACTTACGACTTTAATAATAGACAAAATGTATGTTTATGCACTTGACTTATAAATTCACGACAGAGAAGCGTGTTTTTCATTTTACGTCGTTTTATTTAAACAACATGAATCATTTTTATTTTATGTTTAGCTGTAAATGAATTTGAAATAGGATGACACAGCTGTAGCATGGGCAGGTGTTTATTGAAGATTTACGTCCGTTTTCAACATTGTGAAATGAAATATTAGCAAAATGTTCTTGGTAGACATGGTCTTTTTTTGGCTTTTACCATGACTAGAATGTCATATGTAATATAACCAATAGCAATCCCTATCAAACTACTTCATTTTACAGAAAGATTATCTTTAAACCGCAGATTTTTGACCTAATATTGGACGGAGTTATAAATTTGAACGAGTCTCTCTCTTTCTGGTTGTGGCAATTCCTGATACAGGTGCAGTTTAAAATCACTATTGCAACAAGGTATTTCACAGCCAGATTTTTATGGAGATTTAATTTACAAACTTAAGAAGATAAAGGGCAATGTTAATTTATCCCGGTTATTCGTTATAAGCATCTGTAAATTTAAAAAGAAAGGTTACCTACATGATATTTTACAGCGCTCTGCATGCCTGGTGATTAACCCTTCTACAGTTGATCATATGCTTAACTCTTTGGTTGCACGACGGTGGCAGGGCTTTAAGAGTTTATGAAGGTTTATGGGGAAATCTTTTCTTAAAAGAACCTAGAAGCTCGATTTGTTTCTTTTATACCTGTCATCGTGTTCTTGCTGATTTTACTCCAGGAGCTCTGGTCTCGGAAAGATCATCGAGTACCCGCCCTTTGGCTTTGCAATGCTATTAGATTCTTATGTTTTATATGTTTGTGTGCTTTTGCATGCAACATTGTTGAGCTGATAAGTGGGTTGGAGTGGTTTCACCAAGACAACTTGTATTTTTTTTGTGATATGAGAACCAGTTGGGGCAAGTGTGAGGTTGGTGCACCTGGTCTAAACCCCCAGTGGCAATCTGATTTGCCACTGACCGTTCCAAGGCGGTAACCCCTCGGGTTTTCATTTTTGTTAATTGTTAGTGGTGTCTCTTTTGAAACTGATCATTTTATTAACCATGCTCTCTCTCTCTCTCCCTCTCTTCTTCTTGACTGTGTAACGAGGCTGTTTTTCTGAATGTGACGATTCCTGATATGTATATGTCAACTTTTTATTAGTTTTATGTAAAAATGATGAAAGAGGGAGGTTTGAAAGCCACCGAACACGACAATCATAAAAATATTTACAGGTTGAGTTGGATTGAGCCTGTTTGTAGACAGTTTTGGAAATGCACATTATAACTGTCCATGCCGGTTAGCCCCAGGTTCAGCGCTTGTCAATATTTACACGAATTTATGTATCGTGCATTACGCATTTGAGCTCGTTTTCAAACCGATTCTCAAACTGATGTGTCGCAAAATAATTGTGTTTCAAAATTGAGGGCTGTAATACCGTCAATTTGAAAAGACTTATAGCTAAAATATCAGCGCCCATTGGGCATGTTGGGAACCATATAAACAAAAGATTAGACTTACAAACTTGTTTTTGCGTGTTCTATTTAAGATTCTCAGACTAGACTTTTGTGTTTTTACAACTGCTTTTCCAAGAACTTAATCAATTTCACAGAACGAATATAAATGGACTTTATTGCCGTCGCGTCACGTGTGATCGCAATTAATGCTACTGACATGTAATATGAGGCACGTCACGGGAAATGGTACCTTCGGTAATATTTTTGACGTTTTGCTGTTACTTTATTAGGAAAGAACTTACACTTGTCTATAATTTAATGAACTTTAAAATGATTTTGCTATACATTTGACAAAACAATGTTACATTTACGGAGAAATGCAAAATAAGTAATGTCGTCTTCTCCACTTTTTTTTCAAAGGATTTACGACTACTGTCCTAAGGCACTTTTTCCAGTGACGCGCTCCATATAATTTCTAGTCTTTTAGCAACTGTGTTTTCTTCAATTATAAATTTTCGCCGATTAAGCATTGTAGTACATGCTTTAGTTGGTTGTTTCTATAAAACACATGTATTTTACAGCATCAAATGTCACATCCTATTTACAATTGGGACGCCTTACATACTTTTTTAATTTTGAATTGATGTTTTACATTATGGTATTTTGAAACCCAAACTAATTTTAGAAAACAAATAGAAGAAAATAAATAGATCTAAAATAACATTTTAATATAAACTAAAAATATAATGCGTGGATGTAAAAAATATTGCAGATGAAATTTGCAGAAATGACGTGTTTTTTGTCTAACAGGTAATCAGACCGAGTGCAACCCTTTTCAAATAATTGAATGCTACAATGATGCCTTTGGTAAGTAAAAAGTTGTAATATATCTTAATTATAAAACCTCTTAGTGATATATAATTATATTGTCACACGTCCAGTAATAATAAACAACTGATTTTAAAATTTGAATGAAGAAAACATATAAAAGATTTAGAAAATGAAACAACAGTGGAGAGTTACAAAAAAACCTCTTCACAAAGGAAACTCCACATTCAGAAAATGCAACAATGACTTTGAAATAATAAAAGATTATAGTGGGAATGTAGAGAATAAAGTGCTTTGAAATCAGGAAATTTTGTTGAAACATACATTCGGTCCTAATTTAATCATGAAATGAAAGGAAACCACGAATAACAACCTACAGAAAACTTAAAAATAAAATCATTATGCCTTTATCCAAAATGCCCCGGCTATTTCCTAAGTTAAAGTGATGTGACTTGAATAATGATTCTGGAGACTTCAATAGGAAGCATAATTGGCATGGCATTGCTAGACGCCGTCGCCTTAAGGTTTCGTTCCTCAGTTAATAAATATCGATATATTTGTAATGATGATAATAATATATATTTTCTTATATTTCTCGCAGCAAAATTTGCACATAAACAGTGCTCTTGTCAGATGGCGTGTCACGTGACTACTTACAGAACAAGACTGTCCTCCACTTACTTTCCAAACACAAACTACTTTGAACAATTGTACGGCAATGATTTTGCCAACAAGACTTTACCTTACAACCTGAGTACTATTAGGTAACGATTTTTTGTTGAGTACCCGCCCCTTTGGCTTTCCAATGCTATAAGCTTCTTATGTTTTATATCGACACCTTAGTGCAATAACGGTATATCTCCTTCATATTTCAATGGTACTTATACCGTTATTGCACTAAGGTGACGATATGTGTGTGTATGCATTTGCATGCAACATTATTGAGCTGATGGGTGGGTTGGAGTTATTTCACCAAGACGACTTGCACTTGTTTATTGATATGATAACCTGTTGGGTCAAGTGTGAGGTTGGTGCACCCTAGAACCTGGTTTAAACCCAATTTGTTTTGCCACTGACCGTTCCAAAGCGGTAACCCCAAGGGTTCTCTTTTTCGTTAATTGTTTGTGTGTCTTGTTTGAAATCGATATTCTTATGCTCTCTTTTCCTCTCTACTATTTCGCTGCATGGGGAGGCTGTGTTTTCGGCGTGTGGCGATTTCTCATATGGATATTTCACCTTTCTGATACAATATGGAACCTCGTGCAACTATGTTAATTGAATTCGATCGCATATGACATAATTTTCAACGGGCTTGCTTTCCTTTCATAGCTGTACTTTTCATTGTTAAAGATTACAACTTTAATTTTTATTATTATAATAGTTATACCTTAAAATACCATTTTAAAAATGCAGTGACTTATTTAAGTGATAGTAATGCTAATGTCTGTTGTTTTTTTTCAGGAGTGATATTTTGCTTCTACGTGTATTCTTTGACAGTAAAATTGTAACGACTCATCGGCAAGTTCTTGAATTCAACAAAGAAGACTTGTTCTGTAAGTTGAAGTTCTTACTGTTAATGTTTTTATTTTAATTTTTAAAAGATAAGTTGTTCAGTAATCTACTTATTTCTACACAGAATAGTTTCTGTATACCTGTTTAAGGGCTGTAAGTCGTGAAGTTTTTTTCCATCATTGATTGTGTAAAGCGGGTTTCCTATAAAGATCCGAAAACAAAAAATATTTTCTTAAATAACCGACTGTTTTAATCTAAAAACTAGTATTTATTTCATTGAAATATGTTTCTTTGACTTTTTTCAGCTAGCCTGGGTGGATATTTGGGCCTGTTTGTTGGTGCGAGTCTTGTAACTCTTCTAGATTTTGTTGAGCATATCTTTGCAAGTTTCTTCAGATGTTTTATTCCGAAGCAAATCAGTTAATGAGTTAACATGATTGAACTATTATTTGGAAAAGTCTCATGAAGCCAGTTCATTCATGATACAAAAATCAACACCACTAGGCAGGCGGACATGGATGTGGCTTTGTTGGTTCGAGCCGTTGGAAATTTCACATGTAAACAGTCGTGTGAGATTAAATTTGGCTGATCTGTTTGCAGTAAACTGTAAATTTGAATGGTTTTCTTGGATTCTGAGAAAAATATTTCATGTGTACTTATCTTATTTTAACAATTTACAAAGGATTTAGATTAATATGTTGTTTTGGATTATACGGAAACACAAACCATTGATGCAAGGAAAAAAATGTTGACATCATAAAGACAAAATGTGCCACTGCATATCAATAGAAAAATTGTTATTTAAGGCCCCGGTCACAACCCGCCATACTTGCAAGTGCGTGCTGTCTACGTGCACAAACGCGGGCAATATTCAGAGATTCGTACGTGGTGAGTACAGCGTCCGTACGGATTTAGGAGCAGGCAGACACGCCGTAGCATTTTTAGTGCATGCAAAACTTTCTCTGCGTTCGAGCTGCGGGCGGGCTGCGGATTCAACCACAGAACGGGTGACGTGCGTGCCTTGTAGGTCCACGAGCGCATAGCGCACTGCCTCCGCGAGTCTTTAAAAAAATCCCATTGTCCGTGCCGCGCACGTACAGTACTGAAAATCATGAAATTGACAATTGGATCGGAAGCGGATCAGAAGCGGACCCCAAACCGATCCCGTTAGAACGCAATGGAAGCGCAATCGAATCGGAAATGGAAGGGAATCGAAGCGAATTGCTTTGAGCGTTTGGATCGCTTGAAGTGAAAAGACCGGAGCGTTTTGCCCGGATCGGAATCGCTTTGAGCTTTTGGATCGCTTGGCGTGAAAAGACCGGATCGGATCGTATCGCTTCTATTTATAGTTTTTCAGTTATATATAGTAGCGATCCGAATCGCTTATTCCGATTCTTTTAACGACATGAAACAAAGCAATTTTGACAATAATTTTATTGGGTTTTCTGCTATCAAACACTAGTAATAAAAAAACTAATTTAAACATAATTTTGTAAATAAAACTGAAAACATTTAATAGTAAATGGTGTGTTTGCCATTCACAAGCATGATATTATTAAACTTACGTTCGGAACCTTTTTGTATAAATTGCCCGTAAAGCGAAAGAACGTAATAATTTTTCTTACACAAGGGAAGAAATAACGATTGGAACATGTACATTCACCCGTGCTACATTATGACGTTAATGTATTATTTTATTGAGTAAGGAGATTCACAACTGAAATGTATTTAATGCTAATAAACACTTTTAAACGTAAATATTTATTAAGTCCAGTATGAAAAATAAACCAGAAACGCTGTCCGAAACTATTTTCTCTTTTCATTTCAGCGGTGAAATACAAAGAAATAAACACCAAATTCACATTTAAATAAGTTTATTATCGATGTTTCACAAGTTTTACTTCTATGTTACAGCATAAATTACGCAAAACGGAACGAATATTCTTATTAAGTCTTTCAAATCTTCAATCAGCTTACATTTCTGCTGAAAAATTGTTTAGCTCTTCAACGGTAAATTTAGGCTAAAAAGTTTTATTAAATACTTATTGATGCATACGGACCAAAGGCTATAATTGACTTGATTTACGCCAAACCATCTGGGTTCCTCATTTCAAATGAACATGAATCTCACTTATATCGGGTCTAATTTACGCTTATATTTTAAAACTGCAATGTAAAAAACGCTTACATTAAACTGATTTAAAATTAAGTAAGACGTCATTTTAGATCTAAAATGATCACTTTACTTTATTAGTAACCACGGTGGTTAAAAAATAAAATTAAACAAAACTGCAAATAAGAAAAATGTCACAGAAATGTAAATTCAGTTCGAGATGCGTTATAAGTAATGACCAATGAAAAGCGGGAACGAAAAAATCGGAATCGGAAGAATCGGTTTGAGCGTAAAGATCGTTTGGAGAGCATTGTCTGGCGTTATATATAATGACCAATGAAAAGCGGGAGCAAAAAGATCGGAATCGAAAGAATCGGTTTGAGAGTAAAGATCGTTTGGAGCGCATTGTCTGGAGTGAAATAATTTGAGTGCAATCGAATTGGAATTGGACTGCAATGGGAATGGAATCGGATCGGTTATAGATGACATTAGGATCGGAAGCGGACCGGATCAATTTCATAAATTCCAGTACTGTAATAAGTGCGTGGTCCGTGCTTACTCGGCACTTCCTCAGTTTAACTGTCCAAAACGCACACAGAACTCAGACGGATTTTTCCGAGCAATTACTTGCTTCATACTTACAGCGCAAGGTGTGCGCACTGACCTCTGCAGTTTATAAAAGTGGACCCGACGGATAAGTGCCAGCATTAGTATTTATTTAATAATTGAGAATAGAATTTGCTTAATGTTCGTATTTAATTAATTATTAAAATTATGGATCGTTTATGTCTATGAAAACGACGATTTAATACCGTCTATGGAAATGACGATTTAATTTGGAAACGACATTTTAATACCCCCCACCCATTAAAGTGCAAATATCAAGTAAGAAAATCATTTATGGCAATGTAGAAATTTTATTTATCGAATTGATTAAGAACATGTTGGCTATAATGTTCTACCTGATTTCACCAAGGTCCAAATTCTGACAATTGATTACCAGGTATACTGATCTTAAAAGCAGATATTAATGAAATGTATACATTTTTCAAACAACTTTTTAAACTTTGAATGATTAAATATTGTCTGAAGACTTATTTATCTAACATTTATTAATTTTTCAGCAGCATCCACTTGACTGTTTTGGTTAAAAAATGGCCGTGCTTCCTTTGCTTCTTGGAGGTTTCATATAAAGGCTCTCTGTTTCTTTGTTTCGTTTGCTGACACTGTTTTCCATCTCTGTATATCGTTTGAGGGTTTCTAGTTCTTTAAATCGTTTAGTGTGTTCCAGTTATATATATCGTTAAATTTTTAAACTTTGAATGATTAAATGTAACTTTTCTTAATTTTCATCAGCATCCACTTTTCTTTTTTGATTTTTTACTTAAATCGACTGTGCTTCTTTTGCTTCTTGGAGGTTCCATATAAAGGCTCTCTCTTTCTTTGTTTCGTTTTCTGACCCTATTTTCCATTTCTGTATATCGTTTAGAGGTTTCCAGTTCTATAAATCGTTTAGTGATTTCCATTTCTATATATCGTTTAGTGTTTTCCAGTTCTATATATCGTTCAACAGCAGCAATAAACGCTTTATCAACATTAGTGGCATCCTTTGCACTGGTTTTATAATAAGGAAATACCCCGTTTTGACTACACCAGTTTCTCACCTTCCCGTTATCCACTATTGTTCACAGTATCCACTTTATTTCCAACGATCACAAAGGGAAACTCCATTCCATTTGGTATATCAGCATAACGAAGAAAATTATCTTTCCACTGTGAAAGGTTATCAAAGCTTCTCTTACCATCTAAAGCAAAATTTAGAAGACAAATGTCTGATCCTTTATAAAATGCTCTAGTAACAGATCTATATCTTTCCTGCCCCGCTGTGTCCCAGATTTGCAAGGTGTATGTTTCTCCATCAACGGTGACATTTTTCTCCAAAAGGTCAATTACAATTGTAGCTTTTAAAAGCTCATTAAAGCTGTTGTTATTAAAGCGTTCCATAAGGGAAGTTTTACCTGTATGACTGTCACCAATAAGAACAACTTTCAGCACCTTCTTCTTTCTTGACATTTCTTCGAGCCTCTATAAAAGGATACTAATGGAATATTAAATTGATATTTGTTGAGTTGCGTATGTAAATAATCACGCGAGAACAAAGGTCGGGCGTGATGTGATTTACATACTCAATGAGAAATAATACAAACCTACAGAATTCATACTATCATAATGTTAATTTATTATATAGCCTTCTCGCACAAACAAATTACAATTAAATAAACAACAAAAATTTAGTCAACAACATGGTTTACAAAAAAGTAGAAATAAAAATAGTAACGCGATAGTTAATTTATGAATGGCGAAGAAAATTATTGAATGGCCTAAAATATTGTAACGTTTGTAAAACAGCCACGGAAATTTACAATTTTTCCTCAGAAAAATAATAATTATAAGGGATTTAACTCTTCCGCCCCCTTATCCGCTTGACTGCATTTGGAGCTTACCGCATTCATTGTAAGTTTTTCGTCGCGGTGAGCGGTTGTCTAAATTGATTTCCCACCCACCCACCCTCTCCTTTTTGTAAGTAAGTTTCTTCATTGTATAATTTATTATTGCTGTTTGATGATTACATGCGTAATTTGATATTATTATGGATGTTCGATGTTAAGGTGCTTAATTTGATGTTATAATACTTAGTGGGTGCTCTGGCTGCTTTTATTCTGTTTGTCAATGAATTTACTTAACCTGCAGCCTTTATTTCGGCCAAAATAAAATCATATGCATAACTTGTGTGTTTTCATTTTCCCGATATAATTTCCTATTTTGTAGTTCGGTATGTGCCGGAATTACGACGGCATTGTTTTGACGTCACACCGGAAGCTCCACATGAAGACGACATTGTCCAATGCGGAATTGCTTATCTGACGAGTTGTATCAATCTAGCGTATTAACGCTGCACTATGCTCAAAATAAAATATGTAACCGCTTAAGTAGTGTGTGTAAGACTTTTTATCCTGATCCAACGTTCTTAAGGAGGATCATTTTCTACAGCTGTGACCTCTTTTACTTAAGCGATTGTAGAAAATATAATTTGAAGGTTAAAGCTATTATTTGCTCATAATTTATGCAAGCTTAGGTATCTCCTACACTGTCCACAATAAGGAATCGAGTTTCTTTACTTTCCATCTTTGACGACAATGCTGAATCATTTGCGCTCAACCCGGGGCTAGGCGGCATTGGCAGTAAAATGCAATCCCATTACTGCCAATGAACAGGCTCAATCAAACCGAGCCTGCAATATTTTCATATTTGTCGTGTTCGGTGGCTTTCAAAGTTCCCTTTTCATCTATTTCAATATCACAGTAGCGTTATTTGTGCCGTGTGGCGGCTGTGAAATGTCTCCCCGTACATTCAATCAGTGCTGTTGTCAGTTACGTCCTTTGAAGGTTGTTGAGCACAATACTTATGTTCTAAGATAATAGTTCTTCTAAAATTACTTTTGTTTTTATATTTCGGCCAGTTTAAAGATAGGTGGTTTCAATATCCCAGCCAATAAGGTTTTTTGGATATTGTCCAATCACCCCCAAGGATATATTTCCTGCTATTTAAAGTTTGCCTTTGGCGTTGTCTCTGATACGCAGGATTTATATCCTAAGATCCCCTATCAATATTCTATTCTGTTTAGTTCCGCCCATTGTTTTCTTGTTTAGGGCAAACCCATTCTTTTATCTAGGGACCATACGCCGCTGAACATGGAATGGTATTAATCTGAAAATAAATCATTGAAGGTTTCATGTTCACCGCCATATGCATACCATAGTTTGGGACGGATCAAAATTGTACTGTTTATTGGTGTAAATATTGAGTTGCACTCAATCCGGGGCTAGGCGGCGTGGGACGTAATATGCAATCCCATTACTGCCCATGAACAGACTCAATCAAACCGAGCCTGTAGTATTTTCATATTTGTCATGTTCGTTGGCTTTCAAAGTACCCTTTTCATCTATTTCAATATCACAGTAGCGTTGTTTGTGCCGTGTGGCGGCTGTAAAATGTCTCCCCGTACATTCGATCAGTGCTGTTATCAGTTACGTCCTTTGAAGGTCGTTGAGCACGCACGATACTTATGCACTAAGATAATAGTACTTCTAAAATTACTTTTGTTTTTATATTTCGGCCAGTTAAAAGATAGGTGGTTTCAATATCCCAGTGTAAATATTCAGTTGCGCTCAACCCGGGGCTAGGCGGCGTGGGCAGTAATATGCAATCCCATTACTGCCCATGAACAGGCTCAATCAAACCGAGCCTGCAGTATTCTCATATTTGTTGTGTTCGGTGGCTTTCAAGTTCACTTTTCATCTATTTACATTATTTAAATACTAGTCTTACATGTAGACCAAGCACAATAATTATTAATATCATATCATGTTATTTACCGCCTGTTGGAAGTTAAAAGTAGAATTTGGTGTTCCGCGGAACACATGTGTCGCCTCATTTCAAAAAAGTTAAAATAAGGGCCTATGTTTTAAATATCATAAAAAGATGTAATTCAAATTACATTGCAATTCTATAAAAATACTACATAGTGAAACAAGAGTTATCATTCTTGTTGTCAAAAATGGATTTGTTCCAAATGTCATAAATGGATATGCTGATGCTGATGAATTATTCCAAGTACTAAGTGAACAGTACAAGTACTTTCAAGAAAATGTGTAACATTAAATTTCATATTAAAGCCATTTTAAAGGTGAATAACTCAAAATATTGAAAAATGAGTTTTCATTCTTGTTGTCAAAGATGGCTTTGTATATACAGATATGATATATTCCAAGTATTAAGTTAATAGAACAATGACTTTCAAAGTTATATGCAGCATTAAGTTCTTTATTTAGGACAATAACTCTTATATTAGTGAAACAGAAGTTATCATTCTTATAGTCACAGATGACTTAAATCCTGTAGATAACATATTCCCAAGTATTAACTTATTAGGACAAGTAGATTTAAGTTAAAGGCAACATTTAGATCCATATTAAAGAAATTTGAAAGGGACTTAAATAAAAACAAAGTTTATTCAACATTACCAGTTGAACATACACACAGAACGTTACCAGTTGAACATACACACAGAATCTTGACAATTGTAACTGCTTAATATTCATAGTAGTGTAAAATCATGTACAACTGTTTCATTTAACAAATGTCAAAGAATTTTTATTCTTGAAATACAAATTTAAGTCGCCAAAATTCAGAGAAAGTTTCGATATCAGGTATTATAATTATAGAATATATATAGATTCGGATATTGTGTAATCGCCCCAAAGATATACTTCCTGTTTTGTTTTGTTTTAATTTTGCCTCGGCGTTGTCTGTGTTATTCAGGATTTATATTCTCAGATCCCCTGTCAAAATTATAGTTTGTTTAATTCCGCCCATGAGGTTGTCTGTGATACGCAGGATTTATATTCTAAGATCCGCTATTAAAACTCTATTCTGTTTAGTTCCGCCCATTGTTTTCTCGTTTAGGGCGAACCCATTCTTTTATCTTGGGACCATACGCCGCTGAACATGGAATGGTATTAATCTTAAAATACCGTATTGAAGGTTCTATGTTCATCGCAATATGAAAATCATCGTTTGGAATAGATAAAAATTGTACTGTTTATTATTAATACTTTAGTACCCATGAACAGGCTAAATCAAACCGAGCCTTCAATAGTTTCATATTTATCGTGTTTGATGGCTTTCAAAGTTCCCTTTTCATCTTCTCTTAGTATTTCAATATCACTATTTGGCCATAGTTCTTTTAGCGACGAATCTCGCTTTAATCTCATCATTGCTGACGGCAGTGTTCCTGTATTCTGTCAACAAGGTGAGAGACAGATGGCGTAGTCCAACGTTAGGTCAGGTCAATGAGGTCACGAATTATCGCTGTTCTGCGTAAGAGAGTCCAAAGTCATCTTTTTTTGTAAACGATTATAATAACAAATATTGTAAAACCCCGCTGCACAGTTTCTTTTTGGTGTCAGTATATATTGGCAAGGATATTGAAACCTCCCTTCTATAAAACTGACCGAAATATGAAAAAAAGGAAATTTAGAGATACTATTGATATTGTACATAGTGTATTAAGTACTCAACGACCTTCAAAGGACGTAACTGATAACAGCACTGATTGAATGTACGGGGAGACTTTTTACAGCCGCCACACGGCACAACAACGCTACTGTGATATTGAAATAGATGAAAAGGAACTTTGAAGACCCTTGACCACGACAAATATGAAAATATTGCAGGTTCGGTTTGATTGAGCCTGTTCATGGTCAGTAATGGAAATGCTTTTTACTGCCCACGCCGCCTAGCCCCGGGTTGAGCGCAACTCAATATTTACACCAATCAACAGTACAATTTTGATCCATCCCAAACGATGGTATGTATATGGCGGTGAAGATGGAACCTTCCATGCGGTATTTTCAGATTAATACCATTCCATGTTCAGCATGCTCAATTTTATCTATTTCGTTTTGCTAATTTTCAAAATTAAGAGGAGTATTGTACCATATTATAGTTCACGTCATGGCAATCTTGACACCACATTTGTTGTGTGAGTATCTTATATCAACATGCAGCTTGGGAATGCTACCCAGGTGTCTGTGATCGAAGTCAAGGTCACAGAAATTCAATTTTTGTGTAATAACTTGAGTTTGCTTTGACCTATTGAAGTCAAATTTGGTATATGGGTAGCATATATCAAGAGGCAACTTGTGATTGTTACCCAGGTGTCTTCAATTTAGGTCAAGGTCACTGTTGCTAAAAATAGAAATTCAGTTTCCGCTCATTATGTTCAGTTTGCCATTGCCTATTGATGCCAAACTCGTTGTGTGGGTTCCTTATATCAACAGGCAGCTTGAGATTACTACCCAGGTGTAAACGATCAAGGTCAATGTCACTGTTTCTAAAAATAGAAATTCAATTTCTGCCTTATAACTCGGTCGTTGAAAACCTGGTTTCGTCGCTTTGCGGAACCTCTTGTTTTAATTTGTATAACGTAAGCTACCGTGAAGAAAATTATATGTATGTTATGAACCATATTTTTATCAAATGACTTTGGGGTCAAAAGTTAAAAGAACAAGGGATGAACTGTTATGAACCATATTTTTTCAAATATGATGTTGCACATTTTGCATCATATTTTATCAAAAAAGTTAATATTTGTAATAACCACATCAAACGTAGTATCATAATGTTTCTTGTTTTATATAAAATTCAAATATTATAATTAAAGTTGGTAATTTTTAACTTTTAACAATACTTTTTCTGACCTTTTGTCTTGGTTTCAGAGTAAATTAAATCTGTGTATTAAATGATCCTAAATTGCCTAGATTGACTATAAATAAATGTTAGTTTCACATTCATCTTCCATGTTTTGCGGTGGTCTCTACTTGGCTGTGGTTTGGCAGCAGTATCATGCACTGTATGTTAAGCATCCTAATCACCTCAATCAAGAAAAGTTCAACAATCTTTGTGGCATGGGAAAGGGAGTTGATGTGGAACCCTAAACTGTAGTCTGGGCATCACTCTGCGCTATAAGACTTCGAACAATAAAGTAGTTAACTTAAATGAAGGTTTTTTTATGCCTTTTGCAGGTATATACTTTTGTTTGTACGATTGAATTTAATTTTATATAGAATTTTTTAATGATTTTAGTAAGCGGAAAAGCTTAAGTTTTTTAAATTGAATTAAAATGTGAAAATTCAGTAAATATGTATTAAAAATATAAGATTTCTGAGTCAGTTAAACATTATAGAATTGGCCTTTCACTATTAAAGTGTTTCTTTTTTTCTGATTTCCCCAACAATGCTTTAAGAAATTAACTAACTGTTGATCTGTTGAAATTCTTGTTGCGTGTTAATGTATTGGATTTTGTTTTATTAAAATGAGTTTAATGTTTTTATCAATGATATTTATAACATCATTCTTAGCTCAGACTTTTAACAATAAAGTATTTAATTTTAACACAGGGTTCCATATTGTCTTTACCAGGTTTCCGGTAGATAAGTCAGCCGTACTTGAAGAATAAAAGAATAAATTGTAGAGATGTTTACCATAGTTTGTGAGCGACTGCTAATTCCCCCCCAGCCCCCCCCCCCCCCTCAATAATTGGTTCACACACCTCGATAAAATATGATGCAAATTTCACATTTAAGAAATATGGTTCATAACATGCACACGAAGATGCACTATGTGATATACTCTCGCAGCAATCAACGTAAAATTGTCCAAACTATAGACTATTGTTGCTGGAAGGCGTGACACAGGCATCTCAAAAGTGACGTTAATGGAGTACGTTGAAGTCTAATAGTTTAGTAAATGCAAAAATATAAAAAAGTAGGCACATATTCACATATTCTTAATATGTGTATGCGAAACTTCGTGATGAAAATCGTAGAAAATGTTTTATTTAAGGACTATGTGTGATTCGAAAGTTGTAGCTGTAATAACACAATCCACGGTTTTATGAATGTTTTATCTGTAAAAATCAAACATGTTAATACTTTTTATATTAAATATTTTACGTCCTTTATACTTACATTATATAAAAAAAAGTCTGTATAATATTCCTAAATATGTATTTAATCCCGCGGTAAATTTCACTACCGTTAGTAATCTACTTTATAACAAATGTAAGTATACAGTTTTGATGAATGTTACACTTTGCTCATCGTTGATAACAAGTTACAAAATGTAGCACGTGCATATACATAAATAGATTAAAATAACTATAATTTTCTGTTATCATAATAGAACAATCCTTTGTGTCATCAAAACAATATTCGTTAACCCAAGTAAAAACAATATTCGTTAACCCAAGTATTTCTACAAAACAGGCACCTGCATTTTCGTGACGGTTAAAAGCATATTGCAGTGTGTGAAGCATATAGAAAGGGGAACAAAACCATTGTGGATACCTTTTCTGGAAGACTTTTTTTAAAGACAGGCGTTTCGTAAAAATATTTTTAAAAAGTACTAATCAACTTCATGTGTGGCCACTTTCAGTTACATTAAACATTCACATTTCAATTTCGAGACAGAATGTATAAACATCAGCTCTTTCCTTGACATAGACATACTGTTTCGTAGAAGTTTATTGTAATATTTCTTATTGTAGATTATTAAACTAGAAAAAAAAACGCACAATATATGGATACCTGGTAAGCTTAAAAGCTCTCTCTTTTTTGTTATTTCTCAGTTTTTCCACAAAAGTTAATCATGCATTGTTTCGATGAAAAGTTAGTTTAAAAACTGTCACGGTAAAAATTGATCATAATTTGTTTTCTATGTATTCGAATATGTAAACGTCAGAGGGTGAGAAAGAATTGCGACAGAACGGGACTCGAACCCGGGACCCCTCGCTTAAAGGGCGAGTGCTCTCCCGATTGAGCTATCCGTCTGGTTACACATCCTCTCCCCAGTGACTAGATTGGTATTATGACATACACCCCCTCAAATTTGGAAATTCGTCTTCGAATTCCCGATAGGCACGTGTATTTAATTTGCTATTACTACTGGCTGGTGGCCGAACCTGCTAGCTATCACGGTCCTCCGTTTGGCGCCAAATGTCACCGTGTGAGAAAGGATGTGCAACCAGACCGGGACTTGAACCTGGGGCATTAGTTCAAAACTCATTTTATTTACAATGACGTCACTTTGTTGTTGTTTTCTTCAGAATTTTACATCAAATATATAAATATATAATAATAAGTCCACATAACATACTCGTAACCACAACAAAACGTAAAGGTCATGGTCACACTGAAAGTTGTTTCCGCCGATGAAGATTCAGCAGCATCCTCTTCTCTGTTTTGGTTTTTTACTTAAATCGACTGTGCTTCCTTTGCTTCCGGGAGGTTCCATATGAATGCTCTCTCTTTCTTTGTTTCGTTTTCTGATATTGTTTTCCATTTCTGTATATCGTTTAGAGGTTTCCAGTTCTATAAATCGTTTAGTGTTTTCCATTTCTATATATCGTTTAGTATTTTCCAGTTCTACAGATCGTTCAACAGCAGTTTTAAAAGCACTTTCAACATTTGTGGCATCCTTGGCGCTGGTTTCGTAGTAAGGACAATTACCGTTTTGACTACACCAGTCTCTAACCATCTCCTTATTGACCACTCGCTTGTCAACGTCCACTTTATTTCCTAGGATCACAAATGGAAACATATTCTCATCTTGTACATCAGCATAATGAAGAAAATCCTTTTTCCACGTTAAAATGTTCTCAAAGCTACGCAAATCATCCAAAGCAAAGGTAAGTAGACAACAGTCTGCCCCTTTATAAAATGGTCTAGTTATAGATTTGAATTTTTCCTGCCCCGCTGTGTCCCAGATCTGCAACGTGTACCTTTTTCCCTTAACCTCGACTTCTTTCTCACAAAAATCAACACCGACCGTAGGTCGAAAATAAGCATCAAAACTGTTGTTTCCAATGCGTTTAATCAGCGCAGTTTTACCTGTATTGCAGTCGCCAATGAGAACAATTTTCAACAGATTCGGCTTTCCTGACATTTCTTCGAGTCTCTGCAAAATATTATATTTATAATAAGTGAAGACTAAGCGAACACATTCTTTTATCTGGGGACCATACGCCGCATAAAATGGGATGGTTATAATCTGAAAATACCGCATTGAACGTTCCATGTTCTCTGCCATATGCATACCATCGTTTGGGATGGATCAAAATTGTACTGTTTAATGGTGTAAATATTGCATTGCGCTCATCCCGGGGATAAGCGGCGTGGGCAGCAATATTTATTTCCATTACTGCCCATGAACAGGCTCGATCAAACCAAGCCAGCAATATTTTCAGCTTTTTTCGTATTCGATAACTTTCAATGTTCCTTTTTCATCTATTTCTTTAAGCAAATTTTCAAAATTAATTTACAACCTTTATACTTACATACGTAATGTAAAAAGTTTGTCTAAAATTCCTAAGTATTTATCACGCGGTAAATTCCACTACCGTTATTTTATTACACATGTAAGTATACAGTTTTGATGATGTTTGCTCATCATTGATAACAAGTTATCACGTGCATATACAAAAATAGATTAAAACAACGATAATTTTCTGTTATCAGAATAAAATCATTTGTGTCATCAAAATAATTATCGTAAACCCAATTATTGGGTTTACGATAACTATTTTGATGACACAAACATAACAAGCATAACGACTTGTAAATTGTACACAGCAACTTGCTTTTAGTCCACAACAACTTATAGTTTGAGAATAACGATCTGTAAAATGTACATAACCACTGGCCTTTTGTCAATAACGATTCATATTTTCAGCATGACAACCCCGAAATCTACATGACGACTTGCATTTCGACCAAAACAACCTTTTAAATATACATAACGACCTGCATTTTGTACATGACGACTTCTCTTTTGTGCGTCACGACATGCCATTTGAGGACAACGAACACAAAAAAATAAACCTATAAAGCAGATTAAACGTTCCATATTATTGTGTGATGTATTTTTTAGAATATGATACCGTAATTACAGGCTGTGTTTTCCCAATATGCCTGACATGAATATTTCACATTTCATGACTATAACCTTAATTTATGTAGTTCTATCATCAACTCTTATCTGATAAAAGACTGGTAGACTATCCACATTTCAACTTCGAGCATGAATTGGAAACCTCAGCGTTTTCCCCAACAAAGACATGCTGATTCGTAGAAGAAAAACGAGACAAGAGAACCCGTAGTCAAATCAGCAAGAACACGAGGACAGGGATAAAAAACAAAAAGATCTCTCTCGCTATTGCTATTTCGCAGTGGGTTTCTTCCACAAACCTTAATCACGTTTTGTTTTGATGTAAAAGTGGTGGGAAAACGTAACGATAAAATTGATAAAAGAAAGTAAGTTATTATTTTTTTATTTATTCTGTTATGTGAACTTATTATAACAGTAGAACAGACAGGAACTGAAATAGCGCGTTAAGTTGCACAGTGCAAGCCTTAAATGTAAACTATATAGACATGATAGAGAGGAACATGTCTTTGCTTTCCGAAATAGGCATACAAATTACTTCCAAACCAAGTGTTTTCTTTGATAAAATATTTTTTCTTCCTGGTTACTTCAATTTCCAAATTACGACCATAATTTCATAGAGTGTTCAGTGTTAAGGGGCATGAATGGATAAAAAGAAATCTTATTACATTCTTTCCATTTAATACAGATACATAATGTTACGACTTTTGTATATTGACTTTTAGAAATCAGTTACATTTATAAACTAATGTTTTCCTCCCTAAATTTTGGCTTAGCGGTAAACTGTTTCTGGATGTGGTTTCCTTTTTTATAAAACTAATGAAAACTTCATATTATGTATAACAGGGGCATTTCTTTCAATCAACTTTTTCAACGAATACTTGTAAAATTGCCGTCGCACCACATCATAAACGTCGGAAGGTCAAAGTTTATTAAACGTCCAATTAAAAGAAAAACATGACACTGCAAACAATTAAATTAAATGAAAATGATTATGTATGCAAAGATGCTTCTAAGACTAACTGTGTCGGTTCACTATATTCAAGAAGTAGTGCGACGTATCTTAACGCATTTTCAAGTGTTGTTTTTTCTTTTTTTATTTAAACCGTAAAACTTCTCATTTTTAACAAGAACACTTATTCATCAGTTTTGACAACTTTATGTCCGTAATAACCATACCTTTGATAAGATAATGCATTAATATAAATGCAAAATAGCAATATTATCTATCCTCCCCATTTCTGCTTTGATTGTTGATGATATTCTTTATAGAAGTTATAGAACAAGATGCATTATAAATTCACAAAACTTGAGTTTTGTTTGAGTGGGACGGACCTTAAATGATTATAAATAGCACTTGGTGTTATTTTCTGGGCATGTCATTTTCTAATGGTGAAAAAGGATTTTGTGTGGCTTTTCTTAAAATATGTTAAAATTTCTTTATATAAACATGATTTTGAAGATATGTCGGTCCTTTTTTTAAATTGCTTCTGTTTATATCACAACAGTAACCGTTAATTTCTGTTTGCCGATGACAAAGTTCTGCCTGTTATCGTAGCCGATGTAAAGTAAGGGAGCTGATCAAAATTCACTCAATTTCTATTGTGGTGGATAGTATGGGCGGAGTTTACGTTCTTTCAATATACTCTTGCGATTCATAAAAAAATTTCAAACGTATTTTCTTTAAAATTTGCGAGTGTATTCGTTAGATTCGATAGACACATCGAATAAATTGTCAGTACTACAAGACTCTCGTATTCATAGACTAATTTTTAACAGAAAGCAAAAAAATCAAAATTCATAATCATATGCAGATCATCGTTTGTGCTTTTCGATTTATATTTATCATAAACAGGCTTAAACACACCGAGCCTGCAAAAATCATAATTCTCAGTGTCTTTCAAAATTTCAAAATTTATTTTAATTTACGGTAAAGTAATATTTGAAAGTATTTTCAAATATATTCTTATCTTTAATAACCATTAAACGTGTTCACATTGTGTAGACTTTATATTCATGTACGATAAAAAGAATTTAAGCCAACGCGTTGATCTCAGTATTGTATTTAATTCACACTTAAAGTAGGAGGAACAACATGCTTAATGTTTTAAGTCTCCATAAAAGTAAGCTAAAGTTAAACACTATAGCGCACTTATCTTTTTATGTCGATACATCCATATGTCGTATTGGCAGCCAGATAGTTTTATATCATTCTATTTTATCAATCATTAATTTTAATATACTCATAAACAATATTTTTTAATGATAAAAGTGTTATTTATTTCGTTCGTACATATTGAACGGTATTTACAAAGCTTCCATGGTGGCAGCTTGCACTTATATAATTATCTGTTCAATTGATTTCATGCAAGAGAAACATAAAATGCAGTATACAGCTTTATTTAAAGGTGCCTAAAATATTACAAGAAATATGCTGACATAAACACAATTACGTTCCCCATGAATGTTTTGCAGTTTGTCTTTCCATATTATTTGAGTAAACCTTTACTTGATTAGATGTGAAATGTCTTTTAGTAGTTACACATGTTTCTTCTTAATTAAATAAGTAATGTTATACAGATGTTTATATTTACTCAATCACTGTGTTTTTACTTATCAAATGTGCATAAAGACTTACAAAAACATCGCATCGCTTCTGTTAAGTTGCAACGTTGAAGAAAGTAGATTGTGATAGAAATAGAAAAACGAGACAGAAAAAAAAAACGTTGAAAACCTTGAACTTTAAATATCAGTCCAAGACTATTGCAAATATATAAGATCTATCCAGGTACAAATTCGTATTATATAACATAACTTGTCTAAGTTCTTTATTTTAAATGGTTTAATAATTTAAGAATTAGTTGTTCGGTTTGTGCTTCACAAAGACTTTGCATTTCACTTGACATGTTGTGTATGTAAGAAAGATTATTTAGTAACTGTTGCAAAAGTTCTTTTGTTTGACTCACTCAGAATATTTTAATAGCTACACATTTATGATAAGACATTAGATAACAGAACATACATATTTATAAAAAAAAGTTTTGTTTCCGTGTTTCCAGAACTCAGCCGATTCTTGATCTTGATTCGGATCTAGCAAGAACATCTCCATTCCCATACCCATCCGGTCTGCCACTTCACGCACACCTTCACCCAAAGAATTTTCTTATAGCTTGCGCACTTCACGGACCAATGCCATTTAAAACCGCAACAGAACAGGGACCGTTTTTCTCTAACTGCTTCTGAAAAGTTATAAAAAAGACTAAGACATTCTTAGGATTTATATGCTCAGATCCCCTGTCAAAATTCTATTTTGTTTAGTTCCGCTGATTGTTTTCTCGTTTAGGGCATTTAGGCAGCGTAATATGCATTTCCATTACTGTCCATGAACAGGCTCAATCAAACTGAGCCTGCAATATTTTCATATTTGTCGTGTTCGGTGGCTTTGAAAGTTCCCTTTTCATCTTTTTGAGATACATTATTATTATTATCAACTCAAGGGAAATATCATTTAAAGGTGTTTTATCTTTCTTAACAGAAACAAAAGTTTCTTGTTCGCTGCGTTGGTAGGCTGTGTTTTCTGAGTGTGGCTTATCTTGATATGCATATTTCACTTTTTCCTTTTAAACATTCTATTTGCTTTTACTGTTGTACTGTTTATTGGTGTTAATATTGAGTTGCGCTCAACCCGGGGCTAGGCGGCTTGGGCAGTAAAAAGCATTTCCATTACTGCCAAGAACAGGCTCAATCAAACCGAGCTTGCAATATTTCATATTTGTCGTTATCGAGGGTCTTCAAAGTACCCTTTTCATCTATTTTAACATGTTTTCATCATACTGTTATATTTCAAAAAGCATTTCAGAACATGTTGTTTTCAGGGTTTGTAACTTTTGAATATATTTCTGTATTTTAATTGTCCTACTTGGCATAATAAATCAATGGCTAATGTAGATGTTACCTTTATCTTCGAAGCCAATGCTCTGACAGTTGTGTGGTTCTTGAATGAAGATGTCGCGACCTTGACAGTGTTGTTGAATTTTCGTGACGTACACCTCATCAAACGTATCCTCTGACAACTTCCTTCTCGTGTAACAAATTTCTTCGCCATCCTTTTAAGTTTATAAATTTAACACATTGAAATGTATATAAATGCCGTTAAAACTCAATCCGGATTTTGGAACATTACTTAATAATAGATAATGTTTTTACTTTTTTTTGAGTTAATTGAAATGATGAAAGAATGTTCGCCGAAAGAAAACAATTGACTTATGATAGCTTCTTAGGCTTTAAGCCATCTCACGTGCAATATATGGACTAAAACAGTGCAGAAGAAACTTGTCCCTGGTTGGCTTTTGCGACATAAAACATTTTTTGTCTTGGACATAGACAAATGAAAGCCGCTGACAAACTATTGGACTGTGCACGTTTCCTGTCTTGTGATTAAAGATCTACGGTTAGAGAAAAGACTCATTTCGCTTTGTCGTTATTGTAGCTGTTCCGAGGCAAGTATAAAAGGTCCATAAGAACTCCTAAATACTAAATAAATAAAGTCCTTTGAAGGTCGCTGAGAACAATTCTTATTGTCTGTAAACAAAACAAAAAAAAACAACATTTTTTTCAATATTTCGACCTGTTCTTGTTTGATGTTTCAATATCGCAGTCAGTATAGCTTTGGATATTTTTAAATCGTCGAAAGAATTTATCTCCTGCTTTTACAGATTTGCCTTTCAGCGTTCTCAGTTCTCCTGTAAAAATTCTATTAAAGTGTAGTTCCGCCTATTGTTTTTATTGTCTATGGCAAACCTATTTCTTATGTGGGAACCATACGTCGCTAACGGTGAATGGAATAATTATAAAATATGAAGGTTATTCACCTTCATATGCACACCATCGCTTGAGATAAATAACAATTGTTACGATTTGCTTGTTTAAATATTGAGTTGCGCTCAATCAGGTGCTATGTGGCGTGCGCAGTCATATAAATAGGCTCAATCAAACCGAGCCTGTAATATGTTCACATGTTCGATGGCTTTTAAAGTTCCCTTTAAATCTATCATATAAAAAAGAATACTTGTAGGTTAAGAGTAAACAATAATTTACTGTATCTAATTCAGTCGTTCATAGATTAATCATTCATTTTTGGTAGCATGTATGCAACTCTTAGTGGAATATTAAAACCTCACAAAGCAATTAATTAGCCTTTAAATATAAGAATAAAATATGTTTTTGCTTACCTTCTCCTGTTGTATTTGCCTGACAAGACACACGTTTTCTTCTTCACTCACAGGCTTATCAATTTGGTAACCCTAAAATTTGAATTGTTTCATTATATAAACGTATCTGTAACTCAGTGTAATATATTTAAAACTTCATATAAGGTTCTTAAGTTCATTCACACTACTCAGTCGCTATTATAATCGAGTTAGCAATTCAATTTAAAGTGTTTTCTTTCATTTGTTTTACATTTAATTGAAAAGTGATAAAAGTGCAAAAACAAATACTGAAATATCTGTTTTATTAAAAACTTAAATAAACTGATTCACTTCTTAACTAAAGAGTTGAAAGTGTAAATAATCAAACTATATGTTATTTTTTCGACGCATAGACAATTATTTTTCGCATAACCATAGAAATGTTTACATGTACGTTGCTACCACAGTTCCTTCAAAAACAACATAATTTTGTTTGGGTTTTTGGTAGAAACGATTTCTCGTACATTGTAAAATGCTAACATTAATGTTTTGGAAAACACATTATAAACATGAAATTAACATAGACCTACATTATAATGATTTATCGTGTTATTAATTTTTTCCAGCCGTCAGATTTACATAATCCATATTCCGATATTCAAAATGAATTTGTATTTAAAATATCGAATTATGTTCTAATATTCATCGGATTCATTTTCGTTGTTACTATTGCAAACAAATATCTAATTAGGTGAAATGTTCAGTGCTAAAACATTTTTCCACTTAGGATTTAAACCAGGTCCAGACCTGAACCGGCCTCACACTTTCCCCTACAGATTCCCATCCGAACAAACATGCTTAAATAATTAAGTGAATTATTCCGAACCCACCTATCAACTCAACAACGTTCATGCAATAGCATATACACATTAGTACGCTAAGCCTTACAGCTAATTTTATTTTTGAATGCTTACCTCTTGGAAAAACACATCTACCACACCAACGAGTTTTCCCTCATTGTCTGTGAGTTTGAATTCGTCCGCTCCATCTTTCAAAACCTCATCAGTGAAGTGAACTACCTCTGTAGTTTCCTGTTTGGTTAAACACGTATATACACACTAGATTATTATAGACGCTTAAATTGAATATTGCTAACACTGCATTATATCTTTAAAATTATGTAGTTGAGATTTTACCATTTTTTGTCGTTAGTAAATGTTAACACTTCTTCATTTCAAAACTAAATTCGTCAACAGTAAGAATAAATAACTATACCTCTTGTATTTTGTAATGTTATTTAATTTTTCATGGCATAAAACGTATCACTCTTTCTTCTAATGTATTCTCAAGGCATATTTATATCATAAGCATAATTTACAAATTTAATAAATGATTTACCTGATCAGATGCTAAACCTTTTGAAGTCAACGCCAAAGCGATAACGATAAAAATACTGATGAACATGATGGTCAGTCTGGAAACTCCAACTCTTGGTAGGAACTCTTTTTTTCCCTTATCGTTTGAAATATGAAAACAATATTTTTTTGCATTTTATCTTTCAAAAAGTGTGTTTTTGTTTTGCTGTTGTTTTTTATTACAATATTAGTCCTTAGATAGACATTACGGCTGTTTAACATTAACGTTGTGTTATAATCAAAGATACAACATAAAACAGACATTTAAAAATTAATAAAACAAATTGTTCAATGATTGTATTTTACTAAAGCTAATTAAAAGTCTTTTTAAAAAAGGCCTACCTGTCGTCTTCCCAACATACGGTGGTGCGACGCGGTCAATTAGAATTTATAACGCGTTTTTCGTTCTTCCTGGACTATATACACCAATCGAATTACACGATGAAGTTGCAGAAATGTCCTAATTGCATTAAAAGTCTAATACTGGGCATCTTGAACATGATAAATGACAGTAATAAAATTCAGTTCATAAGTTTAATGTTTCCAAAATGTGATCAGTTTTTAAACTTGTAACAGTTATACATTACATTTTACAGTGCTGCGATATCACCCATGCAATAAAATCTTTTCTTTTTATTGTAATCAAACAAACTGCTGAATATAAATATAAGTTTTATTTGCAGATAAAGCATAAATGTGCACTTCTTTGTAGACCAAGTTCTATGCGATTACGTATTCTATTAGATACTTGACATTTTCATGCATAACATGTATGTATACTGTTAGGAGGCGCACGCAACGCACTGGTTTTCGTTTTTGCTTATCAACAATATCCAGATGTGAAAAAGTAATATATGCATATCAGGAATCGCCACACTCACAAAACACAGCCTCCCCATGAAGCGCAAAAGAAGAGAGGAAGAGAGAGAGAGCGCATATTGTTATAAGTATGTCAATTCAAATAGGACGCCACAATAAATTAACGAAAAAAAGAGAACCTTTGGGGATACCTTGGAACGGTCAGTGGCAAAACATATTGCCACTGGGGGTTTAAACCAGGTTCTAGGGTGCACCAACCTCACAATTGCCCCAACAGGTTCTCATATCACAAAACAAGCACAAGTTGTCTTAGTGAAATAACTCCAACCCACCCATCAGCTTAACAATGTTGCATGCAAAGGCACACAAACATATAAAACCAAAGGGGCGGGTACTCAATGACCACCTGGAGTCATATCAGCAAGAACACGATGACAGAAATAAAAGAAACAAATCGAGTTTCTAGGTTCTTTTAAAACAAGATTTTCCTTTAAACCATAAACTCTTAAAGTCCTGCCACCGTCGTGCAACCAACGAGGTAAGCATAATGATCAACTGTAGATGGGTTAATCACCAGGCCTGTAGAGCGCTGCAGAATATCATGTTGGTAACCTATCTTTTTGAAAGAATTTACAGATGGTTTTTACGAATAAATATAAAATATTATTTCGATGCTGCTTGTGTTTCCTTTTACACTCGGTGTGTATTGATCATATCTGTCATTCCGCCGTGTAAACACAAAACGTAACTCATATTCACATGTAAAATACATGTAACATGCTTTGGAAATTCGATTTTCCGATTGTATGCATCTTAATGTGTTCTTAGACATCTGGTCTGGGAAATTTAACTGTTACTTAATGATACCATATATAGGATAAATTCGGATATGAATAAAAAAAACTCTCCGAACACATAGTTTTCCCGCACGGGCAACATACAAGAAAAGAAAAGGCGTAGGTTTATTAAACGATAATAAAATTTTAAAATAAGACTCCTCAAGCAAAGAAAAAGAAAACCTCAATATTAATGTATTGGAACAGTCAGTGTCAAACTTACTCGCCACAAGCATAGTAAATCAGATTCTATCGGACCTTCTAAACCTAAATATGCTTTGACAAGTTCTGTTCATAGTTATTATGACAATACAGTAAAACCTCGCTATTAAGACCACTTATAAGACTGGCAAAAGTAGTTTGTTATGAAAGGGTAGTATCAATATTGACGTTTAAAACCACTTATTTACACTATCTATATTTATGCTCTGATTAGTGTGTGGGAGTGATGGAGTCAATTATATTGTGGTGGTTTTTAAGCGGGGTTCTCCTGATTTAGTATGAATAATGCTGTGGCAGCAGACAAAAAAAATAAAATTCTAATTTTGCAATGGTGTAAAAAGTGTTTAAATATAAGGCTTTGTATCTTAGGCGGCATTATTTGAATAAAAATGGACGTATTCTGTGCAAATATTGTGCGTTTTATTTCGCGGCAAGCAGGTCGGCTGGTTTGGCATTGTGTTAACGGCAGTTAGGTCTGCGGCTGAAATGTCACGGAGCCGGACGACTCAGAGCTGTGTTGGATCTCAAACATGTTTGAGAAATTTAGAGATTTTGCATTGTTTTCATTGTTCGGACGACTCAGAGCTGTGTTGGATCTCAAACATGTTTGAGAAATTTAGAGATTTTGCATTGTTTTCATTGTAAATGTATTCAGCATAGCATTGCACACAATTCAATTTTTAAAGTTACCTATTATTATTTAATGTAATTATGTACAAAGCATATGATGAAAAACAAGGGTCATGATTTATTAAATCTTAACCCTAATGGTTCTCTCTCTCTCTCTCTCTCTCTCTCTCTCTCTCTCTCTCTCTTCCTCTCAAGCATCATCTTTGTTTCATCCAGTTGGCCAACCAAAGACCTATAGCTATATAGGTCTGAGTTAGCCGAGGCAAAATTAACTGACTCTAGATTCCTGCATAAAATCAATGTCCAACCGAAAGCTCTCCAAATCAAGGTGTTTGATTTATCTTCTATCTTGATTTATCTTTATTTTTGGAGTTTTTACATATTTCATTTGAAAAATGCTACTATCAGGATATTCACCAGTGCCCAAGGTTATAAAACTGAGAATAGAAACCAGACTCAAATCTCAAGCATCTGATTGGCTGAAATGACGACAAGTCGCCATTTCAGCCGATCAGATGCTTGAGATTTGAGACTGGTTTCCAATCTCAGCTTTATAACCTTGGCACCAGTACTCTGTTTGATAACAGACTTTCAATTATTCGCTTATAGTTACTTTCTCGTTGTACAAAGTTCGCTGGAGTTACATTCTCAGTTTAACTGGCATTTTCATTTAGCTTCTTACGTTTGTGTGCATTCACTTTTTTGGCATAAACTGCCGAGTAGGTTGATAGTTTTGAGTAAATATACCAAGATCACTCTGAAAAATAAATGTTCGTAAACCTGGCAAATAAGTTATATTGCACCTTAGAATCTTGTTTAAACCCCCATTTTCAAATACGACTTGCCACTGACAGCTATCAGGCAGTAAACCCATTTGTCCTCTTCATTTAATATTTGTGATGTTATTTTTTTAAGTCAACACCATTATCATAATATTCCGAACATCAAATAAACATTAAAACAGCTTTTAACAAAACTGTGTAGTATAATGAACACTTGTAATCTATATATAACCGTGTTCCATCTTTGGTGCATAAAATATAACTTAGTGAACAGGGATCGTTTTTCTCTAGCTGCTTCTGAAAAATCATAAAAAGACTAGCGAGTTCTTGAGATTTATTATTATTATTATTATTATTATTATTATTATAACAACTTATGAGAAAAATCATGTAACCATCATTAAAACCTGTTTTATCTTTCTTAACAGAAACAAAAGCTTCTAGTTCGCTGCGTGCAGAGGATGTGTTTTCTGAGTGTGGCTTATCCTGATATGCATATTTCACTTTTTCCTTTTAAACATTCTATTTGCTTTTACTGTTGTACTGTTTATTGGTGTTAATATTGAGTTGCGCTCAACCCGGGGCTAGGCGGGGTGGGCAGTAAAAAGCATTTCCATTACTGCCATGAACAGGCTCAATCAAACCGAGCTTGCAAGATTTCATATTTGTCGTGGTCGAGGGTCTTCAAAGTTCCCTTTTCATCTATTTTAACATGTTTTCATCATACTGTTATATTTCAAAAAGCATTTCAGAACATGTTGTTTTCAGAGTTTGTAACTTTTGAATATATTTCTGTTTTTAAATTTTCCGTCTTGGCACAATAAATAAATGGATAATACAGGTGTAACCTTTATCTTCGAAGCCCATGCTCTGACAGTTGTGTGGTTCTTGAATGAAGATTTCGCGACCTTGACAGTGTTGTTGGATTTTCGTGACGTACACCTCATCAAACGAATCCTCTGACTACTTCCTTCTCGTGTAGCAAATTTCTTCGCCATCCTTTAAGTTCATAAAATAACACATTGTAAGGTATAAATCCCATTATTATGGTGGCTGATTTATGCCATTTCGCTTTTTCGTTATTTCGCCGCGAAATAACGCCAAGCGAAAAGACGAAATAACGAAAAAACGCCACGCGAAAAGACGAAATAACGAAAAAACGCCACGCGAAAAGACGAAATAACGAAATAACGCCACGCGAAATAACGAAAAAACGCTATTTTTGCGCGAAACGAAAAGTCGCCGTGCGAAAAAACGCCAATTTAACTGCACAAAATAGCGTTTTTTCTAGTTTCGCCTGGCGTTCTTTCGTTATTTCGCTTGGCGACTTTTCGTTATTTCGCTCGGCGTCTTTTCGCTCGGCGTTATTTCGTTATTTCGCGTGGCGTTTTTTCGTTGTTTCGCGTGGCGTTTATTCGTTATGTCGTATTTTCGCGTGGTGTTTTTTCGTTATTTCGTCTTTTCGCGTGGCGTCTTTAAGTTATTTCGCTTGGCGTTTTTTCGTTATTTCGTATTTTCGCGTGGCGTTTTTTCGTTATTTCGTCTTTTCGCGTGGCCTCTTTTCGTTATTTCGCTTGGCGTCTTTTCGCTTGGCGTTTTTTCGTTATTTCGCCTTCCGGTTGACATGCGCAAAGTGTAGCAACAGTAAAGCTGGGCATATGGGTAAAAACAACTATTCACGGACGGAAGAAGGGAAGGACAGACAGACGGACAAACGAAGACCATTCCTATACCCCCATCCCGCTACGCGGCGGGGGATAGAAATGGAAGGGCAGAGGCAGTACCAATGACTTTTTCCCAAACACCACCACCAAAAAGTTTTGACTGGTGCGAGTTTTGAGAAATAAAAGTCAAAAAAAGAAATACAGGTGGGGTGTGATGGATAGTTGCCTGAATTCCTACCCAATCCCAACAACAAAAACATTTGATGGTTTAAGTTGATTAACAAATAAAATAAACTAGAGCTCCGCGAGTCAGATGTGTCGCCTAACGAAATTTTTGTTAGTTTATTGATCTACAGTTATTAGCAATGTATTTGCACAAAATTCACATATAAAATAACCTTTTAATTGTCTGATTGCAAGAAACATGCACAGCAAGTTAAGTCCTTGGCAAGAAAGGCACTAAAATCAATCAAGGGAATAATTTAAAAGAATGACAAGAAATGCTCTATAAAGTCAATCATAGGGGAATAATTTAACGACATTAATGGGACAAAATATGAGCAATATTGTCGCAAAGCATACCTAACACTGCTTTTACGAAAAATGAATACCAAGTTTGGAGTCATTTGAACATATTGTGACATTGTTACGCTCCTAACAAGAAATGCTCTATAAAATCAAAGAAAATTAATTCAAAAACGGAAGAAGGTAGAGTTACGGTTCTTGTGCAGTGCACTTCGAGTCATTGCAAGGAACATGCATACCAAGTTTGGAGTCATTTGAACCTATGGTGACAGTTACGCTCCGCACAAGAAATGCTCTGTAAAATAAATCAAAGGGCAATAATTAAAAAACGAAAGAAGGTAGAGTTACGGTTCTTGTGCAGTGCACTTTGAGTCATTGCCAGAAACATGAATTCCGAGCGAAGAGACGCCAAGCGAAATAACGAAAAGACGCCAAGCGAAATAACGCCACGCGAAATAACGAAAAAACGCCGAGCGAAAAGACGCCAAGCGAAATAACGAAAAGACGCCACGCGAAAAGACGAAATAACGAAAAAACGCCAAGCGAAATAACGAGAAGACGCCACGCGAAAAGACGAAATAACGAAAAAACGCCACTCGAAAATACGAAATAACGAAAAAACGCCAAGCGAAATAACGAAAAGACGCCACGCGAAAAGACGAAATAACGAAAAACCGCCACGCGAAAAGACGAAATAACGAAAAAACGCCACGCGTAAATGCGAAATAACGAAAAAACGCCACGCGAAATAACGAAAAGACGCCACGCGAAAAGACGAAATAACGAAAATAAGCCACGCGAAAAGACGAAATAACGAAAAAACGCCACGCGAAAATGCGAAATAACGAGAAAACGCCACGCGAAATAACGAAAAGACGCCACGCGAAAAGACGAAATAACGAAAAGACGCCACGCGAAAAGACTAAATAACGAAAAGACGCCACGCGAAAAGACGAAATAACGAAAAAACGCCACGCGAAAATACGAAATAGCGAAAAAAACGCCACGCGAAACAACGAAAAAACGCCAGGCGAAATAACGAAATAACGCCGAGCGAAAAGACGCCAAGCGAAATAACGAAAAGACGCCAAGCGAAATAACGAAATAACGCCATGCGAAGCTAGAAAAAACGCTATTTTGTACAGTTAAATTGGCGTTTTATTGCACGGCGACTTTTCGTTATTTCGCGCAAAAATAGCGTTTTTTCGTTATTTCGCGTGGCGTTCCTTCGTTATTTCGTCTTTTCGCGTGGCGTTTTTTCGTTATTTCGTCTTTTCGCGTGGCGTTTTTTCGTTATTTCGTCTTTTCGCTTGGCGTTATTTCGCGGCGAAATAACGAAAAAACGAAATGGCATAAATCAGCCACCATACATTATAAACTTAATCCGGATTTTAAAACAGTACTTAATAAAAAATAATGTTTTATACTTTTTTAGGAGTTCATTGAAATGAAATGAAAGAATGTTCGCCGAAAGAAAAAATGATCCGACTCCTTCTTTGGCCTAAACAGCTCACGTGCCGTATAAGGATTAAAAGCCATGCAGAAGAAACTCGTTCCTGGTGGACTTTTTGTCTTTGACACAGAAACAATATAAGCCGCTTACAAACTTTTAGACTATGCACATTGATTTGTCTTGTGACTGACGGTCCACGATTAAAGAAAAAAACTCAACTCGCTTTGTCGTCATTGTAGCTGTCCAAAAGGCCAGTTGAAACAATTTTTGAAGAAAGCTGAGAACAATTCATAATGTCTGTTAACAAAACTCCAAAAGTCTCATTTTTTAAATATCTCGGGCTGTTCTTGTATGAATGTTTTAATGTTGCAGTCAGTATAGCTTCGGATATTGTTAAATCGTCCAAAGATTAAACCTCCTTTTAAATATTTTCATTTAATCGTACTCAGATCCCGTATCAAAGTTCTTTAAAATTGAGTTCCGCCTAATGTTCTTGTCTATGGTGAAACTATTATTTTATCAGGGGACCATACGCCGCTGACCATGAAATGGAATTATAGTAAAAACTCCTATAATCCGGATCCTCTATCATCCGGAATCCTCCGAAAACCGCAACATTTTTACGTTCCCGATTTTTTCCTTCTTATTTTATTGAAACGAAAATACCGGAGCCTCCGAATTCCGGAAACTGGCCTTAAATTTTCGATTTTATTTGGAAATTGTTCTTTAAAAAACAACTGAAAACCGGGTTTTAAATAATTGCCAATGAATGAGATGAACTCTAGTTGTCTAGTCAGATGTGTGTATTGTCAAACGTGTCAAACATCAACAGGTTCCGATTAGGACCTTGCATATTATTAAACAGGCGTAAAAAATTATAAGGATTAATGAAGGCGGAAAAGTAATTGTTGCATAAACATATTATGTAAGTTTAAGAGGTCAAGTAGACAATTATTAGAAAATTTTCTGTTAAATCAATTGTTTAAACAACTGCGACTTTTTATGATGTAAGTTGTGATATGATTGATCACATTAAACTAACAAATACTCTTTATATAAAACAAACAATTACTTTTCAGAGTCATTAAGTTTACTGAAAAAAATACACAATCACTTTTATTTATGTTTGCTCACATCAGGCTTATACAAAATAATCCTAATCGCCAATTTTCTGACACCAAAAAGTCCGCTTAAAAACGTGTATATGCATACCAGTGATGACCATATTCAGAAGACATAGCCTTCGGACAAAGCCATTCAGCAAAGACTGAAATTGTATTTATTTTAAATAAATTTAAATTATTCCTACACTCAAAATTGAACACAAAATTGTACAAAAATAGCCATCCCATACAGCCAAAACGTATGAGAGGAAAAGAGAGCATGGATAATACAGTTACATTTAACTGTCATTGCTTACTTTCCTTAAAAGAACCTAGAAGCTCGATTTGTTTCTTTTATCCCTGTCATCGTGTTCTTGCTGATTTTACTCCAGGAGCTCTGGTCTCGGTAAGATCATCGAGTACCCGCCCTTTGGCTTTGCAATGCTATTAATTTCTTATGTTTTATATGTTTGTGTGCTTTTGCATGTAACATTGTTGAGCCGATAAGTGGGTTGGAGTGGTTTCACCAAGACAACTTGTATTTGTTTTGTGATATGAGAACTTGTTGGGGCAAGTGTGAGGTTGATGCACCCTAGAACCTGGGTGCCCGCAGTGGCAATTTGATTTGCCACTGACCGTTCCAAGGCGGTAACCCCTCGGGTTCTTATTTTTGTTAATTGTTAGTGGTGTCTCTTTTGAAACTAATCATTTTATTAACCATGCTCTCTCCCTCTCTTCTTCTTGACTGTGTGGGGAGGCTGTTTTTTTCTGAATGTGGCGATTCCTGATATGCATATTTCACTTTTTTTAAACAATCGTTTTGATTGTTTCCCCTTTTATTCGTTTGAAGATTAAAATTCTTGGTTTTGGCCGCCAAGAGATGCCCTTAAATGCGTCCAGTTTTATTTAATTTCAAAATCTGAAATTAGTTATCTACCCTACGAGGTCGATTACTTCCAATTCTTGCCGTCATTGCATTCGTCGGTTTCAGTTCTTTGGTGGTAAAGGATTTCTGTTGTGTTTATTGTCCTCCGTTAATGGTTGTATACTTAAATAGTATGGTTGTTTATGTTTAATGTGTCGTATACGCTCCTTCTTGTCGGTTTAAAAACAAGTAAAATTGATGGAAAAATAATAAAATGCCAATAACACTTCACATTTTAAAATGTTATAGGCTCGGTTTGATAGAGACTGTTTTAGGGCAGTCACGGAGATGTCCACGCCGCCTAGCCCCCTGTTGAATGCTAAGCAATGAAAATAAGACAGTCCTCGGTCGATATCCCACTACCCAGGTCCGCAAAACTACATATCGACCTCATTAGCATTTACTTGTTATATCATATACCCTATGAATTTAAAGCATTCTGATGATGATGATGATGATGATATGATGATGATGATATGATGATGATGATGATGATGATGATGATGATGATGATGATATGATATGATATGATGATGATGATGATATGATGATATGATGATGATGATGATGATATGATGATGATGATGATGATGATGATGATGATGATGATGATGATGATGATGATGATGATGATGATGATGATATGATGATGAGGAGGATGAGGAGGAGGATGATGATGATGATGATGATGATATGATGATGATGATGATGATGATATAATGATGCTGATGATGATGATATGATGATGATGATATGATGATGATTATGAGATGATGAGATGATGATGATGGCAAAGGAAGTTATTAATTCCCGGGGTAGTTATTACTTTTTTCGGACTCGCGAGTACGAAGCTCTCGACCAATCAGAATGCTTTAAATTCATAAGGTATATGATATTGTGAAATAACTCCCCTATCAATCGACAACGCTGCATCTACATAAAACGTACGCAAAACACTCACCGAAAGTTCTAGTTGGTCTTTTTGTCCGTATTTTTCATTAGAAAGTCATTGACATATCTCTTTATTTTGGATTAGTTGCCAACAATAGTCTTCAATATAAGCATATACATGTTATAATTTAATTTGGTACAGTTTGGTGAGACTGATCCTTAACTTTTGTTAAAAATTTAATTCACGCAATTCTAGGTCAAACAACCAGAAAATTGCGTTTAATTGCACGTTTTGTTTTAACAGGACCCCTCATGAGTAGGAAAAAACATTAAACCTTATTAATCATCAGAATTATTTTTCATACAAATAAATCCTCTTCCAATTTCATAATTACCTCCCTTGCAATCAAAAATTTAAATTTTGACCCTGCGGTGTATGTAAATGGTATAGGATTTATATTTTAAAAAGCAATCAATAATGATTAAAAAAGACATTTCACAATTGATTTCAAGACAAAATATTTGTTTTCACAATCTCTCTTGACATAGGGAAGAAACGAAACAACCAACATTGTAAACATATACAATTGTTGACCAAATAGAACTTTGGGTGAGTGTATTAGAAAATCAAAGCGCTGTAAGTTCAAATAAATTCATTTTTATGATATTATCAGCAATTGCAAAACACAGCTTTAACAGTTTTGTGGCTGAAATGTATGGTACAAACCGTTAGGACACGCTTGTTATTTCTTAGAATTTAACACAAATATCTCAGAAAACAGTATATATGTTTAAATCCGACGTTCTCTTATTCCAATGCGATATATTTACAAGTTTAAAGAAGTAACATATTGTTAACGGATAAGTTCATATTTTAAACATTGATGAACGACATACATAAACGCATGTATTAATCCGTTTACGGATGGAACATGTGTTAATTTAACGGATGAAAAAAAAATCTTTAATTTGAATTTAAAATATCTTGATTTATTATGTAAGTGATAAATACAAACACACACTATATAACTAGATTTAATTCCAGCCCGGAGAATAACATGACACGAAACATATAAAAATGTAAATAATGTTATTGTTTGGTTATTAAAATAAGATGGATACAATGTGTAAAGTTATGCATGCCTGTTGAAATGCTTATCGATGCTCATTACTTGACTGGATGAGTATTAAATTGCGAACATAATGAATAATATATTCTCCAGAATTCAGTGTAAAATGGTACGAAAAGAGGTGTAGCATGACTCCAACACAATTTAATTATAATAGCTTTACATAACTTCAGTGTCGTTGTAATAAGCATCACTTTAAATTCAATTGTAAAAAAGCTACAAAGTATACTCGATATCAGGCAGATTTACAAAAAGACCTGTTCAGAACAACTCTAATAGCTACGAAGCCCGTACATTTATAAAAAATATAGTTTCAGTAAAACATGTGTCCTGCTAAAAATATGATCCATGGAATTATTTAAGCATGTGGTGGAAAAAGCAGGAAGAGAGTTGCTAATTATAACCGGCAAAGGAAACAACAACAACACATTTTCTGCACTCACTCCACACTCAACCATTTCTTCTTGAAAAGGAGTATGCTATTATCACTTTGTGACAACATCCTGGCCGCAAGGGGGATTTCCTGTATTTTAAGCAATGTGATGCAAGCTCAAAGAAAAAAAAGCAGTGAATACATGTATCATAGATTACATCATAAATAGCATACAAACATCTTATTTTTAATTTAAAAAGGTGAAAAATTTAAGACCATAAAAATGTGTAACTTATATTATGAAAGTCAGTGCCATTCAGATTTTATTTGACTTAAAAAGTGTAGGCACTTTAAGCGGGACACCTAACTTATGCGACTTTCGCGATTGCTTCATGTTGAAGAACAACACAAATGTTCATATATTTGTAAATGTTAGTAAATATTGAAAAGTGCAACATCAGTTATTTGTCTTGTGTAGATATTAAAATGGTTATTTAAAATTGATTTTCTACGCTTGTATAATATGAAAGTTATTGCGACGTAAATGCTTCGACAGAATCGTCAAAGGCTTTCCACCAGGTTGTACTCAATGTCGGTGACATCGTTCCAGTGTATATGGAAGCAAATGTTTGGTCGCGATAGGTAATAATATTTTCATTCTTCTGGGCTACCCACTTATAAAACAAATCACGGGCTTTAATGGCGTCCGACGGATATCCGGTATCTTTGCCAATATCGGTGACGTAATCGGTTTGGAAATCGATAGCGTCGTGAGTGTTCTTCACGGTCGATAATCGTGTTGTCCACTTTTTCGCATGCTCTTGCATACATGACAGGGTGTTTGGCTCCTGAGGTAAAGTTCCCAGAATGTATCTGAAATTATAGTATTTCATAGGTACAAAGCAAATTATTCATTTCCGCATGACTTTAACAGAAGATGTTTATTTATAAATGAAGATGTTTCAGAGTACCGTCTAAGTCACCGGCACGATGTACACGACTGTTTACGACCGTCGCAACGCACAAACAACGCTACCGTGATAGTTAAATAGATGAGAAAGAAACTTCGAAAGCCACCAACACGACAAATATCGATCGAATGTATAATACTTTAAAGTCTCCGATGTAAAAGCAAAGTACTTTAATCAAAGTGACTCGATTTAATGGTAGCAATCTTAAATTATAATTATTAAAATGCTTACATGTTGCACTGCAAGCCATCAGAAGAGCAATCACGATCAAAATCGTTGGACTTTTCTTTTTTCTTATGCATTTTCAGCTTTGGATAAAGCATAACGATTTCATATCATGCATGTTAACTTTTGATAACTTGTGCAACCTACCTGCAGGCCCAAAGACCTTGGCTGTCAAACATTGTGAATGTGTAGGCCTGGTCTTGTACACCCAAGTACAAAACCTTGTTGTTGCCTCCTAGCATCCATACCATTCCCTTGTATAAGTTATCCGGATAAAACGAACGTTTCGACTTTAGCCGAAGTCTGTCGTCCATAAACGGAAATCTGTACAGATATCCAGTGCACAGAATAACGCAATCGAACTCCTCTGATGTTCCGTCCTTGAAGTGTGCCGTGTTTCTTTCAAACTTTTGTACCAAAGGTCGCTCTGTAATTCCTTTTGGCCACTTGAAAGCCATTGGCTTCGTTCTCCATGTGCAGACCACATTCTTCGCACCGAATTTTAAACATTGCAGCGAAATATCTTCTGCGGAATAACTGGACCCAACTAGTAGCAAACGCTGACCTTTGAACTGACGCGCATCTCTGAAGTTATGGGCATGCAGTATAGGACCCTCAAAACTCTCAATTCCGGGGAAAGAGGGCATATTCGGTACGTTGAATATCCCTACAGCTACGATGACGTGCGTGAAGGTTTCCACGTGCGCCGTGTTTGAAACAAGGTTGTGTATGGTAACTTTGAAGTTATCAGATGCATCAACGTATTTTACATTCTGAACAACAGTGTTGAATCTGATGAACTGTTTCAAGTCTGCTTTACTCTTAGACCACTTTCCTGAAAGAAACACACCAGGCTTTTGTACTAGTTTGTTTATATGATTTAAAATTTATTTTTTATAAATAACCTGTTTATTACTGTTTCAGTAAAAGGATTTAATGTATTTGCAATACCGGTGCCGGGTCATGTATTAGGGTTATTTGCAATACCGGTGCCGCGTCACGTATTACGGTAATTTGCAATACCGGTGCCGGGTCACGTATTAGGGTTATTTGCAATACCGGTGCCGGGTCACGTATTACCGGTGCCGGGTCACGTATTAGGGTTATTTGCAATACCGGTGCCGGGTCACGTATTACCGGTGCCGGGTCACGTATTAGGGAGGAAATATAAAGTGTCTTGAAATATAAAAAAATAGAGGATATTTGTTTTTACCACACTGTAAGAAAGAAATATATTTCACCGAGTGAGCTTCGGAATTCGTATTTTCAAGAGTGGCGAAGCCACTCGTGAAAATAAATAATTCCGGAGTTCACGAGTGAAATATAGTTCTATCTTTCACTGTAAACAAATTTTGTTTGTTTGAAAACAGTGAAATACCACTTTTATTTCGGAAAAATCTATAATTCACTGGAAAACATAAAATAAATTATTGTTCAAACTAATAGTGAATATATTAAAATCGAAGTTGTTAAAGCGTTAATAACGCGGGAAATTGCGCTCTTGGTCAGTTATGTATAGCATTACATTGAAGTACAATTAATATATACCATGTCTGAGAACTTAAAGTATTCCATCCTGAATTTTAATTAGCAGCTTTATGGCAAACATCAACTAATGTACCAAAATATTTTTTAGTTCTTCGAACTTTTATAGATAGTCAATTAAATGTCTCGAGTAAGAGTTAATTACCTTCAAGATAGTCCTGTATGACAGCTCTGGGAGGGTATGAAGGCACTGCCTTTCCGAAGTGTTCTTCAAAGGTGTAATCGGGAAACTCTTGACACTCTTTGGGCGCGTTAGACCACAAATGCCTATACATACCAGCATGACATGGCTCTCCGAATTCATCTGTTCCTTAAAGATCATTAAAAATATTTATGCTTTATAATATATTATTTTTTTTATTGAGCTCTGTTTGCATCGGAGATTACTTATAATAAAGATAAGAAATAACGTAGAATTACTTAGATAATTAACAGCTGTTACTCGACCGCAACTGTATGGTTATGGTCCGCCAATGTGTTTTGAATTTCGGGAAAAAATTGATTTTATCGAAAGTTATTTATTTTGAAGGGAATAAAGGTGTTAAACATACATAAATAAAGTTTACAAAATTACGATTATAATGACTGTTTAGAGAAAATCATTGGATCGGCAATTAAATGACAGACAATTACAATGCTATGTTCATGAATTTACATGGAAAATGTGCATGCCATTCGAGGGTCTGAATAGAGAAATGTGAAGTTCGAAAACAAAAACAAATAATACAAACATCGAAAAAGTGTTTGCAGTATAAAAATATAATAAAAAGTTCGTGTAATTACATTTGAAAATAAACAGATGGACTTAAGAAACGCATCACTGAAATATATATCTTACTTTTTACATTGCGGTCGAAGATTTGACCATTTTAATGCATCAGAATAAATTTCAAGTACTCTAACTATTTTATTGGAAATGACAACACCTGATATTGAAACTGGAAGGGTTATTTAAGAAAACGCCTTGCACACTCCCTTTTGGCTGGCGCCTGATTGCTATTTTCAAGTTATTTGGTTACGAAAATCTTGTCTTAGTATGGTCATTTTTATTAATTAGTGGAATAAAACAACTTCTAGGATAACAGTTATTGGGTCTTTATGGCTGTCTATAATGACATTATAAAACCACCTATAAACATTGACTGTCGCTGTTTCACATGATTAGCATTTGTTGCACGTGTATGACGTCCGGGATACCACTGTGAACCACTGACACGAATTTTTTGTTGGCAATGACCAATTGTTGGTTAAAATATTTTATATCAGTTGACGTTTATAGGGTTATTTACTTCATACTGACAACTTGAAAAATAACTGAAAAAATGGAAAATGTCTTTCAGTATATTTATTGCGAGTCCAGTTGTTTGTCAAGAAAACATATAATTATATTATATTGTTTGATTCCTCTTAAAATGTATCTGACGTTGTTTTTTTTTAAATTTTATTGAATCTTCCCACAATAGTTTTGAAAGAAAGTCGTTATTTCCACTTTTGAAAACGGTGTTTTCAAAGTTGCCTGAGAGCACGTTGTCTCTGAAAACATCAGATTCATTTAGCTTCTTTTCTGTTTGCTTTACATTTTTTCAACATGTAGGTGACATTATTTATTAGCAATTTGATATTAGAGCTTTCTTAACGTTGACATACGCATCAACAAAACAAAAAAAATACTGAAAACATAAGCATTTAGTTCTTCAAACATTTTTACCAGTCCTCCATGAATAGTTCCAGAGACCTCCCCATGTGCTTTGCTTCTCGAAGCAGATTACTTCCACGTCATTTCCGGCTTCTTTTGCAAAGTGATATAACGCTGACATCCCACAAGGCCCTGCTCCAATAATACACACTCGATTCTTCTTGTTGGATGACATCTTTCAACAATGTCTGATGCTTTGTGTTGTGAACCTACTTGATAGGTTTTCTAAAATGTATGTACAGTGCGTAATCGGTTTCTAGACAGTCACGTGACAAATAGGTGAATTTAAATACGTCAACATGTTTTAAATGTTTTTTACAAATATGATATCGCTACGCTCTCTCGATTAGAATTAGTCATTGGAATAAATCATTGATCTTTTTCAAAATACAATATTTTTGTTCTATTTAAAGAATTTAATGTGACTGTCTTCTTATTCATTACTATTTATCAAAAACCTCCGTTGTTTCCAGTTATCGAACAATATTTTGGGTCACGTTATAGGAAAAAATTTCAAATAAATAAAAGGTGACACGTTTTCCCCAAATGCAAACTTTCCCTTGGCTTGCCTCGTTTCTTCATGATTGACAATGAAGTTCGCATGCAACACATATGCTCAACAAAGACCTTTGTTGTGAAAAGGTGAAATATGCATATCAGGAATTGCCACATTCAGAAAACAACAGCCTCCCCACACAGTCAAGAAGAAGAGAGGGGGAGAGAGCATGGTTAATAAAATAATCAGTTTCAAAAAGGACGCCACTAACAAAAAACAAAAATGAGAACCCGAGGGGTTACCGCCTTGGAACGGTCAGTGGCAAATCAAATTGCCACTGGGGGTTTAAACCAGGTTCTAGGGTGCACCAACCTCACACTTGCCCCAACAGGTTCTCGTATCACAAGACAAGTACAAATTGTCTTGGTGAAATAACTCCAACCCACCCATCAGCTCAACAATGTTGTTTGCAAAAGCATACAAACATAAAAACATAAGAAGCTAATAGCATTGCAAAGCCAAAGGGCGGGTACTCAATGATCTTTCCGAGACCAGAGCATCTGGAGTAAAATCAGCAAGAACACGATGACAGGGATAAAAGAAACAAATCGAGCTTCTAGGTTCTTTTAAGAAAAGATTTCCCCATTAACCTTCATAAACTCTTAAACCCCTGCCACCGTCGTGCAATCAAAGAGGTAAGCATAATGATCAACTGTAGAAGGGTTAATCACTAGGCCTGCAGAGCGCTGTAAAATATCATGTTGGTAACCTTTCTTTTTAAATTTACAGATGGTTTTTACGAATAACCGGGAGAAATTAACACTGCCTTTTATCTTTTTAAGTTTATAAATTAAATCTCCATAAAAAACTGGCTGTGAAATACCTTGTTGCACAAGTGATTTTAAACTGCATTTGTATTTATGAATTAAATCTGGGTATCGGCGATAAAACTTGCAAAAGGTTTTCCTTAATTTGTGATACCGATAACCTTGTTTTAAAAGTTTTTCTGTAATGCAAAGATTACGTTCATTGAAATCATTAACATTGTTGCAAGCTCTTGAAAAGCGAACAAGCTGTGAGATATAAACCCCATCATAAAATCAGAATCATAAAAGATAAACAAACTGGTTCCTTAACTTATTTCTGACATTAAAAGGAACAATGAACTGGTTCCATAAATTATTTCTGACATAAAAAGGAACAATGGTTACCTTAATGATTTCCGGCATAAATATAAACAGAAATAATGAACTGGTTCCTTCAATGATTTTTACTTAAAATGAATAATAGACTAAGTACTTGTAAATAGTCCACCGGATGTTCCTAATCGGGCTAGTCAGACAATGGCTGACACTAAATAGTCCCAATTTTTTTGCCTTTTGGGGGCATTAAATGGCTAGAATGGCCTGAAAGGAACACGTTAAGTAAATGAGATGTTTTTACTGACACACTGATAGCATATTTATGTTTGGAAATGCAGTATATGTAAAAAGGCCCTGGTTTTAGGATGGCATATGTAAAACAGCTTTGAAGTTCACACAGAAGCGAAAAAAACAGACCACCGATTTCAAGCTGTCAAATCTCTGTTAATTGATACATGACCCCTACTTTTCTTGCTGGAAATGGACAGTGGAAACACTTAGTTTCAAAAGCATGTAAGTTAGCCCTTATTCAAATGGTACCAGCTATGATTGTCAGCCTTTTGAAACATGTCATGTTTACTATAATAGTTTATATAAGGAAGTCTATTTACAGGTCTTACACCTATAAGAAGTACAAGTGGAGGGCAGCATTTGAATATTTATATTGTCTGCAATGTTATTTTCACTTAAACTGAGTGCTGATCAATTTTTAGCAAATTTGAAAGTCAAAAATCAGAATAACTGTGTTACAGGAGGCAAAATTGGGTTTTTATTAGGTTTGGGGTCATTTTTAACTGTTTTTGCCTTACAAATGCCACAATTGATACCATGTGTGGCCCATTTTGCATATGTCAGCTCAAAAAGTGAGTTGCTTTAAGTAGTTGAGATGTTTTACTATGATTTATTACCATGTTTTTGAGAAATTTGATTTTTTTAAATTTTTAATTTGCAAGAAATGAATTCTAAGGTTTAGCCGCTTTGCCACAAACGCGTACCAGAATAGGTGGTGTTGGAAAATTCATCATCTTGAGTTCATTTTTGCTCACTGAAAGCTGAAACTTGGTAGATATATTGCAAACATCATATTTATGAATAATAACAGAAAATATAAGATATCGAAAAACACAAGTTTTCTTATAGGCTAAGTACTTGTAAATAGTCCACCGGATGTTCCTACTCGGGCTAGTCAGACAATGGCTGACACTAAATAGTCCCAATTTTTTTGCCTTTTGGGGACATTAAATGGCTAGTATGGCCTGAAAGGAAAAAGTTAAGTAACTGAGATGCTTTTACTGACACACTGATAGCATATTTTTGTTTGGAAATGCATTATATGAAAAAAGGCCCTGGTTTTAGGATGGCAAATGTTAAACAGTTTTGAAGTTCACACAGAAGTGAAAAAAAAACAGACCACCGGTTTCAAGCTGTCAAATCTCTGTCAGTTGATACATGACCCCTACTTTTCTTGCTGGAAATGGACAGTAGAAACACTTAGTTTCAAAAGCATGTAAGTTAGCCCTTATTCAAATGGTACCAGCTATGATTGCCAGCCTTTTGAAACATGTCATGTTTACTATAGTTTATATAAGGAAGTCTATTTACAGGTCTTACACCTTATAAACTGTTTTTGAATAATTTTTTCAATACAAAGGTACAATGAACTGGTTCTGAAATTACTTCTGTCATAAAAATGTATAATGGACAGGTTTCTTAATGCGTTTTAATGTAATTTCCTGTTATTCTATCTTGAGTTGTTTTACAACGTTTAAAGATATGTTTTGATACCACAGGTTTCGAAGAATGTTTCAGAAAATTTCTCATTTCACGAGAAAAATCTATTGAATTATTACAAACCAAAAACGATTTAATAAAATAAACTCAGCAGGTGAAAAGCTAGACCAAATTAAACATATCAGAAAATGGTAAACTAGAAAATGCAATCTTCATGAAGCAAAAAGATATAAAAAAGAGTAGATTCTGAAGGGCCATATATACATGTATATAATAATATTATATCAATTTCTGTATGTGTCAGTTTATAACCTGCATCATGCCATGATGTAAAAACGTTTAAAGAAGATAAATATTTCTTTCGAGAGAAGAGATCGATCGAGAACTTTTTGTCATTTAATTCGCATAATTATGACCTAACATACATGTTGTGCTTTAAAGAAAAAAGTTACCATGAAAATGAAATATTCCTTTTTATGTATACACACATTCGTAAAAAATGTATAATTATTAACGTGTTTAAAATTTAAAACAGTTACAAATATTAAAACTCACCTTGTTTATGATAGCGACAAGGAATTTTTATTGCAATGCATGAATGGAAACTTTTATAGCGGTGCAATGATCAATAAGTGCATCAACCAAGTGCATTATTATGGATGGCCGCTGCAACAAAAATACGAAATATGTAGAAACAGTTTGATTAAACAATTGTGACATTTAAATATACTTTCCCTTTACAATGATTTATGATTACAGTAAATGTAAATGGGTGATTTTAGGTGAAAATAGGGGTACCATATCAGAAAATGTATCTTTGCTTTCTGGTTATTTTCGCTACTCGATAGAAATGATCCGAGTAATGTAAAGTATTAACCCATTTTTATTTCAGTAACATATATTCATTTGCCCCAGTGTAGACAGCATCAATTTGTATAAACTGGCCGACCCACACCCCACATAAATTGAGGGTCTTCTCATGGTCTACACTGGATATACACATCGTCTTTGTTTTGTTATGATAGATTGGGACTGTTATCAGTCTATCCACACCGATCGGCTTATATCAGTCGCGACACGAATTTTCAGAGAACTTTATTCGTTGATGATAGACTGATGACGATCCCAATATGTTAAAACAAAATAAAAACGATGTGTTTATCCAGTATAGAGCCTGTAAAGACCTTCATTTTGAGGGGGTGGCCAGTTTATACAAATTTTGAAGAAAACGGGGTTCGTCTTCAAAGCCCCTGTGTTTCAAAGCAACGGCAGCGGAGAGGGGGGCGGCCATATTGAAATATACAAGCCTATGAAAATCGTTGTTACAAAATTATGCTGTCCAACAGTTCCAATAAATGTCCATATATATATTTTTACCTAAATAATATTTTTCATTGAACATTTTTTTCATTATTGTCCACATATTTTTTATTGTCTATATATATTTTGTTACCTCATACACATTTTGTTACCTCATAAATAAATTAAATGAACAAATTTATATACACAAGCACAACATACCATCCGTTGGAATATCCCCAAAAAGACATTTCAAGTATGAATATATATGAGAGCTGGGCTTTTATAGTGTTTATGGATTTGAGTCGCTGAAAAGAATGTAGGTTACTTTCTTAGCTAAGGGGTAGATTCGCTTATCAGAAAGGCATTGCCATTACTTTTATTTGTTATCTGTTGCCAACAACAGTATTCAATTAAAGTTTGAATCTTAAAAACAATCGACTTTGGAATAGTTTGGCGAGAGTTATCCTAAGTTTTGCTAAAATGCATTTCATCAAATTAAAGTTCAAGCAACCTGAATGAAGCAATCTAAATTGCATGTTTTGTTTTAATGAGACCCCTCGTAAATAGAAAAAAAGCATAAAACGTAATTTATCAACAGCATTTTTGAATAAATTTCCTTCAAAGTACCAAATTTTATAATTACCTCCATTTCAATAAAAAAAACTGTTCTCATTTCTAAAATCATATATTGTAAACATATGCAACTGATGACCAAGTAGAATTTTTGGTGATATTATAAGCAATCAATTTCTCGGACTGAGACTTATTAAGGTACCGGAAAGAAAGTACTATGAAACTCAGAAGAGGCGGTTCTTCTAGGCGCATGAATACTATTTTTTATAATAATATGACAGGATTGCAGAGTGTTCATTATACTTATTTATTTAAAAACAATATAAAATGAATCTTTCACCATTAAAATATCCTATTCTTCGAAAGTACAATATTGCTACACAAATTAAATTGAACGAAGGAAGACGCAGATCTTATCCTTCGAGGTGCAGATGCTGTAATTTTTTAAATTGTAATTCTTATCTCCAATAAATTTATCTTTTGGCTACTTCCGTCAATATATCCGGTTTGCAGAGTGCACGATGCACTCATTTATTTAAAAATAATTTAAAAATAAAATGGTCACCTATCAAATCACAATTCTTAAAAAATACAGCATTTCTACTCCCTAAAAAACTAAACGACGGAAGACGCGGGTCGTATCCTTTTATATAAAAGTGAAATTTTAAAGTAATAAAATTTAAAATAAACCCGTTACCGATGTCGATGTCATGCAGTGATTGTTACGTATAACTGGGCTATCCGAATAACCTTTTTGTGGGGTTGTCCCGATTAGCTAAGTTGGTTGCGTCGCAGGATTTGTGTTGAAAAAATTATATTTGATAACAGTGCTTCAAGAGCATTTAAAATTAGAGCAATGATTATTTCAGAACATAAGTAGATTAAAACATGTACAAGCACCTTATCCACTTGGTTTAAATGATAATATTTATCAAGAAGGCAACATTTCAAAAAAATCCAGATTTTGACATTTTTGATTTGCTTTATTCGGCATCCAATCAGTGCTGTAATTAAATACGTCCTTTGAAGGTCGTTGAGCACGATACTTATGTACTATGTTTATAGTGCTTCTAAAATTACATTTGTTTTAATATTTCGGCCAGTTTTAAGATGAGTGGTTTCAATTTCCCAGCCATAACAGATTTCGATATCCCCCCCCCCCCCAAGGATATACTTCCTGCTTTTTAAATTTTGCCTTTGGCGTTGTCTGTGATTTGCAGGATTTATATTCTAAGATACCCTGTCAAATTTCTATTCTGTTTAATTCCGCCCATTGTTTTCTCGTTTAGGGCAAACCGATTCTTTTATCTGGAGACCATACGCCGCTGAACATGGAATGGTATTTATCTGAAAATACCTCATTGAAGGTTCCATGTTCGACGCCATATGCATACATTCGTTTGGGATGGATCGAAATTGTCTATTTATTGGTGTAATTACTTAGTTGCACTCAACCAGGGGTTAGGCGGCGTGGGCAGTAATATGCATTCCCGTTACTTATCATGAACAGGCTAAATCAAACCGAGCCTGCAGTATTTTTTATATTTTTCGTATTCGGTGGCTTTTCTTCATTCACATATTTGTTTTAACACCTGCTGATAAGGCTGCAAATAATGTAATTAAAATGTGACGTCTATATGACACTATATTAATATTCAAACTGAAGAGCTCAATAGCACAAATGCTTTTACACTGACTTCTTCATCTGAGAGTGATACTGTAACTGCACACACTCTACAAATTACAAAATTAAGAATCAGTGTTGAGCCGAAACAAGACAAAGTACCTACTATTTATTGGTTGCCTAAAATGCACAAAACATCGTACAAAGCAAGATTTATTGCAAACTCTAGTTCTTGTACAACAACAAAATTATCCGTGCTCTTAACATCTTGTCTTACAGCTATAAAAGAACATGTAATTAGGTATTGTGAACAAGTTTTTGAAACCACTGGCAAAAATTTATTTTGGTCTATAAAAATTCAAATGCCGTTGTGAAGAAGCTTATATTAAATAATTTTCAGGAGTTCTGTTTGTACTTACGATTTTTCAACTCTATATACTTCTCTCCCTCATAATTTAATAAAAGAAAAGCTAACCAGTCTTATTGAAAATAAAACATTTATCGCTTGTAATGAACATAGGGCATTCTTTACTGATGGTTCTTATGATAATTATACTTCATGGACCTGTCAAGACCTTATCGAGGCGCTCACATTTTTATTGGACAATATTTATTTGAGATTTGGTACCTCTATTTATTAACAAGTAATAGGCATTCCAATGGGTACTAATTGTGCACCCCTTGTTGCTGATCTGTTTTTATACTGTTATGAAAGAGACTTTATGTTATCTCTTTCTACTGAACATCAAGATGATATTATTAAAGCTTTAAATAACGCCTTGAGGTACCTTGATGATTTATTTAATATAGATGATTGCCATTTTCCATCATTGGTTAATAAGATATATCCTTAAGAACTAAAGCTTAAAGCATATGTTGCTTTTTTTTAAAATAAATTTCAGAAAAGCAAGCAAACTTTCTTGATCTAAATCTGTCCGTTGAAAATGGCTACGTCACTACTAAAATATATGATAAAAGAGATTTAATATAGTAAATCTTCCGTTTTAAGACGCCGATGTTCCTCGCGCAACATCTTACGGGTTTTATATCACACAGCGTGTTCGCTTTTCAAGAGCTTGTGAATGATTTCAATGAACGTACTCTGTGCATTACAGAAAAACTTTTAAAACAGGGTTATCGGAATCACAAATTAAGGAAAACCTTTTGCAAGTTTTATCGCCGTTACCCAGATCTAATTCATAAATACAGGTGCAGTTTAAAATCACTAGAGTGCACAAATGTATTTCAGAGCCGGTTTTTTTATGGCGATTTAATTTACAAACTTAAGAAGATAAAAGGCAATGCTAATTTCTCTCGGTTTTTTCGTAAAAACCATCTGTAAATTTAAAAAGAAAGATTACCAACATGATATTTTACAGCGCTCGCAGGCCAAGTGATTAACAGTTGATAAAATAGTAGTTCTCATAAAAAAAGTTATATGTGCATATCAGGAATCGCCACACTCACGATACACAGCCTTATGGCATGCGGTTAGCACATTAATTACTTAAACTATAGGTTTAACTGTTAAACCCATAGTTTAACAGACTTAAACCCATGGTTTACGAGTCTTAATCCTATAGTTTCAACTTTTCGGAATCAAAACTATAGTTTAAGACCTTAAACTATATGTTTAACAGTTAAACCCTATGTTTAACAGTTAAACCCTATGTTTAAGACTCTTAAAGCTATAGATTAAACTTTATTTCTCTTAAACATATAGATTAAGGTCTTAAACTATAGGTTTAACTGTTAAACCCGTAGTTTAAGACTTCGTTTCACTGTTTTCTCTTAAACCTATAGATTAAGACTTTAAACCATTGGTTTCAACTTTTTTGTTTAATCCCATAGATTAAAGTTGTATGTTTCGTGTTTTTGTCTTAAAACTATATGATTAAGTGATTTAAATTCTTAAACCCGTAGATAGAAGTCTTAAAATATGGGTTTAAGCGCCGTTTGCACATTTATTACTTAAACTATATGTTTAACACTTAAACCCTAGGTTTAACAGCGGACCAATAGAAACTATAGTATTAAGCCGTTCAACCAATGAAATCGCTCTTGGTATTTTACACGTGATTAGCGTTGTTGATAAGGTAAATTTGTCGTCTGCTTATGATTAAATACTGGAGGTAAACGGCCATTTGCAAAATAATAATTATTAAGTAACAATAGGCTTAAACGGCGTAGTGAATAAGACAGAATCATATATTTTTATAAATTGACCTGTATATACTTATTTTATTTATGGACTAAAACTGGATTTGTAGTTTTGGATTTTGGACAGTATTTCATAGAAAGTTAAAGGAAAGCTAAGATACCCTACCTATCCGAATATGGACAGTTTTGCAGTTTTTCTCATTCGTATTCACAAGCAGAAGGAAAGCTTACACGCATTTTATCTTTTTGTTGTTATTATATTGTTGTTGTGGTTTTGTTTGTTGTTTTTTTTTTGTTGGAGACGATGGGACCTACGACCATCAGCAAATAACAATGTAGTAAGCCCCGAATAGGCAGATTTCATCTGGTTGGGCAATACTGGGTCAGTAAGTTTGTCGCGTCATAAAATATAATATTGACGGATAGATTGGATACACAAAATGATTTTACGTGAATAAAAATCATAATTATGCACTGCCGACGTCCGATCAAATATTTTTTATCAAGGTTAGCATTCTCAAATATATTTGCTGTACACGTCGTGCAAACAGCATCGTCATTTACAATAACGAAATAAAAAAACGTTGATGTAATATGATCCTGTTCAACAAACATCAGGGATTTGACATAAAAACGCATAGTGACCAAAACACAGGAAGTATACGTGTTAATTTTTTTGCAACACAAAAAATGGATCCATAATCGCGACATTGTTAAATCCAATTGATATAAGTTTCATTTTACGTATTTTGTTTTAAAACTAAATAATTAAGAAATTTAAATACTTAAACCCGTAAATAGATGTCTTAAAGTATGGGTTTAAGTGCCGTTTGCACATAACTTACTTAAACTATATGTTTAACACTTAAACCTTAGGTTTAACAGCGAACCAATAGAAACTATAGTATTAAGCCGTTTAACCAATGAAATCGCACATGATGTTTCACACGTGATTAGCGTTGTCGATAAGGTAAATTGTCGTCTGCTTATGGTTAAATACTGGAGGTAAACGGCCATTTGCAAAATAATGATTATATGGCGTTGTTGATAAGACAGAATGATACTTGATTTCTTCAGGCAATAAAATTGGAACTGTAGTATTTGATTTTGGACAGGATTTCTTAGAAAGATACAGGAAAGCTAAGACACTCGTTGTATCCGAATATGGACAGTTTTGCAGTTTTACTTATTCGTATTCAAATCAGAAGGAAATGCTATGCGCATTTTATCTTTTTGTTTTTTGTTGTTGTTTTTTGTCGGAGACATTGGGACTCACCATGAGCAAATAACCATGTAGTAAGCCCCGAAGATTTCTTCTGGTTAGGGCAGTACTGGCTCAGTAAGTTTGTCGCGGCATAAAATATAATATAGATGGAAAGACTGGATACACAAAATGATTTGACGTGATCATGATATTTCACTTCTTTGGACCTGAAAAAAATCATACTTATGCACTGCCGACGTCAAATAAATTTTTACCAAGTTAAAAAAATGTCTTTGATATTTTAACACATCGTGCAAACGTCGTCATTTACAATAACGAAATTTAATATTATCCTGTTCAACAAACATCAGGGATCGACATAAAACGCGCACTGTCCAAAACACAGGGAGCATATGTGTTGATCATACTGCAAAAACTACCTCACCGGGTTATCCGATCAACGAATTTTTCGCTATATAGAAGAAAGAAGCCAGTAACATTCATGTGCATAACTTTTCTCCTGCTCATCTCAATTCTTAGGTGCGAACAGTTTCATAAAATTTAATCTTTGCTTTATATTTATATATTTATTTCATATAAAATTTCAAAAACTGCAATAGTCTGTTTTAGGCTCAGCCTTCTATATATTCTATTGAAAATCGTTGAAAATCTGTCCGTTTTTAGTGAATTAATTATACTATTTCTTTTGAAATAAAAGCTTAGGTGCAAACGGATAAAAAAACAAGACAAATTTATCTTTCAACTGATATATGTTTTTCTTTGTAAAACTTATGATGCGATAGTCTGTTTTGGGGGTGAAGTTAGAATATTTTTTATTTGAAAATCGTTCCCGGGGTTAACATTATTTCGCGGTTGAATGGAGACGGTTTAAGCATTTAAATAAAACTATTCTACTCCAGCTGTAAAATTAAAAAACCAAATCGTAAAAAACATATGTATAATTTTAGTGGGTTATAGAGATTAGACCTAATGAATGCTTTGTGTTTTATGTTCAATATTATTATTTGTTTTTATTTGTTTTGTTAATTTTTTTGCTGGTAAAAGTCAAGGGGTGTATTTGATAAATTTCAAAAATTTAAAATTATTATTGTTGCTTTTGTAATATTCAAAAAAATAAAATTTACATTTTAAGGCACCGAAGCCTAAACGTGTCCAGCCAGAAACGAAACAAATTCTGATTTTATTAAAGTCGTCTATTTGCATTTATCTTTCGGAGGATGCGTATTTTTGTCCTTAAAAAGTTTAAGATTTCACACCCGATTGAAGTAAAGGCAAACGGAGAATATCTCTCAGGTGTTTTTTGATATCATTGAAAGATTCGAATCCACATTTTTACACGTGTCCACAGTTGCACACCTGTCATCTGGTAGCTAACACAAATTCGGATTATGGATTCTTCTCAGCGAAAACAACAACAACAACAACATCGAATTGTCTTAAGATTAAGCTTAATAATCTAAACAAATGTATACTCAACAAAAATAGAAAGCTGACACTTTATATTTGGTGTATTTTAAGTGCCCCATCAAGCAGGAAACAAGTACATACACTGGCCATCCACTTTGATTTGTTTTATCTCTCGGGTAAAAAAACAACAACAACATGAGACAGGTACAAAACAGAACAAAAGTTATGCACTTTTAATAATGCAGAAGGCATTTTACATTAAGGAAAAATGTTATTATTCGAGAATCCATTATCGACTTAAATTGTGGATTTTTTTTTTAAGCTTAAATGTTAAGACTGTGGAAATAAAACCGTAAAAAGTCTTATTTAATAATCAACGTAGCACGCTGTATATTCTGCATTTCTTTTACTAAATTACTAACATCCGATATGACCTATTTGGATTTCATTTTTTTAAATAATAATTTCGCAAAATCTTGGAGTGTGTATTACCTTTATTCTAAACGATGTCGCGTATTTACAAGCTTTTATTTCCACGGGTTTAATTTATGATTGATAAACTTTGTATCAAACGTTTATCAATAAACTTTTGATATTACAGATTAATTATAGTATTGTTATATGAATATGGATTTAATAAGTTAAAACCAAACTCAGGAAAAAAGAGAAACTGCTGGAGTATACTGTTGAGTTTTTTTTTTGAACACATAAAATGATCCATAATCGCTTCATCAACTTGGTTTCTCCTTGTTCGTGGCATTCCATTCAATGCCCTTGCGAGTTTTAAACGATATTATTCGTGAGGAAAATGTTACATACTCTCTAGACCGGTCAAAGTCAACTGTCACTTAGATAACAAAGCAAAAATATGAATCACATCCTCTTCAAGATTTTAAAACCCTCGATATGTTATACTGGTAGATACGGCTACTTCCGCTTAAATAACAACAACAACTTCTCACGTGATTACAAACTCGAAAAATGATTGGATACCTCTTAAACCATAGGTTTAACAGTTAAACCCGTAGTTTAAAGTCTTAACTATATAGTTAACAGATTTTTAGGATTATTGTGCCAATTAAACTTCAAAGTATATGATTAACTGTTAAACTATGGGTTTAAGAGTTCAATCTATAGGTTTAAAGAAAATTCACTTAAAACTATGTATTTAAGTATCTTAATACCATAGTTTAATGTAATTTTGTCGAAAATCTCTTAAACCTATAGATTAAAGTCTTAAACTATAGGATTAACACTTAAACATAGGGTTTAAGCTGATAAACCTGTAGTTTAAGTAACATTCTGCACAATTTTCTCTAAAACCCATAGTTTCAACTCTTAAACTATATGTTTAACAGTTAAACCCTGGGTTTAAGTCTGTTAAACTATGGGTTTAACAGTTAAACCTATAGTTTAAGTAATTATTGTGCTAACCGCATGCCATATAGCAGCCTCCCCAAGCAGCGAACAAGAAGAGAGGAAGAGAGAGAGCGCATGTTTGTTATAAGTTTGTCAATTCAAATATGACGCCACAAACATTTAACGAAAATGAGAACCTTTGGGGAATATTTTTCAACAGATGAAAAGGAAACTTTGAAAGCCATCGAACACTACAAATATGAAAACATTGCAGGCTTGGTTTGATTGAGCCTGTTCATGGACATAATGGAAATGTATATTACTGCCCACGCCGCCTAGAGCCGGGTTGAGCGCAACTCAATATTTACACCAATAAACAGTACAATTTTGACCATCCAAAATACATGTTTAAATATTTTTTTCAGGAACAACTGTTAACAAAAAATATTATTAATTTTTTCGGATATAAGATGCAGCAGAATGAATTGTTGATTTTCCACTCAACAAGCGTACAAAGGCCTTGTCTTAAATTTATAATAGTTTTGCCATATGTTTCCGTGAAAGTCATAGTTATTAAACAACGGGTGTACATATACTTGCGAATGAGTGTTTATGGTCTACAATATATAGTTTTATGCATTAAGTCGTAATTTATATTTGTATTTTAAGATATTTGAATAAACTCAGTAATGGAATCATCAAAATGAATTAATTACAGCATTTTCAAAGAAAACATATCATTCAAAGATCACAATAACATTTTACCAAGTGATCTCTGGACCAGTTTATTTCATTATTATAGAATGGTAACCATATGTTACATATTGAAACTTTGCGCTTGTCTCAAATTTACATTCCATTCGAGCACCGTGCATGTACTGCGATTCAAACGACCCCGGACAGGTACCATTATTATTTACATATAATCCAAATTTATCTAAAAGGTACTTTACTAGACCTAACTTTCTAAAATTTAAAGAATTTTCTGGACGAATGATGGGTCATAATATATTATTACTATGTAACTATTACTTGATTATATTTACTTTAGTACAATTAGTCCGGCGCAAGGGATATGTGGCCCGGCTTTAAATAGAGGTTTTAGCGAATGCTGAGAACCATGTGGCCCGGTTTTATATATAGATCGTTGAGTAATGAACGGGAACCATGTTAAGTTCAATGTCAAGCAATTTATAATTGAGTATATAAATATAGATATTGAATTGAATTATCTCCCCTTAACTATAAATATAATTATATACATGTATATATATAGATTATATAAATAGATCGATGAGTCGGTGTTTTCTTTTATGCGAATTGAAAGTTTATTGTTGTAAGCAGTTATAGAAAAAGTGTACATGTAGTAAGAGACATTGTTCAGATAGTAATTCTTGGATGATATTGAAGTGTGTGTTCTGTTTACGAATATTGGCAATCCTATGACTTGATTTTTGGCGCGTGAATGTGACCTATGTTATGATGGTTCTTTGTTTACAAATGTTTCTGATGATGAAATTGACGGTTCTAGTTGGTTTCTGTTTTACAAGAAGGCGATTTCGTGTCTATAAAGTAAATAATGATTGTATAATCATTTTTGTATGTCTTTTTCTGTTGTTCAGAATAATTGTGACTCATCCCCATCCCCTCCCATCCCCCCATCCCCCCCCCCCCCATCCCCCCCCCCCCTGGTTTACGGGATCAAGATGCTGAATATAGAAAGTTAGTATAGATTTTTCATCCTGAAAGTACCAAAGGAATTGCCATGTACGTGGTAGGACAATTTTGAAAGATACTGTTGAATTTAAATAGAGCAAATTCATTTAATGTGGTTAGTGCTATGATAATGTTTAACTTCCAGGTAACTCCTTGATGAAAATTAAATGTTGGCGTAACTGTCCACAAAGTGCAAGGTCTAACATTATCTTCAGCTGCTGTTGATATCGGGAAAACGATATAACAAGGATGAATGGCTTACAAAGCTCACAGTAGAGTATTTACTTACGAAAATCTACAATGATAATAATGAAAAATCAGTTACATTTATGAAATTTTGAGTGCTCTTAACGATCCACTACACTCCTCCTTGTTCGACCATCGATTTAAAAAGAAAAGTATCAAACTAAACAAAATTAACATTCATTTGTGCAAAATTTCATTGAATGGCATTTTGCCGTTTTTGAAATGTTGATACTTTTTTATCGATAAAGGTGCAAAGAGGAGTGTAGTAAATCCTTAAAATGTGAGTAATTATTGTGTATCCTAAACTGAATACATATCAACACATATAGTTCTGTAAATTCTTCATCATAATTCATGTTACTATAGCAACCATCTCTTCCACTATTTTCTAGCTAGTTTTCATTATATTTAAAAGGAAAACTTTTCAATTATTTTGTTTTCAAGTCATTCACTACATTTACTGCAAACTGTTAAATGTACAGCAAACAAATTTCATCATAAATCCCATTCCATACCAATTCCGGTATACTTCATTTCAAACTGCACTCCTTGTATACAACGCGTTCCACAACTACATGTAATATACAAGCACATCCTTCAACGTTCAATACCCTTTGCCAATAAAAGACAACAATATAGTAGCACTTTAAAAATTCTTTCTTTGTTTAAAAACAATCCATCACCTGCATGAACTCTTACACCCAACATCTAACTTCTTTTAAATGTCGTCCACATATAACACATCTGTGTTATACTTTTCTTGTTAAACAATATATCATACTACTTAGCCTCTACTACGAAATTTAGCCATATTTGTAAAGGATATACTTAATTTCCATGCCAACGATTAGATTTTTTTTAATTTACCTGTAATTCTGTATAATCCTACTGTATCCTCGTGCCGTCGTCTAACGAATTGATCTATTTACACACCTGACCGCTAGCCTCTACGCTCCACCTATTAACCGATTTTACGCATTTAGCATTGAATGTACTTATATATTTAAAGGTCATGGTAATGTACTTTTATAATTATAGGTCATGGCAATGAATTTTTATATTTATAGGTAACGGCAGGCTATTATTAAATAGTAATGTTATTGGATTCGAACCTGCAGTGCTTTGCATCATAAGCCGAGATCCTTATTCACTGAGCTATTACGTCGTGACTAAATAACGGCTGTTTTGAACAGGTTTTAATGTCATATAAATTAAGTAATTGAAAGATCAATCTGTAAATTGACGCACTTCACCTATTTAGTATTATAACAATTGACTTGTACGAAAGGTCACAGCTCACGGGTCAAAATCAAACTTTTCGATTCGCTAAGGCATCGCCGAATAATAATAATAAACAGCATTTCTGTATTTTTTCTTCGATGTTTGTCATATTTCTGTCGTACTGAATACTAATTTGGTCTTAATGTTTATACTTATAGTTCTATTTATTAGTTTTAATGAAATATAAAAATCATCAATTGATGTATAATGCATGTGAGTATAAATTTTTTACATGATATGCAGGCTTTTACTCTTTTTTTTTTCTTTAACACCTGCTATTATCAGTTAAATTGCTACTGTCTGTCATTAACCCATTATTGTATCTTAAATTATTATCATGTTGTTCTTTGTGAACCTGTTTTGAAATAAAAGATTTTTTCTGTCAGCTTATGATGATGAAGGTGTAGAGAACTGTTCACTCGGTTTCATGGCCGTGACAGTAACGCTCTTTATTTTAAAACATAGGTTATAAGGGTTGTGTGTTCAAGAGGATTGATTTTTGCTGCTGCTTTTAAATGTAAATATTTGAATAAATACATGCATACATGCAAAAATGCATTTTTAATCGTTATTTTTTTAAATTTCATCACTCATGTCAATTTGTAGTACCAAATGTATACGGTACAAAGAGTTTGATCAGTTTTCATGCAATTACAAAGCACGCATATGTCAGCATCTAATTTTGACATCCCATTTTTTGAAATATGCACTGATGTGAATGAAAATAAAGAAATTAGCCAAAAAAGAACGGGTAAACAACTTAGGCTAAAAATAGAAATTATGCTACAAATAGATTTTGCTAAATTTAATCGATTGCAGGCCAGTCGCATGTTAACTCTTAGAATGTCATGAAACCAAAAGATGTAGGTCATCTTTCGTCATCATTCATAAGTTCTTGCATGTAGGTCACTAAGTGAAGGACAAGCCTCAACAACGGTTCAAGGTTAAAGATTTTACTCAATTGTGTTTCACGTTTACTCACTTTTTTAATCCGAACAACAAACCATCAAGTCAAGCTGGCAATATTGGAACTTGTTGATGTAAATTTTATAGATACTCTTACCATTAAAGTTTTTATTAAATATTGTTATAACAAGGTAGGACCTAGTAAGATGAACTAATCAATGCATAATATGCATATAGTGGTCACATTGTCTTCAGTTCCATCTCGACGAAAAAGTTTATTTGGTTTTGAAAAATACAGAACACTCTTCCTTTATTTTATCGAAGAAGGGGACAGCCCAGATAAAACTCAGTCTTCATCAATTCGACCTCTCTGCGATTTAAAAGAGAGCGTGCTGCTGCTTAAATCTCTCCTAGATGGACAGTGAACCAAGGTTAAAGCGTTTCACAGACAGTGTACAAGTTTTACGAAGATAGTCTAAGCACCTTTAATACTTGGTCATCGCAGATAGTCCCAGACAAATACAAGTTAGACAAAGGCAGGATTTTGTTAATACAGCTATCTCAGATAAAGTCACATGTTTCACCTGTCTAACGGAACTCAGTAAGTGGGAGAAAACTGACAATCCTTGAGAAGAACACAACAAACATTCTCCATCCTGCGAATTCTTAAAAATTGTTGGATATTCTTCAAAAGTTTAGAAAATACATGTATCTGTTTATTTTTCATATTGGTACTAGGTTGTCACTCGACATCTACTTGATTTACAAAAACCTGTTCATTTTAGTGATCTTTATCCCAATATTGGATGGCATCTTTCAATACCTCTCACTCTTTCACCTTAAAGCCAAACGACCGTAGCTTCTTATATTGTTTACACGTTCCCATTTGAAACAGCTGAATCGGTAATAAATCCGTAACTGATAGGAAAAAACGTTTTAGTCACACTTTTAAATTTGACCTCAAACATTAAAAACTAACCGAAATTCTTAAGGTAATGGATATATTTACATATCCGTTGACCTAGTATTATTTATTAATTTTACACTGACACAAGTTTAAGCTATGAAGACAATGCGCGCGCGGGCTGCTATTGTCCAACAATATTGACCTGGCACTCTTGCATTTGACCCTATAGTCGGCGAATTTCGTAAACGTTACGATCTTCTTTTAAATCAATATGTATGTATATAACCAGTTTATCCAATGACCTTTACGAAAATTAATGAAGTGCCAGGTCAATATTGTTGGACAATAAGCTATTTCAATAGGATATTTGATAACAGTAATTGACATTTTATCAAAAGTCCTTCTAGCGTTCATAACATTTTTAAGGTCATTCATTCGTTTGTGTGTCAATAAAATGAACTCCAAAACTTTACCGCTTAAAAAGTCATTCACCTCAGAGTCAGCATATGTAAGTCATATTTAAAATGTCCTTGAGATATTTACAGCCGTAAAGATAGTCTCTTTCATTATAAAATATGCGCTGATGTGTATAAAAATAGAGTAATTAGCCAAAAAAGAACCTGTTAACACCTAATGCTCAAAATAGAAATTATGCTAAAATAGATTTTGCTAAATTAAATCGATTGCAGGCCAGTCACAGTTGAATTCTAAAAGGAAATAAGTTGCTGCAGTTCAGTATAAAAATCACATTGACGATCATACATTTAAAATAAAGGAATACCAATATTGTTGATTATTTAACTGCTGCCCGTGTTCGATTCCCGGCCGACGCATACCTTTATTTTTACTTTTTATACCGTAAACTTATTTAATTTCCTTTAAGTATCGACCTATATGTGTCTTAATCTATTTTTGATATTGAAAATGAAACTTACACTCATTTTCATCTTGAACATAAAACTAATGTAAACTTCATCAAAATGCATATGAATTTTATCAATGGTGGACCTTTTGAACCTTATTACACTTTGTCAACATTCTGTTTATCAATATTTTAACGATACAGTAAAATACTCATGGGACTTGCAAAAGTGGTTTGTTTTGGAGGGGTTTTCACAATATTGACGTTTAAAACCACGTATTTACACTATCTGATCCTTAAAGACATGCTGTGATAAGTGTTTGGGGGAGGGGGTCTAATTATCTTTTATTGGTTTTAAGCGGGGTTATCCTGCATTTCACTACAGGCATGGCAGGGAAAGACATGACTTTCTAATTTAAATAGGTAGATTCTCTAAGCCCGCTCTTGCGCGTGTCCCCGTATAGTATTTAGAAAATAAAACAGCATATGTTAAGGGGCAATAAAACTTATTACATATTTTTTACAAATAATACGAAATAACGTTGTAAAATAAAACAAACCCTTGACATACGGGGATACCGCTTCATGTAGAACAATGGCTCCGTTTACTTTTTATAAACTCAAATCTGGATAAAAATCCCTTTATTGCCAATAAAAGTTCAATCTTCATTTGCTAAAACACTTCTAGAGGCCTCGCACAGATGGACAACATGCTTATGTAAAATATTTAAACAATATTTAACAGGATATGTTTAGGTACAATATCCATTTCATCCATATATTTATGGCATTGATAAATGTAAAATAGTTTTTTATCGACGTAAATTAAAAATATAAAAATTCGTGTTTGAAACATTGTTTAAGCAATGCCCGGATATGTAATGAATCATTCAGGCAGTTATTTATTTGATATTACCAAACCACCTTTCTTGTATTTATTGTATTTTTTATATTATTTCTTGCTAATATTTATTGTATTTCTGAATTTAGATTTTCTTTTAATACGGTGTACATCATTCGCTAGAGGCTACAAAAACATGAAATTAAAACATTTGTTTCAGATATATCCTCGGAACATTAACAGATGAGCTAAAATAAAGGTCATGATTGCGAGAGTACGTTGAAAAATGGGTTACGAAATTATCCAGCTAGAAGGACTGTCATGACGATATCGATGTCCAAACTGACTTCGTCGCAGATCTTAGTAAAGACACCGGATATCAGGCAGACGCCATTAAGGATGCAGTAAAGAGTTTGTAGCCGTAGATGCGAATTGTCCCCGGTCAAATTTGAAGATAAGAGGTAAGTGGGCAAACTGTAAGATTCATGGCACTTTAAAATATTTTTAGATGCTATATTTGCAGTTTCACATCTGTAGCTAGGATCCCCAAAAATTGCCTGACATGAATTTTTTGACCTTGACACTTTCAGTGTGAGGCAGGTGCTTGGAAATGCGAAGCTAATACATTTCTGGCTCTGCCTTCAGTTTAACTTGCAATTCTCAAGGGGCATACAAACATGTGTGAGTAGTTCAAAATCTAGGTGGTTATGGTATATTTTGAGTATGATTTAATGAATCAGTAGGGATTTTACCATGTGTGAGTGGCAAGCATTTATTTTGGTTGTTGGCAATAAGAAAGCTGTGAACTGATGAATGTTTGAAATTTTGCCTCGTCGACCGACCAGTTTTTGCGACCAGAATTTGAAAGTTAATGGTGCTTAAAAATCCACTGATGTGTTTTGAATATAATTTTGCTTTGTTTTCATAAACTGAATGTCATTGTGATGTCAGTTATGTGCCCTTTCTGTTTCAGGTATGTGCTAGTATGGAGCAAGTGGACTTGTCGTGTCGGCTGTGATTCTTTGGTTTGCGATATATCAGAATAACCGTTTACTGCCGCCTTAAAGCCTGTGAAATTTGTCACATGTGGGAACGCCAGAAGGATGAAAACACAACAACCTATCGCGATCAAACATATGCTTCTATTTTTTACTGAAACAACGTCACCGAAATTTGGTACCGCCTGGTGGGAAGCTTATGATGATTATATTGGAGACTTACGTCGGTCTGAATGTCATAGTACTAGGATCATCATGAACTAGCTATATAATCAGTTGAATACATGAACGTTTAACAAAATTACTAAAGAATAAACAATAGTAATTGTCTGCTTTGCGGTACCTAAAGAACAGAGTATTGCACATATTTATATTTTTGGCGAAGTCGTTTTGCTTATGAAAAAACTGACTTTATATCTTTAATAACCATTTATAAAGTATCCAGATGAAATAAACAGAAGTTTCACTACTGGTGTTTTTCTTATAATAGCTTAAATATTGGTCACTCTGCTACTATTAAATATTATGTCAATTAAATATATATAACCGGGAAAAAATAAATATGCCAGAAAAATGTGCCAGAAAACGTATCTATGCCGTATTCTTGATTCATATGGACAAATACGATTGTTGTTGGACGTTATGAGATGTATATAAGCCAAAGCCATACAAGTGGAAGATCAGTGGTCTAGGGGTAGAGCGTCGGACTCCAGATCCGGAGACTGCGGGTTCGAGTCCCATCGGGGATGAGGTTCGTCTGCAGTTTCCTCAATCCACATTCGGCGCGAGTACTGGTTGGAAACCAAGGAAGCAGTCATCGAGCGTGATTAATATAAGTTGGAATAACTTGTTTCACAATCGATGTAAAACAAATAAGTTTAAACTAAACTAAAGCCATACAAGTAAGACAACAGCGCTTTACCAACGATGCAAAAGGCTCACACAGTACTTCTCTCATCCGTATTTCTAATAAACGATAGTTTTAATACATCTATATACGGCCACTTTTTACGATTGACATTCTTCAGTTTGAAATATCATATTGCCATCAAGGGAGGTAATTATACCCCCACAAACGAAGTTTGAGGGGGTATATAGGAGTGAGCTTGTCGGTCGGTCGGTCTGTCGGTCTGTCGGTCGGTCGGTCGGATTCTTCGTTTCCAGATGATAACTCATGAAAGGCTTGACAGAATTAAATAATTTTTGGTACACAGGTATATCGTCATAAGATACAGGTCAAGTTCGATTTTGGGGCTGGTGGGATCAGTCTCAAGGTCACTGTTACTAAAAATAGAAAAATGGTTTCCGGATGATAACTCATGAAACACTTCACAGATTTAATCCTTGTTTGGTAAATAGATGTAACATCACAAGATACAGGTCAAGTTCGATTTTGGGGCTGGTGGGGTCAATGTCAAGGTCAGTATTACTAAAAATAGAAAAAGGGTTTCCAGATAATAACTCATGAAAAACTTCACAGATTAAATCCTTTTTTGGTACATATATGTAATATCAGAAGATACAGGTCGAGTTCGACTTTGGGGCCTGAGGGGTCAGTGTCAAGGTCACTGTAACTTAAAAAAGAAAAATTGTTTCTGGACTATAACTCATGAAATACTTCATAGATTTAATTATTTTTTGGGACACAGATGTAACATAACAAGATAAAGATTAGGTTTGACTTTGGGGCCTGTGGGTTCAAGGTCACTGTTATTTAAACTTCAAAACTTCGTTTCCACTCAGTAACTATAGCTTGGAATGAGATTCTTAAATGAAATTTGGTGTATTGATGGTTTTTGTGAAGATGACTTTTGGGATTCAAGGCCTGTGGGGTCAAGGTCACTGTTACTAAAAATAGAAAATAAACTGTATGCTCAATAACTTTGGTTCAGAATGAGATATTGTGATGAAAATTGCTATATAGGTAGTGTCTGTGAAGACGAAACTTGGTATTGAAATTGGGCCTGATGGGGTCAAGGTCACTGTTACTAAAAATAGAAAAAATGGTTTCTGGATGATTTCTCATAAACAATGTTTGGCACACAGTTCTTAGATAAAAGTTAGATAAAGGCCACTGTTACTAACATATTTAAACCATTTCTGCTCAGTAAATTTAGAAGGAATGAGATATTGTGATGAAACTTGCTGAATATGTGGCTACTGTGAAGACGACACTTTGGATTGAAAGTGGGGCACATTATGCCATTGATTCGAAGCATTCCCAGTTCAATTATCAAGCATACATGTGGGGGTATTTAATCACTTTCAGTGATAATTCTAGTTGAAACTGAACTACACAGAGTGACTTGTAACGTAGCTACAACGGTAAAATTGGTAAACTACACGTTCATGTAAAATATCATAAAATAATATTATATGAAAATGGAACACTGAGAGCAACCGAACACGACAAATATCAAACTATTGCAGACTCGGTTAGACCAAGTCTGTTCTTAAGCATAATGGAAGTGCATATTACCGATCACACCTACAAAAACCGATAAAGATCGGAAGTACTTTTGGCTGAAATCAGCAAGAGTAAGTACTTGAGACAATAATAATAAACATGATCGAATTTTCTATCATCGTCATGAGCACTAAAACTATGTACCTTCCTGCTGTCAGAGGCGACACTGAACAGTGTGATCTCTACTTATCCATCTGCTGGCTTAGGCGAATCAAAAAGCATGAACATATTAATGAAATATATCGTAATAATTTTGTATCACCTTTTGAAACGCCGTTTAATAATGTTTTCTATTTAAAATTGATGTTTGAAAGTTAACATTAAAGTTTTAAATAAACCTAATTCTGTTTGATGTTGTTAAATATTGAACCTTGCTTTGTTTCAACACCGTTAACTGTCATCTAGCATCTCTCCTGCTATCAGTGCTGTTTATCAGTTTCGTCCTTTGAAGTTTTCGAGCACGATACTTATGTACTATGCTAAAAGTACTTCTAAAATTACTTTTGTTTGCATAAATATTAAGTTGCGCTCGACCCGGGGCTAGGCGGCGTGGGCAGTATTATGCATTTCTTCTATTTCTAGTTGTTTAAAGAGTTAATAATAGCTTTAAAATAAACATTAGTGTAGTTCATTGCACAGGTTAGTATTGCCGCTTGTATGACACCAGTGTCTTACCATCTCCTAATTGACCACTCTAATCTCCACGTCAACTTATTTCCCGTACATTACAAAGATTCTCACTAAAAACTCGGTCAATGCCGTCAATGATAAGCACTCACAAGCAAACAAAATACGAGGCTAATAGAAGTCTTATAAAGTCTGTCAAATATTTTTGCCCAGGGAAAGGTCACCTGAGGGATAAGGGGTTAACAAGGTATGATCTAATAGTATCCACTTTTATAATAAGGTCTTTAAAACAGTGGAACATAGGGCTATGGTGGGATTTTTTCATATTTTGAGAAACAAATCGAAAATACATACCGTCCAAGTGTCGCCGCCATCTTTTAGTGCTTGGTACCAAAACATTCTACCACGTGATTCCCAACACGTTCAGTTTCAGCCGTGTCTCAAAACTGAATGCAATTGCATGACTGATAAGGTTGCTTAAAGTCGTGTCGCCCTTTTACAACTAAATATAAAAAAGCCTGACTTTAGGCAGTAATAGTCTCAGTTGATCTAGTTTATGATCTAGGCCACCCCACAGGAAGAACTGTCTTCGTTGAAATTGTTTAACATTTGAGTTGTCACTTTATTTGAAGAAGAATTACATCAATATATTTTTTCTCATAACAAGATGGGGTTCTTGTTACACATTTTCACAACATAATGTTACTTTAAGCGAAAAATGCGTAATAAGTAAAATCGTCTGCTCAGCTTTATGACGTCATTTCAAGAATTGACGTCAACTGTCAGAAGACCCACGTGACTTGCTCCAATTTATTATAGTATATAGGTACATATATGAAATGTTTTAAAATGCCATCAAAAATGTATGTAAACGATGTTTGGGAAGAAACAGTTCATCGAGTAGCGAAATGCTTGACAGTGCATGCTGCCACAAAATGTCAAGTCGGTGGTAGGATGTTAAACACGATTGATATATGTGTCTTAATATTAGGTAGCGCTCAACCCGAGGCTAGGCAGTCAATAAATATACATTTCCATTAATGCCCATGAACAGGGTCAATAAAACCGAGCATGTAATATTTGATATTTTTCGTGTTCGGTGGCTTTCAAAGTTCTTTTTCTTCTATTTACATCATATTCGCTATTCAAAGAAGTTCTTAATCAGTTCTTACAACATAATAACCTTCAGATTAAATAAATCCAGAAAATTCTTGCTACTGAAAGGTAATTTAAATTGATTTAAAATAACAATAATAATTGTTGTTTTATTGAACATGCGCAAGGAGCATCTTATATGAGCGCACGTTGTGTAGTTGCCATCGCGTGTTCAAAGTTAATATTCCAGTGCCGTGTGATATATCAACATATACCAGTAACATATGCAGTATCTCGTTTGTCTGTATTATTTGCAAACAAATCGATGGCTGTCTAGTTAAAGTCTTTCGAAACCTTGTTCTTTCAGGCAATGAAACTTATCGGTAACTTCCAATGAGATTTTCAGTAAAAAAATCAGTTACCCGGGATTCGGTATACGGGTTCCCTGAAAATAAGTTTCTCTTAAGGACCGCTTTGTCGGTGGGTCCGTCACGAAAACTAATCGTTTGCCATTTCTTAACATTGTTTTCACCAAACATTCAAAAGATATTTTATGACACCATGGCGGTGATTATGCCGAAATTTCTGGGTCAAGGTTTGACGAAAGTATTTCCTTTTCAGCTCGACTATTCGAAGAATAGGGGAGCTATCCTACTCGCCCCGGTGTCGGCGTCGGCGTCGGCGTTGGCGTCGGCGTCTCCGTCCGTTAAACAAAATATGCACTTTGGTCCATAACTTGAAAACTACTTATGATATCAACTTGAAACTTGGAATATATATTCAACATCAAATTCTACATCATAACCAACAAGACCCATAACTCTGCTTCCAATATTTTTCAAGTTATGCCCCTTTTTTTACTTAAATTTGCGTTAAGGAAAATATGCACTTTGGTCCATAACTTATAAACTACTTGAAATATCAACTTGAAACTTGGAATATATATTCACCAGCAAATTCTATATCATTACCAACAAGACCCATAACTCTGCTTCCAATTTTTTTTAAATTATGCCCCTTTTTTCTTATATTTTGTGTTTAGCAAAATATGTATTTGCCCATAACTTTAAAACTACTTGAGATATTGCCTTGAAACTTAAAATATATTTTCACCATCAAAATCTACATCATAAACAACATGACCTGTAACCCTGCTTATAAATATTTTTCAAATTATGCCCCTTTTTCACTTAAATTTTGCGTTAAGGAAAATATGCACTTAGGTCCATAACTTATAAACTACTTGTCTGAGATATCAACTTGAAACTTGGAATATATATTAACCATCAAATTCTACATCATTACCAACAAGACCCATAACTCTTTTAGTCTGTTACCCTTATTTTTAAAGGTTATCACCCTTTTTCACCTATATTTTGCTTGGCTCATAACTTTGGAACTACTTGAGATATTGCCTTGAAACTTGAAATATATATTCGACATCAAAATCTACATCATACCTAACAAGACCCATAACCCTGCTTCCAATATTTTTCAAGTTATGCGCCTTTTTCACTTAAATTTTGTGTTAAGCAAAATATGCACTTGGTCTATAACTTATAAACTACTTGAGATATTACCTTGAAACTTAGAATTTATATTCGCCATCAAAATCTATGTCATTATCAAATAGACCCATTACTCTGCTACCAATATTTCTCAAGTTATGCCCCTTTTTACTTATGCAATTCTCGCATAAATTTTAAACAACTAGAGATATTACTTTGAAACTTGAAATATATATCTGACATCAGTTTCTCAATCATTATCAACAAGACCCATAACTCTACCGGAAATATTTCTGTAAGTTATGCCCCTTTTGAACTTAGTTTTTGCATTACCCGAAATATGCGCTTGATCCATAACTTTGAAACAACATTAGATATTAACTTCAAACTTATAATATACATGTATAGTCACTATGATAATCCTTACAATAACCACCAAGACCGAAAACTCTGCTACAATTTTTTTTTAAATTTATGTCCTTTTTAAAATAGATTTTGTTTTCAAGTTTTTATGCACTTGGCCCATAACTTTGAAACTAATACAGATATCAACTTCAAATTTGAAAAACATTATCACCATCATAATCTAGATCACTTTCACTTGACCTACTATATGCTTTTCAAAGTAATGCTTTTTTTTTCATTTCAGTTCTTTTTCTGTAACATTACTGAAGTAATTGATATTGAACTTAATGTAAATTTCTCCAATCATAAATTACTAACAAATTTTTTTTAACTCTTCCAAAAATATTTCATAGTTATTCCCCTTTTTAGTTCAATATTTATGGAACATTATGGAATTATTTCTGTCATTTAAAATTACTTTCTTCCATTCACTTGTTAATACTTTTCCTGATTGCACATGAATGTTTGCCCATAGTTGTTATTGTTTTAATCTTCAATTTGCATTTGTTTCAAATGATTCGTATAGTCGAGCGCGCTGTCTCCTCGGACAGCTCTTGTTTGTACTTGGATTTTGTTTTTAAATTTAACTTTGCTATAACTTTGTCATTGCATAACATTTTGTCAACAAACAAGGCTTATAATGCTAATAATAACAGGATCGTGACATTTCTCCAAAACGAAAGTTGATTTCCGTTTTGCCTTGCGTTACCCCACAATTAGGACGTAAATTGACCTTTGTCGACCAAGGCATCCAAAATGTTTTACACATTTTAAACCAGTTACAGAAGAGATGAATAACCTTCCTAAAGTAGCACAGGGAGAGGGTGTTAAACTAACTGTTTCAGAACCCACTGTTAATTTTCTAAGCAAATATCTGAGGACAGAAGACTTCATTTAGTAAACAATAGAAATGTAAAAAAAATCGACCGGTTAGCGGTAATGCCTTATTCTAGGAGATCATCTGGCGCTATGCTTCTTTCTTCGGATATATTTGTGCGTAATACCATATGAAACAAAGTGAAATATGTTTATCAGGAATCCCCACACTCGCGAAACACAGCCTCCCAGCGCAGCGAAAAAGAGAGGAAGAAAGAGCATGTTTGTTACAAGTATGTAAATTCAAATAAGACTCCACAAACAATTAATGAAAAAGAGAACCCTCGGGGTAACCGCCTTGGAAGACATTGATTTTCGACAAAAAATAAATAAAACAATAACGGAAAAACCGCGATCCTTCGCGACTTTGCAAAGTAACGATTGGGTTTGGAGTAATAAAATATAGAAGCATATCGCGGCTGAGTCTGCGTTTGTATGTGCAAATGTCAATTATGAAAACAATATCTTTCAATATCGAAAAGTATAACAGAGTAAACGTAGTAAGAATTGTGTGATGTTTTCTTGAATTTAAACACCAAAGTTCGCCAACTAAATGTAAGTGATAACTAGGTTTATTTCTTTAGGTAAAATGTATTTGATACAGTAGCTATGATCTCAAACGTAGTAGTGAACTATCAACATTTATACATGTTTTATACAACTCTTGAAAATTTAAATGATTTCAGTCGCCATCTATTTCTAATTTCTTAATCACAGCATCGGTTTTGTTTTGTTTTTTTACTTAAATCAACTGTGTTCCTCTGCTGTTGCTTTTCATCCAATATATCTTCAAGCTCTTGAAATCGCTCTACAGCAGCTTTAAAAGCACTTTCAACATTAGTGGCATCCTTTGCACTGGTTTCATAATAAGGACAAATACCATTTTGATTACCCCAGTCTCTGACCATCTCCTCACTGACCACTCTATTGACAACGTCCACTTTGTTTCCAAGGATCACAAAAGAAAAATTGTTTCCATCGTGTATGTCAGCATAATAAAGAAACTCTTTTTTCCACATGGAGAGGCTCTTAAAGCTCTGCATATCATCTAAAGCAAAGGTAAGAAGACAACAGTCTGCCCCTCGATAAAATGGTGTTCTTAAAGATTTGAATCTTTCCGAACCCGCCGTGTCCCAGATCTGCATCGTGTATGTTTCTCCATTAACGGTGACATTTTTATTTAGAAATTCAACTCCAATCGTGTTGGAAAACTCCGCATCAAAACTGTTGCGCACAAAGCGTTTCATCAGCGAAGTTTTACCTGTATAAGGGTCGCCAAGAAGAACAACTTTCAACAGCCTTGTCTTTTCTGACATCTCTTCGACGGTCTGTAAATAAGGGAAAATAATTTCTCTGTGAATAAGATATTATACTGACTGCCAATGAAAACACCACATTTTATTTTTGGAATTATAGTTTTGATGTGATTACAAGTAGAATAAATTAGGAAAGGTACATGCGTTTAAAAATCAATAGAATGTCGTTGGGCAAAGCGAGTAATTGTCGACGGCGATTAATGCATTGTTTTGGTGGCAACTATCCAAAAGGAAGATTCTTCTTTCCCTACATCCAGTATACGTCGAAAAAGCTCAAGCATTAACTAGTAAGTGAAAATTAGGGATGATAACAAATTTTCGTGGTATTTTGCGTAATCCGACACCTTTTTTATTGTTTGAATTGCAAACAGTGCAAGTTATATATAATAATAGTTAAATAAAATAAGTTGATCAACACTCAGTTTGTTAGTAAAGTTGGGTATGAGCCAGAATTCATTAAATGATTGAATCGATATTCGAAGGTTTTCATTGGGTTGTTTAAAGTTTGGAAGTCCAAGGTCTTCACTCTTGTGTTCGTAACATATAATCGTAATTTTTCTCCCATTAAAACATATGATAATTTTCTTGAATCGTAATATTAAGTAATATCGCTTAATGTATTTAAATCACTGCCTTAGCAATCCACACTTTACATCACCGTCAGAAGAGAATATAATCTCTGTTGGTATCACTTTCTCATTTCCAAAAATGCTTAAGAAGATCCGCCTCATAAAAGAGACAGCTACTTTCAAATGAATTTCAAACTTGTGAAATAGATAAAAAACGGGAACTTTGAAAGCCACCGATTACGAAGAATATGAAAATATTGCAAGCTCGTTTTGATTGAACCTGTTCATGCTTGGGAGCAATGACTTATAAAATTAGTGCATTAAATAAGCATTATTTGACCAACTTAGGCATTAAATTAGCATAAGCATTACTCTATTTTCAAAAAATAATATCAAAAGTACTGCATTAAATCAGCATTATTTTTGTAGCATTCGCATTAAGCATAACTGGAGAAGAAAATGTTTCAAAATTAATGCTCCGGTAATGCTTAACATAAGCATTAGCATTTAATTTATCAAAATTGGCACTAAATTATTTCAATGCTAAAATTGTGGCATTATTTATTACTTGGCATTCTTTGAAAAAAAGTTATGCTTTAGCATTAGCATTGACCCAACCCTGATGGGCAGTAATGGAAATGTATATTACTTCCCTTGCCGCCTAGTAAAAAAAATAACATGATTAAAGATTCTGTTCACATCGAGTCGAAAATTTTATCAGTTATCAATTCTGCACTCAACGCTATACAACAGTTTTCTGAATGTTCTAATGAATGTTAAAAATTTGCATTTCGAATACTTTAGATATATATTAACTACAATACCCTTTATACTTACATATTAACAATATACTACCTAAACTTTCCATGTGTTAAAACTGTTGTAATTTCACAACTTCCTTAATTTTATTGTGATAAATATTTGTTAATTTTCGATAAAATATGTATATGTATAGATAACACAATAAACAGCGATTATTTTCGTTATCAAAATATAATCGTGCAACCAATCCTTGCTATTAAAAGCGCTCCTCCGTTTCAGGTTGTGCTACATTTATTTTGAGCATTTCCAGTGTATAAGCGTACAGTTACATGTACCGTAAATGGAAGTTGCTTTACTGCACGCCAACGATCATGTAATTGCAAACACAAAATTATTATATATTAAAAAACTGAATCTAGTTTAATGTGCATTTGAAGGAATTATTTCTTGGTTGATAACAGTCTTTCTGTGATAATATTTACTTGAAAGAACGTATGGTAAAGTTGCAATCGGTCATCATTCCCAATGTGATAGGAGCCAAACGAGTCAAATGATCCAAGAAAATCTGTGTCTGTGTCCGCATATTTCATTGTGTCAAAAGTTTTTGTATATTTTTGAATATTTTGTGTTACATTAAAGAATAACATTTTTTAACCCCGTATTATTACTTAATCAGAGCCGAGTAATTATTTATTTTAAAAAATCTGATTAAACTTAGTGTAAAACTTCTCGTTCGTTATTTCACGAATAGTTTGCTCCTGTTTAATTTATTAAATATATCTTTAGAACTAGTCATGAAGACTCTCAATACTAATCAAATTTACTTTTGAACAAGAACTTGACCGTCTCTTCATTGCTTAGCTAAATTCTGTGCTTCAGTCAAAATTTGAAGTGTTTTTTTTTATATTTCAAAAATCAAACACGCACGCCCCCTCACAAACAAAACTGCTTACAAACTGTGTATTCTACTTTGAGAACTGTCGTTTTCTTTGTTTGAAACGTTTTTAGCGGAGATAACCGAATATTTCCCCGCTAAACATATTGCGAAGAGTTAAAGGCTACAAGTATTTTGGTTTCCGATTATATTATTAATATAGTTGTAGGTCCTCTAGCTTACTTTGCTTTCAGCGATGTATACATATTGCTAGATTATGTCATTTAACGCATACTGCTAATTTTTAACTTAAAGGAAGTGCATTTAATTTTGTTCGCTTTACTTGCATTAGTGTTTTACACGCATAGTGCTACCTTGCTTTGAATTTTAAAAAATTAATGTATTTATCTGAATTATTTTAATGCCACACAATCATTTTATCTATCTATCGTAATAATCATTCCATGTACACGTTTTACAAATTTCTGTCTCTCTTACAAATTCATGACAGAGGTGCTACTATGTGTACTTTGTGTCATTAACAAATTCAAATAACAATTTGGCTGATGAAAGAGATAAATAACTAAATACATGACATAAAAAGTCGTCTGGGGGTTGTATAAATCAAAACATACCGCATTGAAGGTTCCATGTTCACCAGTATATGCATACCATCGTTTGAGATAGTCAACATTTTACTGTTTATTGGTGTAAATATTGAGTTGCGCTCAACCCGGGCTAGCAGGAGTTGGCAGTAATGAACAGACTCATTCAAGCCAAGTCTGCAATATATTCATATTTGTCGTGCGTGTTCGGTGGCTTTCAAAGTTCCCTTTTCATCTATTTCAATATCACAGTAGCGAGCGTTGATTGTGCCGTGTGGCGGCTGTAAAATGTCTCCCCGTACATCTAATCAGTGCAGTTATCAGTTACGTCCTTTGAAGGTCGTTGAGCACAATACTTATGTACTACTTAATAGAACTACTTCAATTTCGTTAGTTTTAATATTTCGACAAGATTTAAATATCCCAGGTAATATAGATTTGGATGTTGTTCAATCACTCTAATGATATACTTCCTGCTTTTTAAATTTTGTCTTTGGGTGTTGTCTGTGATATGCATTGTTTATATTCTCAGATCCCCTTTCAAAATTCTATTTCGCCAATTGTTTCTTCGTTTGACACGACAAATATGAAAAGAATGAAGGTTCCTTTTGACTGAGTCTGTTCATGGACAGAAATGGAAACGGACATAACTGCCCACGCCGCATAGCCCCGGGTTGAGCGCTACTCAATATTTACACCAATAAATAGTAGACTTTTGTTCCACCCGAAACGATGGTGTGCATATGGCGGTGATAATAGAATCTTCGACGCGGTATTTTCAGATAAACACCGTTCCATGATCAGAGGCGCATGGTCCCCAGATAAAGAATGGGTTTGCCCTAAACGAGAAAACAATGGACGGAACTGAATAGAATAGAATTTTGACAAGGGACCTGAAAATATAAACCTTGCATATCATAGAAATCGCCAAAGGCAAAATTAAAAGCTAGGAAATATATAAGGATGATGCCTGGTGATTAACTCATCTACAGTTGATTGTTATGCTTACCTCTTTGTTTGAGTGGGTTGGAATTATTTCATTAATACAACCTGTACTTTTTTGTTTATATAGAACCTGTTGGGACAAGTGTGAGGTTGGTTCACCCTAGAACCCGGTTTAAACCCCCAGTGTTGAATTATTTTGCCACTGACTGTTCCAAGCCGCTAGCCCCAAAGGTCTTCTTTTTCGTTAATTGTTTGTGACTTAGTCGAAATTGATCTGTTAACACATGTTCTCTTTAAATTTCCTCTCTACCATTTGGGGAAGTGTTTTTTTTTCTGGATGAGGCAATTCCTGATATGCATAATTCTTTGTTTTGTACATGACTTTAAGTCACAACAACAATACACAGTGTTTTGGAACATTGAAAAAATAGCATTTAACGTACTGAATAAAATTTGTGTTTTTCTCTGAAATTGTGCGGGACTGTTTGCATTAACAATAATGAAGAAAGGTTAAGATGGTGTTTCTTTTATCCCTGTCATCGTGTTCTTGCAAAATTAGTCTTCAATGGCTCTTTAAATCGGTAAGGTCAATTTAAGTACCAGTCCTTTTGCTTTACAATGCTATTAGCTTCTTGTGTTTGTGTGCTTTTGCATACAACATTTTCGAGTTCGTGTGTGGTTGGGAGTTATTTCACCAAGTCAACGTACATTGTTGTTTATATGAGAACCTGTTGGGGCAAGCGTGAGCTTGGTGCACCCTAGAATCTGATAAAGAAACCAGTGGCAAATTGTTGTATCACTAAACCCGGTAACCCCAAATGTTTTCTATTTCGTTAATTGTTTGTGGTGTCTAATTTGAAATTGATCTTCTTATAAACACATTCTCACTTTTATTGCACGACGGTGGCAGGGGTTTAAGAGTTTATGAAGATTTATGGGGAAATCTTTTCTTAAAAGAACCTAGAAGCTCGATTCGTTTCTTTTATCCCTGTCATCGTGTTCATGCTGATTCTACTCCAGGTGTTCTGGTCTCGGTAAGATCATTGAGTACCTACCCTTTGGCTTTGCAATACTATTAGCTTTTTATGTTTTATATCTTTGATGCTTTTGCATGCAACATTGTTGAGCCGATGGTTGGCTTGGAGTTATTTCACCAAGACAACTTGTACTTGTTTTGTGATAAGAGAACCTGTTGGGGCAAGTGTGAGGTTGGTGCACCCTAGAACCTGGTTTAACCCCCAGTGGCAATTTGTTTTGCCAATGACCGTTCCAAGGCGGTATCCCCAAAGGTTCTCTTCTTCGTTAATTGTTTGTGGCGTCCTATTTGAATTAACATAAAACATGCCCTCTCTCTCTCTCTCTCTCTCTCTCTCTCTCTCTCTCTCTCTCTCTCTCTCTCTCTCTCTCTCTCTTCCTCTCTTCTTTTTCGCTGCGTGGGGAGGCTGTGTTTTGTTAGTGTGGCGATTCCTGATAAGCATATATTACTTTTTTTTCCTTAATTCCTTTTGGCTGCGTGGTAGGGCTGTGTTTTTGGGGTTTTCTCTTTTTTAATTGCAGTGATTGACTGAACGTTTAAAACAACTGACAGATCTGCATCGTGTATGTTTCTCAATCAACGGTAACATTTTTATTCAGGCATTAAAGTCTGGAATGGTATGACACAGCATTGAATTTTTTGGACAAAGCGCTAAAACATGGCACTTCAACCAACACCTTCGTGGCCAAGAAGAACAATTTTGTGAAGCTTCGACTTTTCTGACATCTTGTCTATCCGCTGCAATGACACAAATGAAAGTTCAGAAATTAAACGCATTTTCTGTAACATTTTAGCAAAAGGCACAGTGCCCAATATATCCCTTTTTCTGACCATTGTTAGGTATTTTATGTCAATGACTAAAAAGGTGAAATATGCATATCAGGATTCGCCACATTCAGAAAAAACAGCCTCCCCACACAGTCAAGAAGAAGAGAGGGAGAGAGCATGGTTAATAAATTGATCAGTTTCAAAAGAGACACCACTAACAATTAACAAAAATGAGAACCCGAGGGGTTACCGCCTTGGAACGGTCAGTGGCAAATCAAATTGCCACTGGGGGTTTAAACCAGGTTCTAGGTTGCACCAACCTCACACTTGCCCCAGTACATAAGCATTAGTGCTGTTCATTTCTTCAGTTTGAATATTAATATAGTGTACCCGTCACACTATAATTACATTATTAGAAGCCTTATCAGCGGGTGTTAAAACAAATTTGATATGAAAGTCTTGAATTCCTTTTTTCAAATGACGAAAGTTAAAACGAGGTCGAGGTGGTAATAAAGTAATGTTTCTTCATAAAATGATATACGAGTGTCTATTATTTTAAATATGTGTTTTTTCCAGTTAGAAAGTGCATTAGGCTCAGCATGTTCTCTTTTGCACCATTTATTGCAAAATAGGTTTAAAGACTCAGAAATTTCTGCACGACATGCATTAAAACCAATTTTGGTTGGAATTCTATATTTGGGACCTTTAGAAATTAAATTACGAATTCTAGAGTCTTTGATTACATTTAGATCACCGGTAAGAATATGACCGACAGGCTTATACCAATATTTAGAAGTTAAACACTCTCAAGATTTTGGTGTATTATCAATGATCTGTAAATCAGAGGTAATTTTATTGTAATTAAAAATTGTATTTCTAGTTGGTTTGTTGTATTTATAACAAACCATAGGCGATTCAGTATTCTTAAAATAATTAGGAACAGCCGATTGAACTGTTTTATCTTTAAATATACTAGGAAGGTCAATAAAATCTATTCCTTTATTTAAAAAAGAAATTTTAAGGAAATGTCTTTGATGGTCAGATTCCAAGTCAATGTGTGGCCTGAGAACATGCCGAGTATAACACTGAATCAGACTAGCAACCTCGTAAAAAGGATGGGTTCTTATGACGATGTCGTCGGCTTCCTCATCCAGTTTCTGCAGACTTGATATAGAAAGAGAAGCCAACCTAGAAAGCATAGCGTGTCTGCCAGATTGTTTTAAAATGATATGTAGGTCATTAATAGAACAACGAATACGTGATTTTCTTTTTATGTTTCCATTAGTTCTGCTTCCGTGCGACCTCGATTTTCTTTTGCGTAAGTCAAGCAATTCAAAGACGTCATAATCAGGATTTTTAGAAATGTTGCCTTCCTGATAAATATTATCATTTAAACCAAGTGGGTATGCAGATTGTAATTTTTTAATCCATTTTTGTTCCGAAATGAGTCTGGCCCTAATTTTAAATGCTCTTGATGCAGCGCTGTCAAATGTAAGTTTTTCTACTGGTTGAACGGAAATATTTTGTAAACGGTGTCCTGATTGTTAAAAATGCTGGTATAAAAATGTTTTAAATTTGCTGTTGTTTCGAATTTTCGAGTAATGTTGTCCAAAACGTGTTTTTTATTGGGCGACCTGTTTGACCTACATATTGAATTCCACATTTATTAGAATTTAAAGTTAAAACGTAAACAACATTATCAGTTTGTCAGTCTATATCATTATTAATGTTAACAGAAAAAGTTCTACCGTTAACTGTGGATTTAATGACAGAATTACAATTCAAATAATCACAGCATCTGCACCTCTTAGAATTGCACTTCAAAACAGAAGGATAAGATCTGCGTCTTGCGTCATTCAATTTATTTGGTGTAGAAATATTGTATTTTCGAAGAATAGGAGATTTTAAAGGTGACAGTGATATTTTCAAATTTTTTTTAAATAAATTTGTACGATGAACACTCTGCAGACCTGTCATATTAATAGAGCTTGCCGAAGATAAATTTAAACGTGATAAACGAACTGATGGCTGCAGACTTTTAAATGATTTAACAAGACTAAAATGATAAGTGACCACGCTCTGGCTTCATTTTCACTTATTGCAGTTCAATCCAGAACCTGACAACTTAAGAGGTCGCAAACATTGCAAATGGCGAAAACTAGCTAAAATTTCAAAAATGAATTTTGGGGGAAATACTTTTTGCCACCTAGATTTTAGTAAAGAAATGTATTTAGCTATGTTAAGTGGCAATTCGTCAAAATAATGTTAGGGTTTTCAAGAAACTCAAGGAAATCTTACTTCCTGGATTCTACTCTCACTTTGAACCAGGAAGTAAGATTTCCTTGCATTTCTTGAAAACCCTAATATTATTTTGACGAATTTTGAGAACGGACTGAGACAAATGGTTTCTTCATTGTTAAAACTGCAAACAAAAACACTAAGCCGTGTTTTATAGTTGAGTAATTTATTTTGGTCTTTCTGATGACATAAATGGATGGTCTTTATTTTTTCTATAAATGGAATTTTCAATAAAAAAAGATAAAATACAATTGGTTCACGATAGAAAAATACGCCAGTAATTGGTCAACAGACTATTGGAGAAAGAAAGGATAATATAACAAAATTAAGGTTTAAAAAAGTAAAATATGCATATTAGAAAACGCCATTCTCAAAAAAGCCTCCCCACGTGACAAAAAGGTAGAGAGGAAAAGTGAGCATGTGTTAATAAGAATATAAATTTCAAATAAGACACCACCAACAATTAACGAAAAAGAGAACCTAAAATCTAAACATATTAAGTATTATATTATTTATTACTGTTATAACATGTTAATATTTAAAATTATAATAATGTAAACAAATGTAAACAAAATTAGATATTTGTAAAAGTGTGTTGACATCGAATTTCCTGGTAGCTTTATGGTCTTGCAAATAGTTTCAAACGTTGATGTATGACATAATTTATTGTTGTCAGTATTATAAATCTCACGTAAACTTAAAAATAATTTTTGTTGTTTAGTTTTTTGTGTTCGGATATAAATAGAATTTAAGGAAAGTTTAAGGTCTATCTTCTTTTTGTTTAGTGTTCTTACTTTTCTTAACGTATGTAAAATGAAGATTCATTAATAACGATTATTTGTGCAAAATTTTATTGAACTGCATTTTCGCGTTAGGGAGGTTTTTTTGTTTATATTTTTAAATTCTTACCTAAGAAAGTGCAATGACGAAGGTCGACGGCCGTGAAACACATACTTTTTGTTCACCTTGGCATGAATTAAATGTAGTACAACGAGATAATTCGTAGGCAGATTCATTTAAAAATAAACTATAAAGTTCGAGTAGGATCTATGTCATGGCGAAACCCATTATTAAAAGAGGTCGAAATGCGTTTAGGGAAACGTAGTAGAGTATTTGAAAATGCTTGACTTTTACTATCCACCTGTTTACATGAATAACAACTGCCATGCAACTCGCAGTATAAGATTATAAATGGTCTTTCATTGGTACTAGTATCAAACACGGATATAGAATTTTGGAACAAAAAAAATTGTAAATATCACCCTATTGTGAAAAGTCAAGCAATTTATTCCCAAGGAATAGTTAAGTTTATAGAAAAAAAAACTGGATTTAACATGCAGTAGGAACGGATTAACCATTATAAATAAAACTTTTCGATATTCAGATTTACAGCAAAGAATTTATTAAATATTGATAAAAAAAAATTCGTCTGAAAAACTAGGATTATATACCACACGGATGTGGTATGGAAGAGGATTTGGTTTCAACGTATTTATGGAAGATAGTTCCACCTGTTCTTCTAATTGTTGGGATCACTGGAAATGTCTTGGCTATTCTTGTTCTTAAAAGATTACACTTTAACAGACATCCTCCTTTAACATTTCTGATGTTTTTATCAGTTAACGACTGTATAGTACTTCTGACGGGCTTACCGCGTTACTGGATTAAACATGCTACCCAATACGATATTGCGACTGCAAGTAATGTCAACTGTAAACTGTACTATTTTGTCATATATCTTTCTATGCAGTATTGGTCATGGATTCTTGTTGGAGTAACAATAGAGAGATCGGTCAAAACGTATTTTCCCTTTAGATACAGACTTTTGTATACAAGCAAAAGAGTTGTTATAGGTTTATTAGTTGTGCTGAAAGCATTAGTTTCAGTCAATGGACATTTCTTCTTTACAAATGGTGTAAATGAGTACACAAAAGGAACATGTGGGTCTCTAACTGACCAAGATCGTTTCTTTGACGAAAAGGTCTTCGTATGCATTGACTTTAGTTTACTGTGTGCAATGCCTTTTGTCATAATGCTTTTGAGCAGCCTATCACTTGTGAGAATCCTCAGAAAAATGCAACTTGTTCGTGCATCAATGATGCATCCCTCAATCGTATCCGGTGCTTACAAGTCTAATAGCCGGATGACAAAGATGCTGGTAGTGTGTACCTTCTATTTCCTATTCGCAACAGCGCCAGTGTCAATATGGTTCATATTAGATTCGTACTTAACTCCTGGGTACAAGTCTAAAAACAACACTGCAGCTCAGACCAGAATGAAGCTAGCGCGGACAATAACGTATCTTATTCAGTTTACAAGTTACTGTATCAACTTCTATCTATATACAGCGATAAACGACAGATTCCCGAAAGAACTGAAAAAGATTATCTGTTGTCAAAACAGGTATGTGTGCATGTATGTTTTATTCAAACTTGAATAACAAATACCAGCACTACAAAGGGACTTTATAGAATAAATGTTATGATTAAATTCACAGTTGTACAAATATTAATTTCGCACTATTTCTGTTTATGTGTTGTTGTTTTTCACGCATAGTTTCCTTTTGCAAAATGCTTTTGATGTACGGGGAAAAGCCATCTTACAGTGTATCAAACTATTATTGGTTTATTGCATGATGCTGTGTTTTCGTAATAGTGTGCTGTATGGTGGTGTACTTTCGTCCTTGTAGACCATGTAGCCTTTTTCTTAATTGTTATTTTATTTTGACTTTATTTTGTTACATCAATAGTATTGACTAGTGTTGATTTACATTTATTACACTCTTTGTATATTTCTTAACAGTTTGTTTATGCATACGTTTCTAACCATTTCACAAGTTTGTCCTTATCCTTTTGTAACCTTGCTTGTTTGTGGATTTGATATCTTGAAGTTGCAGGTGTAATGTATTTGTGTGTTTGTTTTTGTTTCTTTTGTGAGTGCGCGTGCGAGTGCGTGTGCTCTCACTGTAAGAACCAGTGTTGTTGCTATTATTTTTCTCCTTATCCTTTTGTAACCTTGCTTGTATGTGGATTTGATAACTTGAAGTTGCAGGTGTAATGTATTTGTGTGTTTGTTTTTGTCTCTTCTGTGTGTGCGCGTGCGAGTGTGTGTGCTCTCACTGTAAGAACCAGTGTTGTTGCTATTATTTTTATATCTTTATTATACATTTTTATTTTCTGAATGTGCTACCATATAAGTAGGAAATAAATAAATATAATTGTGTACACAATACTTCGCTTCTGTTACAACTATGACGTAAATCAACAATTGACTTAATGGGATATCACTTGTTATGAGAGAGCTGAAGTGGTTTTGATGTGCGAAGTCCTAATTTGATTACAGCTACTTTGTTTTGATTTTCTTACTTCTTAATTTCTTGTAGCTTAACCTATCATTAATAGAGCATACGACTTTTAATTGGCATGCACAAACGAAATAAAAGAGAAATATGTAGTAATTTCTTAACTTTTAAACAGACTTTATGTGGGAGTCTAAACTTCTTATACTTCCACTTTTGTAAACAATTGCTACCACAGAAAGACAGTCCATAATAATGACATCAGTGTCTTATTATACTATTCACTAAGCAATAGCAGAAATGTAGAAAGAAACAGCATTCTCCAAGTGCCTTCAAATTATAATTGACAGCCATGTTTGTTTACAAATTTCTAAATGTTCAATGTATGGTGTACAAAATAGGACATAACTTTCAATGTTATTATCAAACTATTTGCCTTTTAGAAACAGTACTTATTTGTTAACAAATGAAATATTGATGACTTAATAAAATGTATTTTCTAATTAAATGTGTAAAAAGCATGGATGGCAACGAGTAATCGACTAACCGAGTACTCGATCGATCGTCCGAGTATCGAGTACAAAATTTACTACTCGAGTACTCGGATAAAAAATAAATTTTCAAATAAAAATTAAATCCTTTTTTTTTGTTCAAGATTCGCTTGATATAAGATGTTAAAGAATTTGAAAGGTTACACATTTAACGCTGTAAAATCGTAATGAAATTGCAAAATATGAAATAAGTATCCTTAGTTGCACTTGTCACTAATGTCAAATAGCATTGTTTTGATAGCACAGATCTTTTGACGTTACCAGCCTGACCATTTGAAAATCAGGATGTTCCACTATAATCATTGTTTGGTAAGGGCTTACCACACTCCTCCCAACCACGTTCATCGATAACAAGAAATTTATAAATATCTCGGTTCCATGTTCACCGCCATATGCATATCCATCGTTTGAGATGGGTCAAAATTGTACTGTTGATTGGTGTAAATATTGAGTTGCGCTCAACCCGGAGCTAGGCGCATGGGCAGTAATATGCATTTCCATTACTGCCTATGAACAGGCTCAATCAAACCGAGCCTGCAATATTTTCATATTTGTCGTGTTCGTCGGCTTTCAAAGTTCCCTTTTCATCTTTTTCAATAATGGCAAAATGCCGTTCAATGAAAATTAATGTATCTTTATTTTGCATATGGTAAGACACGTTAGAACAGTAAAGAAAAAAAAGCGAGATCTGAAAATTCCCTTAAGTTCTATTTACATAAATTCACAGAAACTAAACAACACAAAACATCATTTTAAAGGCCCACATAAGTAATATAATGATACTGACAACAATTTATTGTGTCCTCGTGACTTTCATAATTATGTAAACTTTACGAGATATTGGTAAAAGTGTGTTTGACCTTCAATATCCTGGTTGCTTCCTGGTCGCGTAAACGGATGACAATCACTGATTTCTCTTTAAGTAGTTGAAAGTTTTTTACAAACTACACAACATTTTCTTGTCAGTATTATTGCACCCACGTGGGAATTTAAAATTATGTTTTGTATCGCTTCGTTTTTGTGAATTTATGTAAATAGAATGTTAAGGAGTTTCTAGGTCTAGCTTTGTTTCTTTACTTTTCTAACGTGTCTTACTGTATGCAAAAAAGATACATTAGTAACATTCATTTGTGCAACGTTATATTGAACGGCATTTTACCATTATTAAGATTTTGATAATTTTCTTTTTATCGATGAACGTGGTTGGGAGGAGTGTGGTTATCCCTTAACGTGTACGTAAAAAAGTCAAGATGATATATTATCAAGGGGTCGCAAACATTGCAAATGGTGAAAACTGGCTAAAATTTCAAAAATGAATTTTGGGGAAAATACTTATTGCCATCTAGATTTTAGAAATGTATTTAGCAAAGGATGTAGTTAATGTTTGCAAGCTCAATTTAGTCTAAATCATGTTCTAATTACCTAGCACATACTAAACATGCTAAAACAAAAGAAAAACCGTTTGCATGAGAACTCTGAAATTCGTAACAAAAATTTAGGTGGCAATAAGTATTTCCCCAAAATTCGTTTTTGAAATTTAGGCCAGTTTTCACCATTTGCAATGTTTGCGACCCCTTAATAATATATCAAGTCTGACTTGTAAGTAGAGATGTATCAAAATATTAAGCACACTCAAAAGTCATGGTAGATCTCTGTTCAAAGCTTACCTTCACGGACTGTTAGATTCAAGTAGCTTTACAAACAACGCAATGGGTGTCATTTTTATAAGCAATTGAACAAGAATGATTTACAAATTGTGCTGGTTTACCTGGAAATAGTGCAAAATGCATATCAGGAATGGCCACATCCAGCAGACACAGCCTCCCCACACAGTCAAAAGTAGAGAGGAGGATAGAATGGTTAGTCACGTGCCACATCGGAAAGTCTTACTTAAGTTTGTGCTTTTAAAAACAATTTATGGCACTTTACAAACATTTCGAACTCCCTCGTATACTGTTTTCTCGTCTAGGGCAAACCCATTCTTTTATCAGGGGACCACACACCGCTGAACATGGAATGGTATTAATCTGAAAATACCGCACTGAAGGTTCCATGTTCACCGCCATATGCACACCATCGTTTGGGATGGATAAAATTGTACTGTTAATTGGTGTAAATATTGAGTTGCGCTCAACCCGGGGCTAGGCGGCGTGGGCAGTAATATCCATTTCCATTACTGACCATGAAAGGATTAATCAAACCGAGCCTGCAATAGTTTTCATATTTGGCGTGTTCGATGGTTATCAAAGTTCTATTTTCTTCTGTTACCAAACCAAATTTGCCAAACATTACTATTATCAGTCTTAAATGATATGTTTTAAGACATTCCAACTTAATATATCGCTGCCTTCACAACTATGACGCAATGCCCAGATCGGTTTTTATGATAACGGATCTCTTAAAATACACCCAAACACCACTCCTACTTTAAAGTGTGAGGACAGTTTTAGATCAATAAATTATCAGTCTTAACTACCACAATTGAGTACACCTAACACATTTTGAAATTTAATCGCTAATTTTAAAATAAATAAATAAGTGACTGAACGCAGCCAAATTAAAAAGCGGATATTTTACCGAAGCTCACTTGACATTATTTTTTATTTGCAGTTTCCACTCTGGAATGACGTAAAAGGGCATCAAAGTACAACAGTCAACAATTGTTTAACAACTCGATAAGATGTGCTAAAGGACAAAGAACCGACGGTGATAACCCAGATACGTACAACGACCTGCACCGCGATCTAAAGTCAATAGGAAATGTTCGGTTTTCTCCGTTGTTTTACGAAATTGTTCGAATAAATTATACCATTTTATCTATCAGCTACTTAACGGTATTGTTCTGCCTATAGAATAAAGATAAATATATTCAAAAGCAATTTTAGTCTTAAGCATCGGAGAAAGAAAAACAACGCTTGAGAATTGCCAGAAAAAAAATCTATTGCAGAAAGAACTTATTGAAGAAAACGATGAGTTTGGGTTGATATTTTATAGCTATTTCGTTTTTTGACAGGGTATCTGAGAATATAAATTGCCGGTCTGGAAGTCATTTTACCCGCGCAGTAGGCGAGAAATAATATGAAACCCAGACCGGCAAAATATCCTAACATACCCTTTCAAGTAACCAACTAATTGTTTTTTTAAACTGCAAAGCCTTTAACTATTTATTGTTCAATATATTAAGCACTGAACCATGCATAGTCGATTTTAACTGGTATGTGTATGTCAAGGTTTCAAATAAAACGAATGTTCCTTGTAAAATTTCAATATAGAAAAGCATGGAAGAATGATGAAACCTAGCTCCAATTTATACAATTTCATTCATTGTTCGGAAAAAGTGAGAAGATCGGCATTATATCAAGTTAAGTTAAACTTAATATTTCGGAATATAATAAGTGTTACTTGAGTATTCTTTTACTGAAGACAGAAATATTGATGAAAGCATGAGTAGAATGTTTATATATTAATCAGTGAAATATGCATATCATGAGTGGTCTCATACAGAGGATAAAGCCTCCCCACCTGCCATTAGGTAGAGAGAAAAAGAAAGCATGGGTTATAAAATGATCAATTTCACAATTGACACCACACACAATTAACAAAAATGTGATCCCCAGGGAGTACAGACTTTAAACGGTTATGGCAAAAACATTGCCATTGCGGGTGCAGCAATATCACACTTGCATAAACCTGTTCTCATATGAACAAACAAGTGCTAGTATTTTGGTGAATAAGTTTAACCTACCCAGACAATTTTGCATGCAAAAACTCACCATCAGATGTTCTTGAAAGGGGAATAATGCTTTTTTCTATATTTTTAATTTGTCTTTTGTTTTACAAAAGGTCGTTTTCATCTTGATCACGTGGTGACTTTTTACGGACGCCACACTTCACAACTAGCGCTACTGTGAATTTCAAATAATATTACCCATCCTGAGGAGCAAACCCTTAAGGCGACTGTGCCTAGCCATGCCATGAAAATCCAATGCTACTGATTGAACTAGCCGGGACAATCCCCAACAAAGGTTGATCGGATAACCCCGATAAACGTAATCAACACTGCATGACACCGGTAAACAATTATTTACAATTTACTGACTATGTGTACCGCCGCACAACAGCACAAATACTGATATTGTTAATTTCAAATGATATAGTCCCTACTGGGGAGCGAACCCGTACGGCGACAACGCCTAGCCTTGCATTTCCAGTTAAGTTACCGATTGAAATAAATGGAACTTTGAAAGCCAACGAACACGACAAATATGAAAATATTGCAGGCTCGGTTTGATTGAGCGTGTTCATAGAAAGTGATGGAAATGCATATTACTGCCCACTCCGCTTAGTCCCGGGTTTAGCGAAACTCAATATTTACACTGATAAATAGTATAATTTCTATTCATCCCAAAAGATGGTATGCATATGGCGGTGAACATGGAACCTTGGAATGCATATTTATACCATTCCATGTTCAGCGGCGTATGGTTCTTAGATAAAAAAATATGTTTGCCCTATACAAGAATACAATATGCGGAACTAAACACAATAGAATTTCGGTAGGGAATCTAAGAATATAAATCCTGCATATTACAGTCAACGAGCTAAAAAAAACACCTTTAATTTCTTTTGTTCATCAATTTAATCATATCGGATTGTCCTTTCTGCTCACTTGTCCACGTCATTTTCTCAACATTTAACCGACTTTTGTTCCATTGAGTGTCACTAAATTTATAATTATTTTTTTTATAAATAACTTGAAAGTTACGTGATCATCTAATAATAAATTGGCTTAATCTATTACACAATAGACGTAACATAAAATTGTCGCTGTTTAGTGTCTTACAGTTTATTGTTTAGTCTCAATCAGTGCTGTTATCAGTTGCATCCTTTGAAGGTCGTTGAGCACGATACTTATGTGCTATGTCAATAGTACTTCTAAAATTGCCTTTGTTTAAATATTCCGGCCTGTTTATAGATGGGTGGTTTCAATATCCCAACTAATACAGATTCGGATATTATGCAATCACCCCTAGGATATACTGCCTGCTTTTTAATTTTTGCCTGTGGCGTTGTCTATGATATGAAGGATTTATATTCTCAGATCCCCTGTCAAAATTCTATTCTGTTTAGTTCCGCCCATTGTTTTCTCGTTTAGGGCAAGCCCATTCTTTTATCTGGGGACCATACGCTGGTGAACATGGTATGGTATTAATCTGAAAATACCGCATTGGAGGTTCCATGTTCACCGCCATATGTATTCCTTCGTTTGGGATAGATCCAAATTGTACTGTTTATTGGTGTAAATATTGAGTTGCGCTCAAAGCGGGGTTAGGCGGCGTGGGCAGCAATATGCATTTCCATTACAGCCCATGAACAGGCTCAATCAAACCGAGCGTGCAATATTATGTCGTCTTCGTCGGCTTTCAAAGTTCTCTATTACCTATTCAGTATCAGAACCAGAATATTTCATTGTAAAACACAATACAATGTAGCCAGAATACATTAACAGAAAAGACATCCACATACATGTTACTTATTGATTATAGTAGTTGTGAAATATGCAGCAAGTTTAAAATGATAGTGCCTCTAGCTGGGAGCGAACCCGCACCGTCACGGCGACAGCGCCTAGCCATGCAATTCCTGCGACGTAACCAACTGAGCTAACCGGGACAACGCCAAAAAACGTTGATCGGATAGCCCCGATATACGTAACAATCACTGCATGACATCGGTAACGGGTTAATTTACTGATAACAGTACTGACTATATGTACGGGGAGACTTTTTACGGCCGCCACACTGCACAAATAGCGCTACTGTGAATTTCAAATGATAGTGTCTCTAGCTGGGAGCGAATTTGGAAGTTGATATAATATTTGTATAAATGTAAGTATAAAGGGAAATATGAATATATTAATTTAAAGTATTCAAATTGTCGATTCAAAACATTTGTTTTGAACGTTTACACGATAAGTGTATCTCTCTTTAGACATTCCATACAACCATTTTAAAAGTTCAGGTGCATAAGGTATTTCCTGTTTAATGTGTCTGCTACGTTAATAAATCATTCTTTCATATAACTTGAGCATCAAAAGTATATATACTGTAAAACACCTTTAATAATTAACTATCTCATATTGACCCAGCAAATCTCGTATTGGCCCAGCAATTCTCTTATTGGCCCAGTTTAGTCTTCATATGAATAAGATGTTTTTATTCTATTAATTTATAAAATTGTCATTAATCAATTGAATTCACATGTTATTGGGAGGCCTTCGGCCCCGGGCAAATATGACTACCCTTGACCCAATAACAAGGCCAATATGAATTCACTTGATTATTAACATATTATTAGCATATTTCTTCACTTTCATTGTGCTGGCTATGAGTAGAAGTGTAGGGAGTTAAAAAGATGCAGTGAACTGTTAGAACTTAAACCCGGAAGTAGACATGGTGACAGTCTTTCTTAAATTCTTGAAAGCTGGCTTTTCATTTTTGTATTATCTTTACAACATATAGTAATTACATTCATGTATATTGATCTGCTTTGGCAGATGGTAATTTAGCAAACGTTACCCAGTATTGGGAATGGATGCAAATGTAAAGTTCACTTGTGTTTATCTTAACCGTTGTGTGTTACTATCAAAATATGCAACTTTTTGTGTTTAATCTTTGTAAATAAAGAGTCTTCTTTGTTTTGAATTTCATCTTATTTACTAAAAATAACTCAGACAACTTGTACTTCCTTTGTGATACAAGAACCTGTTGAGGCAAGTGTGAGGTTGGTGCATCCTAGAACCTGGTTTAAACCCCCAGTGGCAATTTGTTTTGCCACTGACCGTTCCAATGCGGTATCCCCAAAGGTTCTCTTTTTCGTTAATTGTTTGTGGCGTCCTATTTGAATTGACATACTTATAACAAGCATGCTCTCTCTCTCTCTCTCTCTCTCTCTCTCTCTCTCTCTCTCTCTCTCTCTCTCTCTCTCTCTCTCTCTCTCTCTCTCTCTCTCTCTCTTCCTTTCTTCTTTTTGCTGAATGGGGAGGCTGTTTTTTGTGAGTTTGGAGATTCCTGATATGCATACAGTCAAACCTGTCTTTAACAGCCACCCAAGGGAGTGACAAAAAGTGGCTGCTCAAGACAGGTGGCTGTTAAAGACAGTAAAACTATAGAACAAAATGTCAATTAAGGTCATATTCAAACTGGCTGTTTAAGACAGGTGGTTGCTATTCGCAGGTGGCTGCTAAGGCAAGTTTCACTGTATTTTTTTTTCTTTTTCATTCAAGAAAAGTGAAATATGCTTATCAGGAATGGCCACATCCAGAGGACACTGCCCCCCCCCCCCCCCCCCCCCTCACAGCCAAAAAGTAAAGTAGTGAAGAAAACAGAGCATATAAATGTTAAAATAGATCAATTTCAAAATAGACACCACAAACAATTAACGACAATGAGAACCCAAGAGTTACCGCCTTGGAACGGTCAGTAGCAAAACAAATTGCCACTGGGGATTTTAACCAGCTTCTAGGGTACATCAACTTCACTCTTGCCCCAATACGTTCTTATATGATCAAACAAGTACAAGTTGTCTTGGTGAATTTGCTCAAACCCACCCATCAACTCGACAATGTTGCTTGCAAATGCACACAAACATATAAAAAAATGAAGCTAATATCATTATTAAGTAAAAGAGTAGGTACTCAGTGACCTTACTGAGACCAGAGTCCCTGGAGTCAATACAGTTTAAAAAATACAATTTGAGAGTAGCAGGAGGATCTACTAAACCCGGACAAAACTCTGCAACCTTACAGCAATTGCACCATTGTAGAATGGCATAGAATTAAATTGAAATAGGTTAGATATTTAAGTTTAAAAATGAGATAGCGATTTATGATCAACAGAGATTATTATCTGCTTGTGGTGACGTTTTATTTCCTATGCAGCAATAGAGTAACAATTAGCGTACTCAATGATTATGGTTAAATTACGTGTGAATACAACTATCCTTTGATTCATTAAGGTGAGAGTTACAATTATATTATCGGTGTAGCGGTTTAATTAGAACATTTGTTAGCATGTATAATGTAGATAATATACCGAGATTAAAATGCCATGACGTGAACATAGATATCGGACAGTGCTTAACTTCATTACAAGAATACTCGGTTTATGACTTATCTAAAAATCAATTTTCGAAAACTGTATGTTCTGAAAATTAGATTCAATATTCCACCAATAAATACACACAGTGTATACGCGTACAGTTGCTCGAAACGGAAGTTGCTGATCTGTACGCCGATGATCACATAGTTGCTTACAGAAAAACACGCGACATCAAATTATTTATTGAATTTAGAAGGAATTGTTTCTGTGGTAAGTACAACGTTAATTGTTAGTCTTGCTGTGGTGATGATAAAGACTTAATGGAACGTCTAGTTCAGTTATAACCCATCATCGTTACCAACTCGATCAGTGAAAAAAGGAGCAAAACATGGAACAAAATCGGACTTTGTGGGTTCAAATTTCTTTGTGTAAATAGATTTTTGGACCATATTTGTGTTGGTATGGGGGAGAATTCATTTATTCAACTTGTGCACTTCATTGACTTGAGTTTTAACGACTTAGCAACAAGAAAATGATACTTTATTTGTGTCACTGAAAATGACATGATTTGTACGGCTAGTTGCAACTGTACGCGATCGTTAGTTGTTATCAGTTGCCTAACATCTGTACGCATAGTTGTCAAAACAGTTCATTGACAAATTATGGTTCCAGTTAATGCTTTCAGATTGCATCGTCAGGTTATCTTACTAGCTTCAATTAACCTTAATAATTCGTGCACGAGAACCTGAAAAGGCATATTTTTCAACAAATTTGCTCATAATAATGCTTTTAATAATACAATTGTATAAATAAGTAACTGGTTCTAGCTTCTGTTTCTTAGTCAGATTTGTTTTTAATTATTCAGATATCTGAAAAGATGTACCGGTGCTTATTCTACGAAGTACTTTTTGACCTTTTTTCGGCGATAATCGACCATTGCGTATTACAACACCAGATAAGATATTGAAATTTCAAAAAATTATTCAACGTACATGCCAATCTTCTACAGTATGGCAAACGAATATAATATTATTCTAGCAGTTCTACAAATGTCCGGCTCGTATATTTACAGCGACAATGATGAAGAAACCATTAAAATAAAGAGCGAACAGTAGAAGCCATACTTTAGCTGGACAAATCCGCGTTCGTACTTCAACCTTAGTTTTTAAAAATGTCAAAGGATGCTCCAATCAGATTAACGTAATCCCTGAATTCTACAAATAAAACTCGGGCTTTATGAAATCTAAGTCGAAATTTAAACGACCTTCAACATGAAATTCTTAGCAGTTGAAGGCAAAATTGGTAGATTAACTTAAGTCGCGAAGTGGTGGATTTCAAAATCTGAAGAAACTTAATGGAATTCTACTGTCAAAGACCAGATTGTTAATGTCAATATGATATAGGATAATATTTGTGCATTAAGTATGTCATTGCCAACACAATGGATTCGGGATTTCTCTGGGATTTCTAGCAATTGTCGGTGTCTTATTTTGACTTGCAGAGTGTACCGATTCGTTCTTATAGGTCAATAGTAGATCAGAGTAAAAAAAAACTATAATTGCATAGCTCAAAACATGCTTGTCAGTTCTAAAATGTCATCATATGAGGATTTATTTTCTATAAATAATACATTTGATCTAATTGATTCCTTTAATTGATTCCTTAAACACGTTCTTGCTTCATGAATGCTTTTCAGTTGATCATTATATGATGCACTTATGACATTGGATTGCTTCAACTTTGCGTACAGTCTGCTCAATTTCGGTTTCTGCACAGAAATACCATTTTCTCGGCACTGATTCGTTCAAGTACCGTTCAACGCATTTTGTGAGCGTGGGAAATGATTTTTCTTTCACGGGAACTCAAATATAGACCTATCCAATATCTACATAATAAAATATGAGGTCAGAAATGCAGATTTTCTTCATTCTTCTTCCCTATTTTGTACTGATCAAGTTTGGAAAGATTACAGATAGCAACTAAACTCGACTTTTCTTGAAGACTTCAAGATCACAGTAAGACTATTAATCAACGATGTACTTACAATAGAAATAATTTCTGCAAAAAGAACGTTTAATTTGAATATATTTTACAAAGAAAATGCCGATATCGCGTGATTTTCTGTAAGCAACTATGTATCATCGGCGTACAGATCAGCAACTTCTGTTTCGAGCAACTGTACGCTTATACACTGTGATACAACTACAACCTGAAATGTATGGGTCAGAATAATACATCAACACAATTTTCTGCATGTCCAATCCCCAACATTAATAATTATATCAAATGAAACTTTTGGTTAAAATGTTTGAAGAGTAAAATTGACATTTCAAGAATTAAAATTCCGTTTCATAGGTCTATAAAACAGTTGTACCTTCCTAGTATAACGTAAGTTAAACCAGCTGCTCTTCCGACATAAGCCAGATGCAAAGACAAACAACATGAAGTTTTTCAAAACCGCAATATGATCAGTGTCTTTCGGACCGTTTTTTTTTTTAATTTTTACTTAAATTTTACTTTAATTTTTACTATTAGATTCTTATGTTTTATATGTTTGTGTGCTTTTGCATGCAACATTGTTGAGACGATAAGTGAGTTGGAGTGGTTTCACCAAGACAACTTGTATTTGTTTTGTGATATGAGAACCTGTTGGGGCAAGTGTGAGGTTGGTGCACCCTAGAACCTGGTTTAAACCCCCAGTGGCAATTTGATTTGCCACTGACCGTTCCAAGGCGGTAACCCTTCGGGTTCTCATTTTTTGTTAATTGTTAGTGGTGTCTCTTTTGAAACTGATCATTTTATTAACCATGTTCTAACCCTCTATTCTTCTTGACTGTGTGGGTAGGCTGTTTTTTCTGAATGTGGCGATTCCTGATAAGCATATTTCACTTTTTTTTAATAATATAAGTACTAACAGATAAATTGCTTAATTGTTTAATTTGACGGTAAATCTTTCTGTTATGACGGTATTTACTGTTTTACGATTTTGTGTATATATGTTCAACTGCTTAACAATGCTGAAGTCATAAATCACGATTAAAACGTGGTGTGGACACAGTTAATCTGTGCGTTCGTTGCCATCCTAATTTTAACATAATAGTAAATGCTTAAGAATTTTGTCATTGACTGAAAGTCTATAAAACCGATTCCAACCTGTGGACAGTCGCGACCAAAGCTTGCATTTGAGCACATAAACAGCATTAACCTTAAACTAATATTTTCTGCCATCGCCTATAAAACAGAAGTCATTGATACAGAAAACTGTCTTTTCTGAATGTTGTATTTGTGGTAAAGAACACCAACTTCTTAAGCTTTGCATTAATATATTATTTTTGCAGAAGCTTTAAAAAATGTCAAGAAAGTCAAAGCTGCTGAAAGTTGTAATTATTGGCGACAATAATACTGGTAAAACTGCGCTCATTCATCGCTTTCAATACAACAGCTTTAGTGCTCATTTTAAAACTACGATTGGAATTGATTTTAGACAGAAAGATGTCCCCGTTGATGGAGAAACATACACGATGCGGATCTGGGAAACGGCGGGGCAGGAAAGATATAAATCTTTAAGAACACCATTTTATCGAGGGGTAGACTGTTGTCTCATAACCTTTGCTTTAGATGATATGCGTAGCTTTGAGCACCTTTCAAAGTGGAAGGAGGAGTTTCTTTACTATGCTTATATACCAGATGGAGAAACTTTTCCTTTCGTGATCCTAGGAAATAAAGTGGATGTTGACAATCGAGTGATCAGTGAGGAGATGGTCAGAGACTGGTGTAATCAAAACGGACATTGTCCTTACTATGAAACCAGCGCCAAGGACGCCACTAATGTTGATAGCGCTTTTAAAGCTGCTGTTGAAAGATTTCAAGAGCTATTAGATGAAAAGCAGCAGAAAAGGAACACAGTTGATTTAAGTCAAAAACATGAACTGGACGAGATGCTAGATGAAAACCCCCAGCATGGGAACATAGTGGATTTAAGTAAAAAACCGAAACAGAACGGAGGATGCTGCAACTGATAAAAAGAAATTTTAGCTTTTCAAAATCTTTCAAACTGTTATGGTGATAATAAATCGAAGGTTACATTCAATACTGTTGTAACTTCTTTTATGTAATTACCAAATTGTGTAGTCACAATTAACTGTATGGAGTGGACAATGAGGAAATGTTGAGAGACTGGTGTAATGAAAACGGCCAATTTCCTTCCTATGAAAACAGTGCAAAGGATTCAACTGCGGTTGAAGAAGTTTTTATAGCTGCTGTTGAACGATATAAACCATATTGGGAAGAGAAAGATCAGCAAAAAAACATGGCCTATTTGAGTAAAAAAATCCGAAAAGTGGAAGCTGTTGATAATTAACAAAACTTAGCTTTCCAACACTATAGACGATAGTAAATCATTTGAATGTTTAAAAGTTGTTGGAAAAAATATAACATACTTTTATATCTTATAAATAAAACAAAGTAAAGAAAACGAGATTTGAAGCGAAATAATTGTATATGGTAAGCAAAAATGTGAGGCCTGAAGAATAATATCGAACGATATTCAAATCCTTCGTTGAATATCTCCCTTTTTTCCCCTTAGGAAACTTTCGTTTATCGGCTTTCGATGGTGCATGTGTTATCATTGAAACAGAGCTTACTTTGGTCTTTTTCATTAATTCTTTCTTGGATTATGTTGTTCATACCAGAGAAATTCATCAAATAATAATTCAAAATTATTGCGCTACAAATGCTTTACGCATGTGCTCACATTGTATACCGAAATGCCGCCCATATACACATGAAAACAGCACGGGTATTTTACTCGTCCCGGTATCCTATACGTTTTACACAGCTCACGATTACATTAGGTCCATGGCTAAATTTACCCATCGTTTAAAGACAAATGTGAAAAGGATTGCGGACAATTAAGACTTATTTTTCCGTGCATTGAACTATGGATCTTTAATCAATGAAGATCCTGAGAAATGTAAAAATGTGTTTTCCGATATTCGGACCGACATAAAGAATTAAATGCTTTTTTAACATGTCGATTGTTGATTTGTGGAGCAACCGGGACTAGGCGGCGTGGGCAGTTATATGCATTTCATGTTTTTATATATTTCGGCCAGTTTCGAGATGGGTGGTTTTAATTTCCCAGCCAATATAGATTTGATTATTACACCTCACGTGATTAGTTTACTATATAGCGTAATGTGACGTCACAGGGAGATAATCGCTACTGTCACATATGCGACAGCATCATGTCACTCTCGCGTGGATCTAAAAATAAATATCTTGGAAATCCGATTACAAATTAACTTCTACGCATGCGTAATTGACCAAGGGAGATAAACGCATTTTGATCATTATTTGTAGCCGCTTATTGAGCATTATTGATTTTGGACTTCCGGCGCTTGATTTTGTTCCCAAACGAAATTTGGTCATAGTCAAGATCCCAAAAAAACAAATGTTCGGTGTAATAAAATAAATATCACATCCCATTGGGTGAAACAGTACGAAATATTAACCCTTAAGATTGTAATGTCAACCTCGGCTAACGCCTCGGTTGACATTACTTCTCTCGGGTTAACATTTCGTACTGTTTCCCCCAATGGGATGTGATATTTATATAATATTGTTCAATCAACCCCAAGGATATACTTCCTGCTTCTTAAATTTTGCCTTTGGCGTTGGCTGATATGCAGGATTTATATTTTAAGGTCCCCGTGTCAAAATTCTATTCTGTTTAGTAGTTCCGACCATTGTTTTCTCGTTTAGGTCAAACCCATTCTGTTATTTGGGGACCATACGCCGCTGAACATGAAATGGTATTAATCTGAAAATACCGCATTGAAGGTTCCATGTCCAACGTCATATGCACACCATCGTTTGGTCAAATTGTACAGTTTATTGGTGTCAATATTGAGTCGCGCTCAACGGGGCTAGGCGGCGTGGGCAGTAATATGCAATTCCATTACTGTTCATGAACTGAAAGAATGTTCCTAGGAAACCAAAGCATTACTGACAAGCATAAATGAAGAAAGTCGAAGAATCTTCTCACCAAACCAAAGCATTACTGACAAAAATAAACGAAGAAAATCTAAGAGTGTTCTTATGAAGCCAAAGCATTACTGTCAAGAATAAATGAAAGAAATCTAAGAACGTTCTTAGGAAACCAAAACGAAGGAAATCTAAAAATGTTCTTAGGAAGTCAAACATTACTAACAAGAGTAAACGTAGGAAATCTAAGAATGTTCTTAGGAAATCAAAGCATTACTGACAAGAATAAATGAAGAAAATCTTTTAAACCTATAAAATCTTATCAAACCAAAACATTACTGACAAGAATTAACGTAGGAAATCTAAGAATGTTCTAAGGCAGCCAAAGCATTACTGACAAGAATAAACATTGGAAATCTAAGAAAGTTCTTAGGTAACCAAAGCATCACTGACAGTATTAAATGAATGAAAATTAATCTAAGCATGACCGTATGGAACCAAAGCACTGACGAGAATAAATGAAAGAAATCTAAGAATGTTCGCAGAAAACCAAAGCATTACTGACAAGAATAAACGTAGGAAATCTAAGAATGTTTTTAGGAAATTTAAGCATTACTGACAAGAATAAATGAAGACAATCTAAGAATCTTCTTACCAAACCAAAGCATTACTGACAAGAATCAACGTAGGAAATCTTAGAATGATCTTAGGAAACCAAACCATAATTGAAAAGACTAAATGTAGGAAAACTAAGAACGTTCTCAGGAAACCAAAATAATATCAAAAATTTGAAATGGAAGAACGTTTTTAGGAAACTAAAACAATATAGACTAGACTTTACGAAGGAAATCTGAGAACGTAATAAAAAAACAGTTTTATATCAAGACTTAATGTTAGTGTTTGGAATGGGCTAAGACAATTTTAATCGATTAATCAGCTGTCATTGAGACTGATCGTCGATTAAAGTCGAATAATTCAGATACTTCAGAAATAACTATTTTCAGTAGTGACATCGACATAATATAATATAATGAAATATAATATAATATAATACAGATCTAGATATTCTTTATTTCCCCCAAAGGCAGATCAAATTTACACAAATTTGCAGAAAAGACATTTTACAAACACGCAAACAACAGAAAAAAAGTGAGAAAATGCTAAGTAATTAGGTAACAAATAAACAAATATCTTGATATTCTTTTACAGGTTTAAGTTGTCAATACACTGTACTACGATATTAAATAACCAGCTGATATCGTCGACGGAATTACCCCCATGACATAAGAAACTATAATAACAATATTGACTATACTAAACGAAGGAAATCTTTCAAAGCCCTAAAGAAACTAAAACATTTTTATGTCAAGACTAAAATGTAGAGAAACTAAGAACGTACTGAGGAAAACTAAAAATATTGATTAAGTCTAAACAAAAGGAATCGATGAAAGTTCTTAAGAATGAAAGTGCCTCTAGCTGGAGCGAACCCGTACCGTCACGGCGACAGCGCCTAGCCCTGCAATTCCGGCGACGCAACCAACTGAGCTAGCCGGGACGACCCCAAAAAGGTCAATCGGATAGCCCTGATATACGTTACCATCACTGCATGACATCGGTAACGGGTTATTTTACTGATAACAGTACTAACTTTATGTACGGAAAGACTTTTTACGGCCGCCACACTGCACAAATAGCGCTACTGTGAATTTCAAATGATAATGCCTCCAGCTGGGAGCGAACCCGCACCGTCACGGCGACAGCGCCCAGCCCTGGAATTTCGGCGACGCAACCAACTAAGCTAGTCAGGACAACCCCAAAAAAGGTTTATCGGATAGCCCGGATATACGTAGCGATCACTGCATGACATCGGTAACTGATATTTTACTGGTAACAGTACTGACTATATGTATGGGGAGACTTTTTACGGCCGTCACACTGCACAGAAACTAAAATATTTTTATATCAAGACTCAAATGTAGGGAAACAAAGAACGTTCTGAGGAAACATAAAACTATTGATTAAGACTTAACAATAGGAATCGATGAAAGATCTAAAGAAACCATTCAATCAGTGTTGTTGCCAGTAATGTAGCCCTTTGTTATTTCATCAAGACAACTTGTACCTGTTTTGTGATATGAGAACCTGTTGGGACAAGTGTGACGTTGGTGCACCCTAGAACCTGGTTTAAACCCCCAGTGGCAAATTGTTCTGCCACACACCGTTGCAAGGCGGTAACCCATCGGGTTCTCACTTTCGTTAAATGTTTGTGGCGTCTATTTTGAAATGATTATTGTAATACCATGCTCTCTTTTCCTCTCTACTTTTTGGCTGTGTCTGCTGGATGTGGCCATTCCTGATGCATGTTTCACTTTTTCAATGTTCATTTTATCTATTTAAAACGTTTTATGATACTTAACAATTATTGACAAATCTTAACAGAATCGTTCTGAGCAAACTAAAACATTATTGGAAAGACTTTAAAAAAAGATTTTAAGAACGCTCTTAAAATCTCAGAGAACAAAACTATTACTGAAAAGTCATAAAAAACAACTCATTTTGGACACAAAATCACTACGAAAAAGATAAGTCAAAAGGGAACTTAAACCATTTAGTCGTAGAGAACTAAATCCTATTTCTAAATCTAACAAGATTTTTTAAACTTCAGGCAAAACTAGAATTTGGAGTTCTCGTTGCTCACCGTGTTATAAAAATTCTGGTTACTGAAAAATAAACACATTTAACAGATAGAGCCATCTCTGAATTACATCTGTTACTGATTACTAACGACAAGCTGATACTTTTACAAGCCAGTTCTTGTGAGCTCAATATCATATACAACATGGTGTTTATAAAATAGTTAAACCACATCCATGGCCCTCACGCATGTTTATTTGTCATATGAATGTTTGTATAATGTTATATATTATATGCTTAATAGTGAATGAGGTTTGCTATTTACAATGTCCAACCAACCTTCCATGTTTTAGAACACCAGGCCATAGCACTGCCTAGTTATTGAGCAGGACATACAGACATATGGGCAATGGCACAGTGCTTCAAGTAACACTGTAAATCAAAACAATCAATGTCTTCCTGTTTCCAAAATGTTTGATCTGTTAATTGCTTTCTTTCTTTCAATCTGCCTTTCTTTCTTTCTTCTTTCTTTATTTGTTTTTTATTTCGTTTCTCTTTCTTTCTGGGTTTCTTATTTTCTTTTTTCTTTTCTTTTTTCTTTTCTTCTTTTTATTCTTCTTCTTTTTCTTCTTTTCTTTTTATCCAATGTGTTCAGAGCAAGTCAAACTGAAAACCAGAGTACTATTATATTTTTGACAAGAGCTATCACTGGAAATTGGCATCTGAAATGTTGCATCGGAATCAAATTGGTATTCATTATGATCAAATATTCCTTTTTAAAAGAACGATTTTTCATCCACGTGAGGTTAGAACAAAATATTTCAAATGAAAGGTCATTTTTGCAAGTGAAATCATATAATCATGGGGAGATAATTTCAGTAAATATGATTGCTAGGGTTATGAACCTTACCACATGTGATGTGATGTGCAAGAGGAAAAGGATCATTTGTTTGAAGTATATACATTGTAGTAAATTCCTCAAGATATATACAGGTTATAGTAAAATATTAATTTTTAATTTATTATAAGGAAAATTTTAAAATTGATGAAAAAGGAACTTTGAAAGCCACCGATCACGACAAATATGAAAATATTTCAGGCTCTGTTTGATTGAGCCTGTTCGTGGGCTGTAATTGAAATGCATATAACCACCAATGCCAATGCGGTGTTTTCATATTAATAACATTCCATGGGCGTAAGGGTCCCGGAGAAAAGGATTGGTTTGCCTTAAACGAGAAAACAGTGGAACTTAACAGAATAGAATTTTGACAGGGGATCTGAGAATATAAATCCTGCATATCACAGACAACGCCAAAGGCTAATTTTCAAAAAAGCAGGAAGTATATCCGATGGGTAATTGAACAATGTTCAATCCTATATTGGCTGGGATATTGAATCCAACCATCTTTAAACTGACTGAATAATATCAAATGAACTAAATAAAATTATAAAAAGCAAATGAAAGACAAAACTAGTTCCTATTACAGGATTCGAACATGCATTGTTTTGCATAATAGCACGAGATGCTTATCCACTTAGCTATTACGCCGTAAATCGGCGCACTTTACCTATTTAGGATTATAACAGTGGACTTATCCGAATGGTAACTGCTCACGGGTCAAAATCTAACTATTATAATAATTTGATACACTATTAGGTGGGTTTTTACTCCTGCTTCAGTAACCTTCTGCGAAACGAAACTACAAGAATCAACGCGGGAAATACAAATAATCAGGGTTAATGTAAAATTGAGGTTTGTACAACCTCGATGTTGATTCTTAAACAAATGGGGCGCGTAATGGTAAAAGTACCTTCGGACAGTTGACGTCAATCCTTGAAATGACGTCATAAAGTTGAGCAGACGACATTAATTATTATGCATTACGCGTTAAAAATATTATTTTATTGTCAACACGTGTAAGAAAAGCACTTGTTAGTTATGAGAAATTTAAAAATAGTTGTAAGTTCTTTCTAAATATAGTAACAACTAAAATGTCACAAAATATGACCGAAGGTACCTTTTCCCGTGGCGCGCCCCAAATTATAGAATGTCTCTTTGTGGATTATGCATAAATTATTCTATTCAGAATTTAACGTAATTGTGCACATACCTGTTTTGACAACAGGTTATCTTTTTCAGTTCTTTCGAGAATCTTTCGTTTATCGCTGTATATAGATAGAAGTTGATACAGTAACTTGTAAACTGAATAAGATACGTTATTGTCCGCACTTGCTTCATTCTGGTCTGAGCTGAAGTGTTGTTTTGAGACATATATCCAGGAGTTAAGTACGAATCTAATATGAACCATATTGACACCGGCGCTGTTGCGAACAGGAAATAGAAGGCACACACAACCAGCATCTTTGTCATCCGGCTATTAGACTTGTTAGCACCGGATACGATTGAGGGATGCATCATCGATGCGCGATTGAGTTGCGTTTTTCTGAGGATTCGCACAAGTAAAATGCTGCTAAAGAGCATTATGACGAATGGCATTGCAAACAGTAAACTAAAGTCAATGCATACGAAGACCTTTTCGTCAAAGAAACGATCTTGGTCAGTTAGGGACCCACATTCTCCGTTTGTGTACTCGTTTACACCATTTGTGAAGAAGAAATGTCCATTGACTGAAACTAATGCAATCAGAACAACAATTAAACCTATAGCGACTCTTTTACTGGTATACAAAAGTCTGTATCTAAACGGAAAATAAGTTTTGACCAATCTCTCTATTGCTACTCCAACAAGAATCCATGAAGAGTATTGCATAGAAAGATAAATGACAAAATAGTACAGTTTACAGTTGGCATCACTTGCAGACGCAATATCGTATTTCGTAACATATTTAATCCAGTAACGCGGTAAGCCAGTCAGAAGTACTATATTGTCGTTAACTGCTAAAAACATCAGAAATGTTAAAGTAGGGTGTCTGCTAAAGTGTAATCTTTTAAGAACAAGAATCGCCAATACATTTCCAGTGATGCCAACAATCAGCAGAAAAGGTGGAACTATCTTCCATAAATACGTTGAAACCAAGTCCGCTTCCTCTTCCATACCACATCCGTGTGTTATATAATCCTAGTTTTGTTTTCTTGAGATCATTTTAATAAATATTTAATAAAGATTTAAATTTGAATATCGAAAAGTTTTATTTATAACGCTGAATTCCGTTAATACTGACTTTTAACCCAAGTTATTTTATATAAGCTTTTCTATTCCTTGGGAATAAATTACGCGATTTTGCACGATATGATGATATTTATCTTTTTTCAAATATTATATCCGTGTATGATATTTGTACCAAAGTAAGGCCACTTTGTAATTCTATCCTGTGAGTTAAATATGCGTTTTCAAATACTTTACACCGTTGCACGACAGCAGACACAGTCCTGAACAGATACAGTGTCCAGGATCTGAACACTATCAAATTACCTTTGAAAATGTGGTTTTACAGGAAACAAAGCAATGTCTGTAAAAGCAAATTGACCCCTGGAAACGTTTGATAGTCAGTATCAGTAATTAGTGTAACCTCTTCTGTTGACAGTCAGTATCAGTAATTAGTGTATCCTCCTCTGTTGATAGTCAGTATCAGTAATTCGTGTATCCTCCTCTGTTGATAGTCAGTATCAGTAATTCGTGTATCCTCCTCTGTTGATAGTAAGTATCAGTAATTCGTGTATCCTCCTCTGTTGATAGTCAGTATCAGTAATTCGTGTATCCTCCTCTGTTGATAGTCAGTATCAGTAATTAGTGTATTCTCCTCTGTTGATAGTATCAGTAATTTGTGTATTCTCCTCTGTTGATAGTCAGTATCAGTAATTTGTGTATTCTCCTCTGTTGAAAGTCAGTATCAGTAATTAGTGTATTCTCCTCTGTTGATAGTCAGTATCAGTAATTCGTGTATCCTCCTCTGGGGCTTTGTCACTCTCTGTATCGTCTGGGCATGGTGACACGTATGATCATATCCTGTCGTATTGCATTCCATTCTGCTAAAAGAGCATGAGAAAGCTCACGGACGTTCTGCACAGTGTTCGGACGCAAAGAAAGTCTACGGGAAAGCATGTCTCAAACACGCTCTTAAGGGTCGACCTTGCTAGCCAGTCTAGGTAAAGATTGTAGGACCTTGCTTGCCAGTCTATGTCGATTGTTAGACCTTGCTTGCCAGTCTAGGTCGAGATTGGGAGACCTTGCTTGCCAGTCTATGTCCTCGGTTATAGGATTTCGTCCCGATGCTGGGCCGTCAGACCACCTCCTGGAATGACCTTAAGGCCTGACCGCCTGTCCATGAATATCCTTGCCCATACCATAACTGACCAACCATTCAAACCTGTCCTCTCTTCTCGGCGACGCCACACCCTCACACACTTGTCACAGGTCGAACCATGGTAGCGTCTCTCGTCTGGGAAGAGCACAGACCGCCAGTGGCGCAGTTGCCAAGTGACGTGTCCCTGGGCAAACTCTAAACGAGCTTTCCGATGAGCTACGGTCAGAATTGGTCTAAATGACGTCGCACACCCTGGGTTGATGCTTAAAGAGAAGATAAAGTAAAAAGTTGCACATAAACATTCATTTTTTTTTCAAATGAATCATGAATGGAAAATTGTTTTGCCACTGACCGGTCCAAGGCCGTAACCCCTCGAGTTCTCACTTTCGTTGATTGTTTGTGGCGTCTGTTATGAAACTAAGTATTTTATAGCCATGCTCTCCTCTCCGCTCTACTTTTTGGCTGTGTCTGCTGGATAATTTTTTCACCTTTTTTCCTAAAGGCAAAATGCAGTCAATAAAACTGTGCAAATATATTCGTTATTGATGTACATGTATTTATTTTTATTCCACATACGTTAAGAAAAGTTAGAACAGTAAAGAAAGATAGGTAGACATAACAATTACCTGAAATTCAACACAAATCAGTTTTAATAATCACACGAGATTTAAAATACTAACAAATTAAATAATATGTTTTGTCATTTTTGAAGATCTTTTAATTATGGGTTAGAAATGAATGTTAAGAGTTTATAAAGGTTTATAGGGAATTATTATAAACGAACCTAGATGTTTCTGTTACTTGTATCCCTCACATCGTGCTCTTGCTAATTTGACACCAGGGGCTCTAAAATCGGTAAGATCATTGAGTACCCGCCCTTTCGCTTGACGATGGTATTCACCTTTTATGTTTTGTATGTTTGTGTGCTTTTGCATGCAACATTGTCGAGTTGATGGGTGGATTGGAGTTTTTTCACAAAAAAAGTGAAATATGCATATCATGGATGACCACAACCAGCAGACACAGCCTCTCCACACAGCCAAACAGTAGAGAGGAAAAGAGAGCATGATATTACAATAATCAATTTCAATATGGACGCCACAAACAATTAACGAAAGTGAGAACCCGAGGGGTTACCGCCTTGGAACGGTCAGTGGCAAAAAGACAACTTGTTTTTGTGTTGGACTCGACGAGCATGTACGTTTCATCACGGGTTGCTGCGAGAAAGCACGATTACAAGGATAAAAGAAACAAATCGAGCTTCTAGGTTCTTCTAAAGAAAATGATTTCCCCATAAACCTTCATAAACTCTTTAATTCCTGCCACCGTCGTGCAAACAAAGAGGTAAGCATAATGATCAACGGTAGACGGGTTAATCACCAGGCGAGCAAAGCGCTGTAGAATATAATGTTGGTAACCTTTCTTTTTGAATTTACAGATGGTGTTTACGAATAACTGGGAGAAATTAACATTGCCTTTTATTTTCGTAAGTTTATAAATTAAATCTCCACCTGTATTTTTGAATTAAATCTGGGTATCGGCGATAAAACTTGCAAAGGATTTCCTTATTTTGTGATACCGAAAACCTTGTTTTAAAAGTTTTTCTGTTATGCAAAGATTACGTTCATTCAAATCATTAACATCATTGCAAGCTCTAGAAAAGCGAACAAGCTGTGATATGTAAACCCCGTAAGATGTTGCACGAGGAACATCGCCGTCTAAAAACGGAAAATTTACTATATTTAAATTAAAATAAATAAAATATCTCTTTTATCATATATTTTAGTAGTGACGTCTCCATTTGTAATAGAAAGATTAAGATCAAGAAAGATTAATTGCTTATCTGAAGTGTTTGCTTTATGAAGTTGTGGTTCATTAGGATAAATTTTATTAACTAGAGATTGAATATGGTTATTATCTCTATTCAATAAATCATCAAGGAACCTCGAGGTGTTGTTAAAGGCTTTATTGTCATCCTGATGTTCGGTAGAAAGAGATAACATGCAACAAGTGGAGCACAATTAGTGCCCATTGGAATGCCTATTATTTGTTTATAAATGAAGGTATCAAATCTCGTATAGATATTATCCAATTAAAAATGTAAGCGCCTCAACAAGGTCTTGACAGGTCCATAAAGTATAATTATCATAAGAACCATTTGTAAAAATTCCTTATGTTCATTACAAGCGATAAAGGTTTTATGTGTGGCGGCCATACAAATTCTCCCCGTACATATAGTCAGTATTGTAATCAGTAAAATAACCCGTTACCGATGTCGTGCAGTGATGATTACGTATATCAGTGCTATCCGATCAACCTTTTGGGGGGTGGTTGCGTCGTCGGAATTGCAGGGCTAGGCGCTGTCGCCGTGACGGTGCGGGTTCGCTTCCAGGTAGAGGCAATATCATTTATTATTTTCTCTAGCAAACATTTTTTCAATGAAACTGGTTAGCTTGTCTCTTATAAAATATGAGGGAGAGAAGTATTAAAAGCTGAGAAATCATAAGTCGACAAACAGAATGCCTGAATGTTATTTGATTTAAGCTTCTTTAAAAAGTCATTTGAATTTTTATAGTCCAAAATAAATTTTTGCCAGTTATTTCAAAAACCTTTACGCAATACATAATTAAGCGTTCTTTTATAGCTGTAAGACAGGATCTGAGCACGGATAATTTAGAAGTTGTGCAATATATCTTTCTTTGTGCGGTGTTTAGTGCATTTTAGGCAACCAATACATAGAAGGTACTATTTCTTGTTTCGGCTCAACACCGATTCGAAATTAGTAGTGAAAGTCTTATATTCCCCTTTTCAAATGACGAAAGTTAAAACGAGGTCGTGGTGGTAATAAAGTTATGTTTCTTTTATAGAAGGATATACGAGTGTCAATTATTTGAATATTTGTTTTAATGGGTTTTTCAGTTAGAAAGAGCACTAGACTCAGCATGTTCTCGTTTGCACCATCTATTGCAAAAACATTTTAAAGACTATACAATTTCCTCACGACATGTATTAAAGTCGATGTCCGATGGAATTCTTTATTTTGGACCTTTAGGAATTAAGTTATTTATTATAAATTATAGTCTTTGATAACATATAAATCCCCTGTAACGACATGGCCGGCAGGTTGATAGCAAAATTTTTAATTTGAACAATCTCATGATATTGTTGTATTCCCAACAACTTGTTAATCCGATGTAATTTTCTTGTAATTAAAAATTGTGTTTCTGGTTGGCTTTTTGTATAAATTTTTAACAAACAATGGGTGTAAAGTATTCTTGAAAAAATTAGGTAAGGCCGAAGGTTATGAAAAACAGTTTGATTGTTTAACTTTGGGCTGACATACTTTCAACAAACCAACTGTTTTCCAAACCCAAATGAAAATATCGATTCAATCCTTAATTAGTTAATACATATTAATTTTAAAAAACGTTACCATCGTTTTGTAAGGTATTAGAATGTTAATTGAACAAAAATAGGTATATGTCTGTACAATTTAAAATGGCACTTTTATTCAAGGCAATTAATATTGTACGTCAAAACTTAAGCGTGCAATAAGTAAAAAATAATTTTTACTTACATATGGAATTCCATTGGGGCCATCGTTGTTTCGCGCTGTCGACCTCTTGGGCTAGAGCACGATGCGAGATCGCGAAAACACGATGCGAGATCGTAAAAAACGATACGAGATCACGAAAACACAATGCGAGGTCGCGAAAGTACGATGCAAGAACGCGATATAAATATCGGGCCCTCGACGCATCGAACTTTCGCGACCTCGCATCGTTGTTTCGCGACCTCGCATCGTGTTTTCGCGTTTTCGTGGTCTCGCTGTCCTGAGAGCGAGACCACAATAACGCGAAAACACAATGCGTTATCGCGAAAGTACGCTGCGAGATCGCGAAAATACGATGTGAGAACATATTTATATTGCGTTTTCGCATAGTTGTTTCGCGACATCGCATCGTTGTTTCGCGACTTCGCATCGTTGTTTCGCGTTCTCGCTTGTCTTCACGAAAGAAACAAAAAAGACAAGCTTTCATATCAGGCTGTTGCCTGGATGATTTAAAAATAACTAATGATGACGGTAACACCACAGGATTAAGTGGGCAGTCGGCATGTTGAAACTGTAGATGAATGCTAATATAAATACCCTAAATGTTCATATAAACACCCTGAAAGCGAGACCACGAAAACGCGAAATTACGATGCGAGAACGCGAAACAACGATGCGAGGTCGCGAAAGTATGATGCGAGGGCGAGATATTAATATCGCCTTTTCGCATCGCATCGTACTTTCGCGACCTCACATTGTGTTTTCGCGATCTCGCATCGTGTTTTCGCGTTTTCGTGGCCTTGCTGTCTCGAGAGAGAGAGACAACGAAAACGCGAAAACACGATGCGAGAACGCGAAACAAGGATGCGAGGTCGCGAAAGTACGATGCGAGGGCGCGATATCAATATCGCGTTCTCGCATCGTACTTTCGCGACCTTGCATCGTGTTTTCGCGATCTCGCATCGATGTTTCGCGATCTCGCATCGTTATTTCGCGATCTCGCATCGTGTTTTTGCGTTTTCGTGTTCTCGCCTATGAGGTCGACAGGGTGAAACAACGATAGCCTCAACGGAACACCGTACTTACATGTAATATCTTTTATCACTTAATATCTCCTCCATTTCCCTAGAAGCGTATTTGCATTTTAATAAATTTTCGCACGCTCTTGAAAAGATACAGCCATGAACATTCTGGGTTATCTAAAAAAATTAATTCTGTCAATGTAATAGCCAAACCATGCATGAATATTATTTCCGCATATTTTATGTTTATGCATGCTCATTTTCATCGCGAGAGGTAAAATCATTCTGTTGCTTTTATCCCATCAGGTTAGACCCGCTGCTCACCCGTTGACCCATTAAGTAAAGAAATCAACATTCTACATATTAAGAGTTATGGGTCTTGTTGTTTATGATGTAGATTATGATAGTGAATAGATATTCTATATTTCAAGTTGAAATCTCGTGCAGTTAAAACTTATTGACCAAGTGCATAAAAACTACAACAAACAGTAACGCTAGCTCTAAGGTGGGGACAGCTCCCCTTCTCTGAATATGCAGCAGTAGTCCAGAGTTTGCACTTGCTTAGGGATCGAGTGGTCCCAGGTTCGGCTGCTTATTTCCTTGAGCAAGAAATTAAGCCTTCATTGCTTCTCTACACCCAGGGGGTATGAATGGGTACCTGTGACGAATATAAGCCAATATTCTCTGTCTGCCTTTGGCTCCGACTGTTAACGGATGACCTTTATCCATTGATCAGGGGGTAAATGTGAAAGTCTGGTGAATATGTACAACTAGAATGTGTCCTCGGACACTGATGCCCCCACTGCTGCAACATAAATTTTAATAAGAAAGGGCCATAACTCTTGCAAAAATGATCGCAGGAAAAAATCCTTTCTTTACGATCATCTAAACATCGTGCTTGATCATCTGTGCAAGTTTGAAAGAAATCCGCCTTATTGTTTAGGATGAGTCGATGCCACAATATTTGAGGACGTACGTACGGAGGTACGTACAGACGAGTGCAACTCTATATGCCTCCCACTATGTGGGGGCATAAAATATACTAGACTACAAACCCAAGCCTTTACCTTTCATAGTCAGGCTAAAAATAGCAATCAAATTATAATAGTTTTTAATATCTTTAATGATTTGTAAATGTTTACAATTGGCTTAACAACAAAATTGTGAACTAACAGAAGTTTTATATCCCATCCTACAAGCAGAGTGTTCTCTCTGTACATGAATGTATTTATTTATCCACCATTATCATACCGGTACTTTTAAAATTCTTTCCTCCATATATACACCTTAATTGTGTTGGTGAACAGGGTAGTTCCAGATCCGCTGGCACATCCATGCCATCTTATTACGATTTACACTTTTTGCTATAAGAATCATAAGCAGGTTATTTCTGACCTAGATGTGACCAGTGCAGATCCAGATCAGATGGGATGGATTTGCTGACTGATCTGGATCTATACTTGCCACACACACATTTCCTCCCATTTGTTAGCAGTGTAGATACAGTTCAGCCAGCAAATCTGTGCAATTTCATCAGGATCTACTTTGGTTGCATCTTGGTCAGAAAAAAATCTAATGAATCTAAAAACAAACATTTAGATCCTAATCAGATCTGGATCTTCATCTACAACCCTCCACCCACCTGATAAAGGTCTATATATAGAGTAAAGTGTTAAGAAAACACACTAAAACTTGTTCCCTGTGAAGTGATTATAAAGCTTATCAGTAACCATGTTCTCCGAGTCATTAACCCTTTCCTCCATAGATACACCTTTATTTGTGAGTGCGGACAGTGTAGATCAAGGTCAGCCGGCACATCCATGCCATCTGATCAGTATCTAAACTGTTTGCTCTTTGATTCGTTAGGTTATATCTGATCATAATGCGACCAGTGCAGATCCTGATCAGACGGCATGGATGTGCCAGCTGATCTGGATCTACACTGGTTGAACATGCATAAAAAGGCGTATATATAGAGAAAAGGGTTAATGTAATGTTACAATTTGACCCTTTACTCTGTAGATATGATTTTTATGACATGAGGGATCATAATCTACTGGCATATTAGTGCTGTCAGCTCAGGATCTACACTTATTACTTTAACCCTTTTCTCCATATGTACGCATTTTAACGCATGTGCGACCGTGCCGCCTGATCAGGATCTGCACTGGTCGCATTTTGGTCAGAAAAAAACCTAACAAATCAAAAGGCGAAAAGTTTAGATCCTGATCAGATGGCATGGATGTGCCAGCTGATCTGGATCTAAACTGTTCGCCCTCGCAATTAAGGTGTATCTATGGAGGAAAGGGTTAAGATTCATTGTAAATTTTTAACAGAGAAGCCAACAATGTAGATCTGATGGCTTGAATGCCAGGTGTGGCAGATCTGGATTTCAATTGGTTGCCCATGTGACAAGAACTGTATCAAGGGAGTAAAGGTGCATCGCGGAAAAGGTGCATTTGGTCATATTTTTATACGTTTTAGTTGTTACTTTATTTGGAAAGATACTACAATTATCTATTATTTTCCCATAACATATAGGCTATTTTGTTACACATTTTGACAACATAATTTTATTTTACCTTGAAATGCATAAAAGTAATGTAGTCTGCTCAACTTAATGATGTCATTTCAAGAATTGACGTCAAATGCCCCAATGTACCATTTCCCTTTACGTGCCCCATATGATCTGATTGTACAACCATCATCTCTTGGTCAGAAGTAACAAAATGAATAAAAATGATGACAGTGTAGATCCTGATCAAATGGCACCAAAGTGACACAGTTTGTCCATGATATAACAGCCATATCCCATGGAGTTAAGAGTTAAGTAAACATTCTACACTTTAAAATACATTTTTCTGTTATTATTTTACAACACTATTCCTTACACAACAAGATGAAACTCATAACAAGTACAGTACAATCATGTACACAATATAAATATGTAAAGAAAAATTAACACCTTCATTTCACATTCCTGAAACAATATCTATAATAAACTTCTTTGTGAATTAACCCTTTGCTCCATATACATAAAGGTTGTATTACATGGGCGACCTTAGATCCAGATCAGACTGCACATCCATGCCATCTGAACTAAGTATACATTGGTAGTTTCTCAGTCAGAAATGATCCAGCGAACAGTGTAGATCCTGATACGATGGAATGGATGTGCCAGCTGATCTGGATCTAAACTGTCTGGCAATGAGATAACAGCCATTACCCCTGGAGTAGAGGGTTAAGTGTGTTTTTTTAAGAACAATTCATAAAGTCAACGGAAATCATCAAACAATTAAAATAAACTGTAATACATTCACTCAGGAAACAACAGTGACATACAGTTAGGGTCTGCAGTCATTCTGGACTTCATTATATATAAATATCACATCCCATTGGGGGAAACAGTACGAAATGTTAACCCGAGAAGTAATGTCAACCCAGGCGTTAGCCGAGGTTGACATTACCTTCTCAAGGGTTAACATTTCGTACTGTTTCCCCCAATGGGATGTGATATTTATTTTATTACACCGAACATTTGTTTTTTTAGAGATCTTGACTATGACTAAATTTTGTTTGGGAACAAAATCAAGCGCCGGAAGTCCAAAATCAATAATGCTCAATAAGCGGCTACAAATAATGATCAAAATGCGTTTATCTCCCTTGGTCAATTACGCATGCGTAGAATTTAATTTGTAATCGGATTTCCAAGATATTTATTTTTAGATCCACGCGAGGGTGACATGATGCTGTCGCATATGTGACAGTAGCGATTATCTCCCTGTGACGTAACATTACGCTATATAGTAAACTAATCATGTGAGGTGTAATAACAATCATTATGGTGTAGAAGAATATAAACCTTTTTCCCCACTAAATTATGCATTTTATTGCATGCGCAACCAGTGTAGATTAAGATCAGCTGGCATATAATTCTGTGCTGTCAGATCAGGATTTGCACTTATTTTTTTTGGTGAAAAAAAAACTAATAAATTACAAAGCAAACAGTGCAGATCCTAATCAGATAGCACAGATGTGCCGGCTGATCTGGATCTACACTGTTTGCCTATGCCATAGGCAGGAATATATATGGAGGAAAGGGGTAAAATAATCATTTAGAAAGTACATTTGAAGAAATAATAACATTATGATATTGTATGTTGATTGCAATTAACCCTAATTCTATGGGATATGGCAGTTGAACAGTGTACAGTAGATCCAGATTTCCACTGTTTGCTATTTGATTCATTCCATTAGAGGCACGCCACAGGAAAAGGTAACTTCGGGTCATTTTTTGTGTCATTTTTATTGTTACTATATTTAGAAAGAAATTTCAAATTTCTATTATTTTCTCATAACAAAACAGTGATTTTGTTACACATTTTAACAATAAAATGGTATTTTTACCGCGAATTGCATAATAATTAATGTTGTCTGGTCAACTTTATGACGTCGTTTCAAGGATTGACATCAACTGCCCGAAGGTACCTTTTCCCGTGGTGTGCCCCATTATTTCCGACCTAAAAGCGTAAAGTGCAGATCCTAATCAGACCGCACAGATGTTCTGCCTGATCTGGATCTACAGTTTGCATATGGGATAAAAACCGGATATATGGAGTGAAGGATTAAGTTATATTGCTTCTCCCTTCTAAACAAAAGGATTTTTCAAACATGCAAAGATAATGGGATTTCCAAATCATGTCTCTATGTTGCACTGGCAAAACTTTTCATATTTTGGATATTGTTAGAAAAAAAAGGAAAATGCACTAAATCTTATCTTTTCAGATCAAATGTTTTGGAATTTGTTTTGGAATTTGTGTCTATTTTACTTTGTTATGTTTATATTTTGCAAGAATGCATTTAAGAATGATATACTTCACCAAAAGAATCACTTTTGTGAATAAGCAATATTATATTTTGAAATCAAAATACAAATTTGTCAATTATATTTTACAACAGTGTCCAAAACAAACATTGTACAATTGATTTGACACAAAGTAACACATCAGATGCATCTTGATTTCACCTCATGAGTTATGATAATGCAAAAACATAATATAATAATAAAAGAATAAAGGTAAATTCACATTATATTTGTGGCGATAAAAGACATTTATTGATATATAAAACTAGAAATGTTTTGGCTACCAGACGTTACTGAACTTGAACAATTAACAGTAGGCTGACTTAAGGCATATTTTAATAGGTACAATCTACTATGGTATCATTTAATCCTTTACTCCAGATATACCGTCATTGTTCAAATATAAGCCGCACTTATGTATAAGCCGCACCGCCCCCAAACCTGATGGAACTGATCAAAATGGCTTATAATGTATTTATAAGCAGCCAAACCCATGTATCAGCCACACCCCCAACATTTTACTGCCGAATTCTGGGAAAAAAGTGTGGCTAATATTCAGACAATGACGGTACACGTTTTTATGCATGTGTGATCAGTGTACACCCAGATCAGGATCAGATGGCATAGTTGTGCCAGCTAATCTGGATCTACATGAACACTGTCTGCCCATGCAGTAAAGGGGTTTATATGGAGGAAAGGGTTAATGCAGCAGGATCTAATGACTGTGTAGGATTTTTTTGTGCAGACACAAATTTGGCCAGTTGTATTATTCTTATAGTATATAAAACCAATAATTGGAATTTTTTTTGGCCTTGGTTAATAATTGGCCTGATTTTCCAACCATATGAAAAAGCGAAAATTAAACATATATATGTTATCAGTATTTGCTGGGTTTAATTTCGCATGCTTAGCTCGAAATACACAAAATTAAACCTGCATGAAATACAATGATACCACAGTATTCAAGATATAATTCTTATAGACTGAAACACATTTAATGTACAACAATTATAAAATTTGGAAAGAACTATTGAAGAAAAAAAATGGTTTTGAGAGCGGCATGAAAGACTACATTGTAACTACATTGCAGTAAAGTCTTACATGCAACCCTTGATTTATTATCATCATAACAGGTAAGATTATGAAAAGCTAACATTTCTTTTCATCAATTGCAGCATCCTCCGTTCTGTTTAGGTTTTTTACTTAAATCCACAGTGTTCCCATGCTGCGGTTTTTCATCTAGCATCTCTTCGAGTTCTTTTAATCGTTCAATAGCCGCTTTAAAAGCGCAATCAACATTAGTGGCGTCCTTGGCGCTGGTTTCGTAGTAAGGACAATGACCATTTTGATTACACCAGTCTCTGACCATCTCCTCGTTGACCACTCGGTTGTCAACGTCCACTTTATTTCCTAGGATCACAAAAGGAAACGCATTCCCGTCTTGTATGTCAGCATAATAAAGAAATTCCTTTTTCCACATCGACAGATTCTTAAAACTTTGCATGTCATCAACAGCAAAGGTAAGAAGACAACAGTCTGCTCCGCGATAAAACGGTGTTCTTAAAGATTTGAATCTTTCTTGCCCCGCTGTATCCCAGATCTGCATTGTGTACGTTTCTCCATCGAGGGTGACGTCTTTATTTAGGAATTCAACTCCGATCGTATGGAATGACTGGGCATCAAACTTGTTACTGACAAAGCGGTTCATCAGAGAACTTTTACCGACACCACCGTCACCAAGGAGAACAACTTTCAGCAGTTTTGACTGTCCCGACATCTCTTCTATCCACTGAAAGAACAGTAATAATAACTTAAAGTTAACTTGTTACTCCATAGATACAACAGTTATTTGTATTGCATGGGTGAACAGTGTAAATCCAGATCAGCTGGCAGATCAGTGCTGTCTCCTAAGGATCTACGGAGTTTGCTTTTTGATTTATCAGGTTATTTCTGAGCAAAGAGGGATTGTGCACATTCTAATCGTAAGTCAAAGATGTACACTCGTTGCCGTCTGATAAAAGGTGAAGGGAAGTAAAATGTCATAGGTAAGTGAGTGCATTTTATAATTAGGCAGGTGAAGAGTTATGTCTTTTAACCCTTTCCTCCATAGATACACCTTTATTGCGTGGACGAACAGTTTAGATCCAGATCAGCAAACACGTGCCATCTGATCAGGATCTAAAATGTTCGCCTTTTGATTTGTTATTTTGACCAAAATATGACAAGTGAAGATCCTGATTGGACTGTAAATGTGTCAGCTGATCTGGATCTACACTGATCGCACTGACGTGGAGGAAAGGTTTAAGTTACTCTCTTGGTTTTCATTGGTTTATCACACATTGCGGCCTAAATTAAATTCTGCAACCCATAATCCACTGCAGAATACATGAGCGTGTAAGCAATCTGTATAAAAATCAACAGTTTGACTACATCAAATATATCAACTTTAATAACTTTTTTATGTCTATCCATTCCTTATATTGGTATGCATTCGATCTAAGGTAATATTCTTGCTTTAAATTTCACACCTATTGTAATTTTATTTATCAAGTCGAGTCAAAAACATATTATGTTACATTTTTACCCATGGTTTACAAAACATTCTATATACAGGACAGAAATAAGAACATAAAATCATGATGACTACATGGTTAAAGTATATTTCAAATTTATTTATGTAAATACAACAAACATATAGGTTGAGTTAAGTTTTAGTAAGTATCATTTAATGCTTTTTTTTTGTAAAGTTTGATATTAAGTGTTATATTAGTTCTTTTTGTATCTTTGTTCAAAATCTACATAGGTGAATTTTCTTCACCCTTTACTCCATAGGTAAAACATTACTGCAAAGGCAAACATTGTAGATCTAGTTCGGCCAGTACAATCGTGCCATCTGATCAGGATCTACACTGTTTCTTATATATTCATTAGGTAATTTCTGACCAAGATTTAACCACAGTAGATTAAGATCACATGACATGAATATGCTGGCTTTAACACACATATATATATATATATATATATATATATATATATATATATATATATATATATATATATATATATATATATATATATATATATATATATATATATATATATATATATATATAAAGGGTTATATTTAACATAACAATTTTACTCTTTCATGTAAAATTTATAACTTAATATTTAACAAATTTGTTTACATTTGGCCAAATGTTTAAAATATTATTCCGGAAGTTATTATTTACGCAAACTATAGTCAGTACAAATACACATATTGTAACTCATACTTGGTGACGTAGCAGCAAATAGTGCTACGTCATTGTTCTTGTTAAGTGCGCATTTAGTTTTTATATGGTGCTATTTAGTGCATATTGTTACTATACATTGTGGACGGTGTTACTATAAGAACATATAGGCACTGTGTGTGTATTGAAAATTAAACTTTTCAATCCTTTACTGATGTTTATTTGTATTTGACGTTAGTTTCTATTAAATCTCTTTGAAATAGACAGGAAATCATACTCAGATTCTATTTGCTGCATATTACTTTTAATACAAAAACATTGATTTCTTTCATTATTTCCAAATCTTTCATTGTTGACTGGTATATTAAATATATAAGCTGAGCATCTAAATATAGACAGCGCTTGCAATAATTATTATGCCTTTACTCAATATTCAATATAATATACAAGGGTTTTATTGCATGTGCAAACAGTGTAGATCCAGATCAACACGAACATTCATGCAATCGGATCTGGATCTACACTGGTCATTCACTGGATCTACACTACATCTTAGTTCCATAATAACATGACTAAAGACGAGAATAGTGTAGATCTCGATCATAGGGCACAAATGTGCCAGCTGATCTGGATCTACACTGTACGCCATGGGTCATAAGCATATCCCACGGAGACAAGGGTTAACATACTGCAATCGATACATGTACATGTAACTCTCGAAACAGTACTTAATTCATAGCACCATTATGTAAGTATTGATCATGAATTCGCTGTATAATTAAATATTTATAACAGGTAAATATTTACCCCGTTCCACAAATATGAGAAACCTAAATCAGACAATGGTGTTAACATTTTCGTGATCAACAGTTTACAAGAAGGCCATTACTGTGGTATCATTATGTATGTATTTTGCAATGGTTTTATTTTTTGCATATTTCATGTTAAGTAAAGTGTGTGAAATTTTACCCTAGCAAAATGCAACACACAGACAACTAGTATTTCACACTGAATTTTCGTCCTGCTTGTTATCAATGATTCTAAATGCAAACGAAGTAGATCCTGATCAGATGGCATGGGTGTGATGACAGATCTGGATCTACACTGTTTTTGCTCATGGAATAACAGCCATAGATCATGCGTTAAACGGATAAGTTCGAAATGTTGTTGTTGAAATAATTATGTCTTCAAAGTCAAATTAGTTTTATATAGGAATGTGATATATCATAAAAGTTTCAAAATCATAATAATGAACACAATTAACCCTTTCCTCCATAGACGCACAATTAATGTGTGGGTGAACAGTTTGGATCCAGATCAGCCGGCACATCTGATCTAAACTGTTCACTTTTTGATCCGTTAGGTTATTTCTGACGAAAATGCGACCATGCAGATCCTGATCAGACGACACGGATTTGCTGGCTGATCTGGATCTGCACTGGTCGCACACGCGTAAAAATGTGTATATATGGAGGAAAGGGTAATTATGTACCCTGTTGTATTCTTGTTTATCAATGCAAGTTAATGTATAAGATAATACAGTTCACAACAACCACTATCTGCTAGTCAAGATGATAATTATACCCCAGATTGCCACTTTAAAATTTGTCCAAGGTCTCTCACTAGCTTTAATATTACAAAAACTAAGTGTGAATTGTTAGGGTTAAGCACTTAACTAATGTTAGCAAAATATTACGTAAACAACTGGCTTGTGAGGATCTGTTTACAACATCTTGAAAATTCTTGAAGGGGGTCAGATGACCCATGGTTTTCTAAATCTATTGAAAACCCTGGTATTATAGTGAACAAGCCCAGAAAAAGAAAATTTAAACTTTGATATATTCCGAAGAGTGGCATGTTATCATTTAAACTGTTTATACAATTTTAAAGTAAAGTCTAAGTATTAATATCTTTAATAATTTCAAAATTTCTAAGAAACAAGGAAGTCAAATGAAACTATTTATAACATATAACTGCATTTTGATAACATTTTGAATATCTTTTACTTCCTATACTCAATACATGGATTTGCTCATGAAATAAAATTATAGAAATTACTCTTTTTTTCATATACAATGTATATGCATCTGATCACAGTGTGCAGAACCAGACTCGAAAATGTTCTAACAGTATAGATCCAGAAATTCAGCCAGCACATCCATGCCATCTGATCTGGATCTACACTGGTCGCACATTCTTTAAAATGCATATGTATGGACTATGGAGTAAAGGATTAAAAAATAATCAAATTTTGTTTACCTTTAAATTCGGATTACCACTTTTCATTTTTCCTGCATTTCTCTTTATTTTAAATTCTTTAAGTTTGTTTACATCCATGATTCTGTTGACAAATATATCAGCAAAAAGCTAATCAACGTTTTGAAAAATTTTAAGAACTTTATAATTGTTTATGTGGATATTTTCTCTAATAAATTTTTCAAATTGTTCTAAGTGAAGTTTTGGCAAAACCAAAACGTATTCCAGTAATAATAAATCAAAATCTGTCTTTAGTTTTCAAAGACCACAAAAGGTCTGATTAGTTTGCATTTAGAAAAAGTAATGCATGTATCACACAGCAATTCATTTCACACTTTATCCCTCCTGGCTAATGTCTTTGCATGCAAAAATAGTTTATTGGTTTGAATGATAGGTTTTTTAAGCAAGACAAACTATATCATTGTGTCTTACAGCAAAACAAATAACCTTTGAATCCCCTAAGGTGATTAATATGTTACAAATTAAACGATTGTATGTGTTAATGTTTAATAGGGACATTTGTTTTTTATTGACATATTGTAAATGACACTTTCTCCTGTCATGTTTTGAAGCAAATCAAATGTTTTGAAATATTTAAACCCTTTATTCCACAGACAAGACTTTTATCACACGTGGAAAAAGTGTAGATAAAGATCTGCGGGCATATTTCCTGTTTAGATTCATTAGGTTATTTCTAACCAAAACACAAACAGTTTTGATCCAGATAAGATGGCACAGTTGAGCCTGGTGATCTGGATCTACACTGTTTCCCCATGTGGTAAAAGTCATAACAATGGGCAAAGTTTAAAGTAGTTAAAACATCAATCATGAATACCCATGTGCTTTTATCACATGGGCAATATACCGTCATTGTTTGAATTTAAGCCGCATTCATGTATAAGCTGCATGCTCCTAAATCAGATAGAACAAATGAAAATGGCTTAATGCAATGTATAAGCAGCCAAACCTGTGTATTAGCCGCACCCCCAACTTTTTACTGCCAAATTCTGGAAAAAAAGTGTGGCTTATATTCAGACAATGACGGTATTACAAACAATTGAGTTTTCTAGATTATGCATTGTACATGCTCAAAATTGTGAGTATTTTATGCTAGTCTAAATGTGCCAATTTAGACCACAGCTGAATTACACAAGGTAATTAATATTTCCTACTTAATAAAATTATCTTACTGATAATCACTGATATCAGAAATGTCATTTTCACAGCCCTACTCAATTGTAATTAAGATTTAAATATATAATTTATTTTTAAATTTGTTATAACCATAACATTAAAAAGTTAGATTTTGAATATTGGCACACAATTATGACAAATTATGTATAAAAGCAGAAACATTTTGGTTATTTAAACATTAAGAAGAGGGTCAGTAAAGAGCTGCTAATAAAAATAGGTTACTATATGTAAGTTAAGAATGAAGTTAAAGTGTAAAGAATTAAAATAATCTTGGATTTGGGTATTTAATGATATTTAAATCTAAATCTAAAATAACTGATTTAAGTAATTTTGATGACATGTTACATTCATATATAAAATTTTAATCTGACTTAAAGAAATAACAAATATTACAACAATTAACATTTTGTCATTTAACCCTTTCCTTCCTAGACATATCTTTATTGTGAGGGCGAACAATTTAGATCCAGATCATCTGGCACATCCGTTCCATCTGATCAGCATCTATTCTGTCCACTTTTTGATTTCTCACCAACATGCTACTAGTGAAGATCCTGATCAGACAGCACAAATGTGCCGGCTGATCTGGATCTACACTGGTAGCACATGCATAAAAATGCAAAAATGCATATGTATGGAGTAAAGGGTAAAATCCCTATAGTCCATAGAATATGGTTGTTATTCAATGGGTGAACAGTGTAGATCCAGATTAGCTGGCACATCTGAACAGGATTTACACTGTTTGAGTTTAGATTTATTAGATTTTCTTGACAAAGAAGTCCTGTGTAGATCCTTATCAGATGGCATGGGCATGCCAGGTGATATGGCTCTACATCATTTGCAGACATGATGAAAACTGTATATATTGGGTTATAGGGGACATGATATTATTTCTCCTAGTACTTCTGACATGTCAAAAGGGATAGTCAGGTACACTACTACTGTTGATCACTTCCCACCATACGACAGTAGGACCCCAATTTGTGGCTGTGGTGGGTTTTACCATAACCCAAATACTGTAGATCTGGAATAGTCTACCAACGGATATCACTCAGGCAGACAGCCTGGCCTTATTCAAGGCAAGGCTGTATAGCCATTGTTTCTAACCCAGAGTGCTGCAAATAATCATCAACCTTCATCCTCATCCTTCATCCCCATCAGACCATTTGTTTCTCATCCACATCATTCAATCATCATCTATTATTCATCTTTTTTCTTGTAGTACCCTGGGTAAACCAAATTAAAGACAAACACTTCCAGCTTCCTGTAACCTTCTTCTTGTTTTTCAGCTTGTAAGGAGTCTTCGGGTAAATTACAGGAACCAACCAAAACTACCACTAAAATTTAAATCTTTTAATTTAAACCTAATGCTACTCCCAAAACATTCAGACTGCGCACTCCACGTAATACTCTGTTAAGAGGGTCTAGAGTATATGGCAGATTCAGATAGATCTTCAAACTGTGGCAGATTTGGGTTGGAAAGAGACATCTAGCATGCATCTATATTTTGTACCTCATTAACTACCTTAGCACGCATCAAAGGTTTTCAATCTACTAAATAAAGAGTCTACGTGTTTCAAAAACCTGCCTATTTTATCCATGCATATATCATTGCTCACCAGATCTTAGAAACAGGATCCAGGAAAAACACAGTGGGGACACTGTCGGACAAGAAAATTGATGACTGCAGTAAATTTTCTAACTTATTGTCTTGTATTTATTGAGATCTAAACACGGTGGTTTCATACTCACCTAATATGCAGCAAAAACATTTAATTAAGATTGTAATTTTTCATTTTTTTCACAGCATATTCGATACTTATTTTGACAGCATTATCTCATTTTGACGATCATGTGACTGATCACATGAAATACTGGTTTGGTGTAAAACCAGGTGATCGATAGGTATCATTGAATTTAGACTGCTACACTGTGCCATAGCATTGTAAAAATCAAGCTATCCAAAATTACAAATTTTTAAAATAAAAAATAAGAATAAATAGCATTTATTAAAATGTTTTATCTACAGAACTGCACTGTTACGTTATAAAGGTTATTAAGGTATCAGTGAAGCTTTGTTTCGAATTATGACATTCAGCTTAAAAAAGACTGCTGGCGGCCACTAGGTTATTTCTGACGAAAATGCAACCAGTGCACATCCTGATCAGACTGCACGGATATGCTGGCTGAGGTTGTCTTTCCACATCTCCAAACACAAAGGCGCATGCAGTAAATGCATGGTGGTGCACTGTGTCATCGTACGTTCGGCGAACACCAGACGTTTTCTTGAGATGAACAACGTCAGAATATTTCCATTTCAAAAAATTAAGAAAACAATTATTTTTATATGAATTTATATAAAGTAATTCATATAAAAAATAATTGTAAAAAATAAAATTAACAAATTGGGGCCGTTCTTACTGTTTTGTTTTTTTTTACAAAAGAGGTTTTGACTTCTGAATGGGACGTTTTGACAAAAATGAGGCCGTTTTGACTGGGGGCAGTTTTGACTGGTAATCGTTATTAAAGTCGAATATTTATCAACGCTTAGTAGAAAATACATCGACCAAAAAAACATTAAACAGAAAAACAGACTCAGTTCACGGCCAAAAATAAAAAGAGGAAAAGAGGATTGTTAATTATGCTAAAAAGTTAAAACGCAAAACAACTAATAAAGATAGCCTGAGTGGGGTATATACACTTGTAAAAATGTTTTAACGGCAAACACTTCAATTTTAATATCCCAACGAAACTGGTCAAACTTTACTAATCGGTAATGAAACAAGCATGAAATTTATTCGTTGATGCAACAGAAATACCTCATTTTAATATGGTTTTTTGTGTTTTCAAAAAAAATCTTTTCTTTTTTTATAAATTCATTACATTGCTTACGTTAAAAGTTGACGCTATTATCTTACATTATTAATATTTTTACGTTAAAGAACGTAAACGCGAAAAAGATTAATAACATATTCATATAAATGGTGTCTATTTATCAATAATCTAGTAACCAAACTAATACACTTAACATTTTTTCTAAGTATACGCCTGAGTACTGGGTCATTACTGGCTTGATAATTCAACTATTGCCTCAAAACTTTCAACAAGAGGGCTATGATGGCCCTATATCGCTCACCTGAGTACAAAAGTACTCTCAGCTTGTGGTTTCAGACAAGAAGATTTTTAAAGTTTTTCCTATACAAGTCTACACTCGTCAAAAGTTCTAAGTGCACACTTTTCTTTTTTGAATATCTTAAAGTAAACTTATTCTAATTGAATGAAAGTTTGATATAATGTTAATTATGGTCAAACAATAATATTTTTTGAAAACCGTGCATATGTTTTTTTGTATTACGTCATCCACGTCGGCATACGCTATTTATGCGTAATCCCCGTGAGGCAATCGAAATTAATTTTTTTTACAATCGCTTTTGTTTATCTCATGTTTACCGACTCCAGACAAACACGAAAAACACACCAACAAATTTTAACCATTGAACGGTTGACGTCAGCAGACAACGACATTCCCGTCAAAATTCGTTTCACTGGCACAACTTCAAATTGGTTGTAAAAAATCTTGACGGTTTTCGTAAATGCAAAAGAAATACCTCATTTTTGCATATTTTATTAATTTAAGAAGAAAATCAAACGGTATTATGTTCTAGATTGATTACGCTGCTTACGTTGAACGCTGACGTTACTCAATAGCGTCATTAAATATTTACGTAAATAAACGTAAACTCGAAAATATTAGTGTAACATCTGTTGGATAAGAGTCCAATAAATAACAATTTAAAACTAAAATTTATAGAAATTCAATAAACTTTAAAATCGAATTATTCGAAAATGACGTTTATTTGGTCAAAAAGCGTGTCCGAAAACTGGTCAATTTTATCGAAATGAATACATTTTTTTCGTTCGGAAAAGCTGTTACACATCTATCATAGAAAATTGCATCATCCCAAACTGCTAGACAATGCAAAAGCTTTTTGCACAAAGAATTGTGAAAAAAAGGAATTTTCTCCTGAAAATTCTGTAAAAACGTTATGGATAAAATAGAGAAGAGAGCGTGGTCTCATCGTGCCCAGCAGACCATTACAAAGCTACAGGAAGCTATTTCAGTGCAATGGAATTGCAAACTACAGCATTTTCTTTAAATGTACATGAACTTTAATTGATACAGAGATGAGAAAACGATCACAAATGATAGCCGATGCAATGATAATTAACTTGAGAATTGCTCTCTGAGTACAAGTGAGCTAAAATGTTATTATTTTTTAATCTGGTTAAGCAGACTTAAAGTTTTTGGTGTGCTTTAATAGAATATTGATACTTCTTCATTGTAATTTACACTATTTTGAAATATTTAATCAAATAATTTGAAAAATCAACATTTATCAAGTGTGCACTTAGAACTTTTGACTAGTGTATATAAAATGAAGTGACCCCTGGGGAGGGGCCAATTTTGACCCCAGGGAATAATTTGAACACTCTTTGTAGAGTTCTACTAGAGGATGCTAAATGCCAAATATCTAAGCTCTAGGCCTTGTGGTTTTAGACAAGAAGATTTTTAAAGTTTTTCCTATATAAGTCTATGTAAAATGAAGTGACCCCTGGGGCGGGGCCAATTTTGATCCCCCGGGAAATAATTTGAACAATCTTTGTAGAGTTCCACTAGAGGGTGCTAAATGCCAAATATCTAAGCTCTAGGCCTTGTGTTTTCAGACAAGAAGATTTTTAAAGTTTTTCCTATATAAGTCTATGCAAAATGAAGTGACCCCTAGGGCGGGGCCAATTTTGACCCCTGGGAAATAATTTGAACAAACTTTGTAGAGTTCCACTAGAGGATGCTAAATGCCAAATATCTAAGCTCTAGGCCTTGTGGTTTCAGACAAGAAGATTTTTAAAGTTTTTCCTATATAAGTCTATGTAAAATGAAGTGACCCCTGGGGCGGGGCCAATTTTGAACCCCCGGGAAATAATTTGAACAATCTTTGTAGAGTTCCACTAGAGGGTGCTAAATGCCAAATATCTAAGCTCTAGGCCTTGTGTTTTCAGACAAGAAGATTTTTAAAGTTTTTCCTATATAAGCTAGTCTATGCAAAATGAAGTGACCCCTAGGGCGGGGCCAATTTTGACCCCTGGGAAATAATTTGAACAAACTTTGAAGAGTTCCACTAGAGGATGCTAAATGCCAAATATCTAAGCTCTAGGCCTTGTGGTTTCAGACAAGAAGATTTTTTAAGTTTTTCCTATATAAGTCTATGAAAAATGAAGTGACCCCTGGGGCGGGGCCAATTTTGACCCCAGGGAAATAATTTGAACAATCTTTGTAGAGTTCCACTAGAGGGTGCTAAATGCCAAATATCTAAGCTCTAGGCCTTGTGGTTTCAGACAAGAAGATTTTTTAAGTTTTTCCTATATAAGTCTATGCAAAATGAAGTGACCCCTGGGGCGGGGCCAATTTTGACCCCAGGGAAATAATTTGAACAAACTTTGTAGAGTTCCACTAGAGGATGCTAAATGCCAAATATCTAAGCTCTAGGCCTTGGGGTTTCAGACAAGAAGATTTTTAAAGTTTTTCCTATATAAGTCTATGTCAAATGAAGTGACCCCTGGGGTGGGGCCAATTTTGACCCCAGGGAAATAATTTGAACAATCTTTGTAGAGTTCCACTAGAGGGTGCTAAATGCCAAATATCTAAGCTCTAGGCCTTGTGGTTTCAGACAAGAAGATTTTTTAAGTTTTTCCTATATAAGTCTATGCAAAATGAAGTGACCCCTGGGGCGGGGCCAATTTTGACCCCTGGGAAATAATTTGAACAAACTTTGTAGAGTTCCACTAGAGGATGCTAAATGCCAAATATCTAAGCTCTAGGCCTTGTGGTTTCAGACAAGAAGATTTTTTAAGTTTTTCCTATATACACTCGTCAAAAGTTCTAAGTGCACACTTTTCAATGTTGAATATCTCAAAGTAAAATTATCATAATTCAAAAAAAAGTTTGACATTATGTTAAATATGATCAAACAATAATAATTTTTTGAAAACTGTGCATTTGTTTTACGTAGTACGTCATCTACGTCGGCATACGCTATTTATGCCTAATCCCCGTGCGGCAATCGAAATTGAACTTTTTACAACCGATTTTCTTTTCCACATGTTTATCGACACTGGACAATCTAAAAACACACATCAAAGTTTTATAACTATGAAACGTTTGACGACTGTTAGCCACGAAAGTGCCGTCAAAATGCTCTTAACTGGCACTACTTTTAATTTGTTATAAAACATCCTGATGTTATTCGTAAATAAAAAATAAATGCTTCATTTTTGCATATTTTATCATAATAAGAAAAAATTCAAATGAAATTATTTTCTAGATTGATAACGTTTCTTACGTTGAACGTTGACGTTACTCTCTTACGTCATTAAATATTTACGCAAAATAACGTAAAAACGAAAATTTGAGAATTGCATTTGTTTGATAAGTGCCCAATTATCAAAACTCTAAATATTAAATTAAAAGAAATCAACTGAACTTCAAAACCGAATTAATCGAAAATCATGATTATTCGGACAAAATACTGTCCGAATTACCGGTCTATTTTATCGAAATAAATAATTTTTTCTTTTGAAAAGGCTGATACACATCTATCATAGAGAATTGCATCGTCCCAAATCGCCAGACCACTAAAAACCTTTTAAAGAAAACCAATGTGAGGAAAATAGAATTTTCTCCTCGACATCCACGTTATCACGTTATGGATAAAATAGAGAAGAGCGTGTTGGCTCATCGTCCCCATCAGACCATTAAGAAGCTACAGAAAGTTATTTAAGTGTAATGAAATGACAAACCACAACATTTCCTTGAGACTTACATCAAATTTTGATGATAAAAAGATGAAAAAATGATCACAACTTACAGCGCATGCAATGATTATTTACTTGAGAATTGCAATCTGTGTACTAGTGAGCTGAACATGTTCTTATTTTTAATTGCACTAAGCAGATTCCAGTTTGTTTGTGTGGGTTAATAGGATATTGATACTCCTTCATTATAATTTATAATATTTTGAAAGATTCTATCAAATAGTTCGGAAAATCAACATTTATTAGGTGTGCACTTAGAACTTTTGACTAGTGTAAGTCTATGTCAAATGAAGTGACCCCTGGGGTGGGGCCAATTTGACCCCAGGGAAATAATTTGAACAATCTTTGTAGAGTTCCACTAGAGGGTGCTAAATGCCAAATATCTAAGCTCTAGGCCTTGTGGTTTCAGACAAGAAGATTTTTAAAGTTCTTCCTATATAAGTCTATGTAAAATGAAGTGACCCCTGGGGCGGGGCCAATTTTGACCCCAGGGCTATAATTTGAACAATCTTGGTTGAGGACCACTAGGTGATGCTACACAGCAAATATCAAAGTTCTAGGCCTTACGGTTTCAGAGAAGAAGATTTTTAAAAATTTCATGTTCAAAATCTATTTTTAACCTCGGTGACCTAGATAGGCAATGGACTGGAACCATTTGAACAATTTTGGTAAAGCTTCATGCAAGTAACATTCCTGCCAAGTTTCAGCAAGATTGGCCCAGGAGTTCAGGAGAAGAAGTCGTTTGAATAAAAAGTTGATGACGGACGGACGCAAGCACGGACGACGGACGACGGACATCAGGCGATCACAAAAGCTCACCATGAGCACTTCGTGCTCAGGTGAGCTAATAAAACATGCAAGTAATACTAACTGATTTATCCGTAAAACAGATTTCAAAAAGACAGACAACTGACTGCTCTCAATCATTTAGAGTACTGGGACTCACAGAATACAAATTCACATCAGTCAATAAAGAGTATGACACCAACAGCGCGTATAACTGCGAGACACATTGAATCTCATTGAGCTAATACAGTGCTGAATGACTTCTTTATGGAATCTTAAGCCCATTCCTGAAGAAGCACATTTTCAAATTGCATGATTGGTCCCTCCTGTTTCGTACTCCTCTTCCAAGATCACACAACAGATTTACAATTTGGTTTAGATCCGGAGTTCTGGCGCACTGTGTCAGTTTGGCGTTGTGGTAGGCAAAGAATGACTCCAAGAGTATTCAACAGTATAATAAGACTTTATTATAGTATGATGTTAACTGTGCGATTGCAAGAGTAGAACTGACTCTGTGCGGTTTAAGCATGCATGAATATATTGTAAAGATAAATGATATACAAGAGGGCCATCATGGCCCTATAGCGCTCACCTGAGTACAAAAGTACTCTCAGCTTTACCCCAGGGCCTACATTTAAATAATGCTGGTCAAGGGTCTCTTCACAATACTCAACACGAAATATCTAAGGTCTAGTCGCATTAGTTTCAGAGAAAAATGATTATTTATGTTTTCCTTTATAAATCAATGTGAACTAAGAGAACCCTGGGGCGTGGCCAATTTTGGCCCAGGGGACATAATTTGAACAAACTTGGTAGATATCCACTAGACAATGCTACATACCAAATATCTAAGCTTAAGGCATTGAGGTTTCCAGTAAGAAGATTTTTTAAAATTGCCTTTTGTACATATTAAGGCCCCCCGTGGCAGGGCCAATATTGACCCCAGGGCCAACGTTTAAACAATGTTGGTAAAGGGTCTCTCAACAATACTCAACACCAAATATCTAAGGTCTAGTCCTATTAGTTTCGGAGAATAATGATTTTTCATGTTTTCCTATATAAATCAATGTAAACTAAGAGAACCCTGGGGTGTCGCCAATTTCGGCCCAGGGGACATAATTTGAACAGACTTGGTAGACATCCACTAGACAATGCTACATACCAAATATCTAAGCTTTAGGCATTGAGGTTTCAAGTAGAAAGATTTTTAAAGTTTGCCTTTTTCACATATTAAGGGCCCCCGGGGCGGGGACAATTTTGACCCCAGGGCCAACTTTTATACAAAGTTGATAAAGGGTCTCTACACAATACTCAGCACCAAATATCTAAGATCTAGTCCTATTAGTTTTGGAGAAAAATGATTTTTAAATTGCCTGACATGCTCTTTTTGACCTTGACACTTTCAGTGTGAGGCAGGTGCTTGGAAATGCGAAACTAATACATTTCTGGCTCTGCCTTCAGTTTAGCTTGCAATTCTCAAGGGGCAGACAAACAAGTGTGAGTAGTGCAAAATCTTGGTGGTGGTTATGGTATATTTTGAGTATGATTTAATGAAACATTAGGGATTTTACCATGTGTAAGTGGCAAGCATTTATTTTGGTTGTTGGCAATAAGAAAGCTGTGAACTGATGAATGTTTGAAATTTTGCCCCGTCGACCAATGTATAAAACCCAGATCAAGAATGATGTCTTGGACCGTGAACTGTGTTTTATACATTGCCCGTCGGCCGACCAGTTTTCGCGACCAGAATTTGAAAGTTAGTGGTGCTTAAAAATCAACTGATATGTTTTGAATATAATTTTGCTTTGTTTTAATAAACTGAATGTCATTGTGATGTCAGTTATGTGCCCTTTCTGTTTCAGGTATGTGCTAGTAGGGAGCAATTGGACTTGTCGTGTCGGCTGTGATTCTTCGGTTTTGCGATATATCAGAATAACCGTTTACTGCCGCCTAAGGTGTTAAAGATTTTCACAATTGATCTGTTTTAATGTTAATACAAAATATTTTCATATTTAAAAGCAAGAAAGTGAAATGTAATTATCACGAAAATAAGAGATGCAAATTAGCCTCATAATCAAGGAAGAAAAAAGGAATATAGAGAGAAAGAGAGAGAGGGATGGGACGGACGGAGTGACAGATAGATAGTCTTGTTTAAAGTTAATGATCAAAGATGTGTTTTGTTACCGAGATTGGTTATCTCGCTGTTTGTCATGTCTTGTTATTTTTTAATTCCAGTTGATGAGTGATCCGGAAAAATAAGTGCTTTTAGTCACGACCCATTTTCTCCCGGTGCCCGTTTACATGTACTGAGCATCCAAAGATGTTAGAGAAGCTCAACCTTGACACGCTAAAGCATCGCCGAGAAAACGCAAGATTAGATTTCCTCTTCAAGATAGTTAGGGGTATGGTTCTGGCCATTCAGTGCAAGTTACTTGACACCAATAACCAATAAACGTACAATCATTTCTAAAATAAACCCAAACAGTGAAAGTGTTAGGGCCTAAGATCGTAGAAAAATTTTGCATCAATCATTCAAACTGTTTTAAAACAAAAAGTGCTTAAACCCAGCAATATAAAAACTAATTCTTTATAAAAACAATTCAAGACTGGCATGCCCTAGAAGACAACACCGCATGTTCCATGACGGTTGAGAGCTTCAAGTCAGCTCTCACATGTCGCGACTGACCACATAGCACTTCTCCGTCGCACTACGCCAGCAGTGGTTACAGCACAGTACAGATACAGATACATGTAGACATTAATTTAGCTTTACTAGAAAATAATGTTAAATTATTAAAATGTCTCGGCGGTGCATATAGAAGCTCCTATGTGAATCCTCTTAGAATTTCAACATTTATCTTCCTCTGGGTCGCGCCTGGTTCGAATCAGTTCTGGAAGAGGAGTACGGATAGGCCTACCCTCGTTGTGCCGTGAATCACAGCCGTCCAAATCAAGAAGCCAATCTGGACACTTGCGATATTTTAAAGACGTTTTCGGTAGTATCCGATTTCGCAGCTTTATGAATTTTCGCGTGCACGGTTTGCAAGAAATCTCAAAATGGTTGAGCGTGGAGTGAATGCAAAAATGTGTTGGATTTCAAAAGCTTTTCGTTTTATTAGTAATTCGTAACTCTCTCCCACTTCTTCTACATGCACAAAAACTCACAAATAATACACTACAAAGCAATGCGCGATAGTACAATTCTCCGTCCTTTGATTTATGCTCCGGTATTTCCCGTAAAATTGCCACATTGTCAAAGAGCATCTTAGTAGTTTATGAGAGTTTATGAGAGTTTGCAGTCGTAAGCGTTTGTAAGGTGGCTGCATTATTTTTATTAAGATGTTTTACATATAAGTTGTATAAATGCGTATGTAATGATTATGAACGCCAATGAACCCCCCCCCCCCCCCCCCCCTACAATCACCCTTTCATGAGCTACACTGTTCGCTTATGTATACTAAGGATTATTTCTGACCAAGAGCCGACCAGAGTCGATCTAGATAAGATGGCATGATTGTGCTGTGGGATCTGTATCTATACACGTGGCATCTGTGATAAAACCCGTATATATGGAGTAAATGGTAAAAACGGTGTTGTCGCTACGCTTGAGTCTAACAGCAAATAAGTTGTGATCGTTTGCCTCTCCTGCCGCCGACAAAGAAGTGCAGCAGGACGTGCACTCCATCTTTCAACAATAGATTCGTTTCGACCGAAATGGTCATTCGTTATTAAAGTCATTTTCTCCTTAATCACACGATCAAGTGCAGATACCATTTTATGTTCAATTCACAGTTTTAAAGAACTACTTAGGGCGTACCCGGAACTAAAACCAAAGGTACGACACGAAAATAGCACAGTTTGGCGCCAAATTTGATAGCAGAAAACTGTGAAGGGATGCGTCAATGTCTTAAGGATAACTATTCTTGACGGAACGGATTGATTTGTATTGCTATTAATATTACAAGCTTAAATCATACTATTCTTGGGATTTCGATCATGCAATTTCTAATTATTAACTATAGTCGCAAGTAGAAACGAGGAATGTTGTAATAATGTGCGTTTTTTTTTCAGATATCTGTTGAAAGCTTTACAGACTTGGTGGCTTAAAAAGCTTTATTTTTCATTAATTTAATTATCACAGTTCCCATTTTTGTGGCAGCCGTAAAACGTCGCCCCGTACATTCAATCAGTGCTGTAACCAGTCATTTAGTCCATTAAAGGCCGTGGAGCACGATATTTATTTTAGTGAAAATATTGAGTTTCACTCAATTCGTGGCTCGGCGGCGTGGACAGTAATTACTGCTCATGAGCAGGCTCGATCAAATCATATGCTCCGTTCCCTTAGGGTTTCTTAATTGTTAAATCTTCACTTTATATGCCAGCTCAGCTCAGCATAAATACTAACTATAACTAAATTTAGAATATAAACCACCATTGTCGGCGATTTTCATTTTTCAGCGGATATGCTGCAACATTTTTGCTCTGCTGCGACGTGAGCCGGTTATGTAGTGTGAAAATATGACTGGTACTCTGTTCTGTGCCTCCCACTTTTTCAAGGTGTATCTCCTGTTTGAAAACTGTCCGTTTTGCAGTTTGTAGTTTTAATAACCGAATATGATTTCTCTTTGAAGTCTTTTGCAACTACATTTGGCAGACAGGTGGCGCTGTGAAAACAAAATACAGATAAGACAACTATTTAAGCATATGTGGACTGTTTTAATGTAATCAATATTAAAAAAAAGTCAATAAGAAATATACTCAATGTGAGCAAAATAACTTGAGAATCGTTTAAGGTATCCTAAAGTTGGTAGGAAGGTAGCCTGTGTTAAGACCTTACATGGGATTGTATTTGAGGAGGTTGGGGTCAAAATCAAGATCACTGAAACTACAAAAAAATAACATGAGAATTCCTGGTGAGGCTTATCATGGTGTGAAGGTAGCCTGTATAAATATCCTGCACAAGATTGTAATGCAATTGGGGTTACCGGTGTCAAGGTCACTGTTACTTCTGATGTCAAGGTCACTGTTATTTTAAACAGAAATTCTCTGGGCAATAACTTGAGACTGGTTTGAGCTGTTATCACCAAACTTGGTGTTTATGTAGCCCGTGTTAAGAACTTGCTTTGGATTATATCTGGTGTTACTTGGATCAAGGTCATAGTCACTGTAACTAAAAACTGAAGTTCCTTGTCATGACTGTAAGATGACAGTGGTTTAAGCTATAATCAACAAGCTTGGTATGTTGGTAGCATATGTTAAAATCTTGCGTTGGTTTTAATTTGAGGTCAAGGTCACTGTTAGATAAAATAGATTAATTGTTTAGACGAAAAATGAGACTGGTTTGGGCTATCTTCACCAAACTTGCTATTTGGGTAATATGTGAATAGTATGATCCAGATTTTATTTCAAAGAAGTGAAAAGTTATAATTATTGTACTTACTAAGCCCAAACTGTAGGTCCTCAAATTTAGATGTAATGTGACTTTCATAAGTTTAACTTTTCCAAAAAACTTATCAAATCTTCTGAGCGTATTTGTTTGGTTTATGTTGTTGAATGAGAATAGAAACAAAAAATCCCATAATGTTTTAAAGTTTCCTGCATTGAAATTCAAGTCGGTAAAAATCCAGTTTTGAGCACCTAATTCCTGCTGAAAATCCACTTTTGCCCATTTTAGTTATCAAATGTATGTTTAACCCTAAAGTAGGGTAATGGTTGTAAGATGTGGCACTCAGTGTTAGTGAGGTTATTTATGTTGGTAACCTTTCTTTTTAAATTTTAGATGGTTTTTACGAATAACCGGGAGAAATTAACATTGCCCTTTATCTTCTTAAGTTTATAAATTAAATCTCCATAAAAAAAACTGGCTGTGAAATACCTTGTTGCAATAGTGATTTTAAACTGCACCTGTATAATGAATTAGATCTGGGTATCGACGATAAAACTTGCAAAATGTTTTCCTTAATTTATGATACCGATAACCTTGTTTTAAACGTTTTTCTGTAATGCAAAGATTACGTTCATTGAAATCATTAATATCGTTGCAAGCTCTTGAAAAGCGAACAAGCTGTGAAATATAAACCCCGTAAGATGTTGCACGGGGAACATCGCCGTCTAAAAACGGAAAATTAAAATCATCTCTTTTATCATATATTTCAGTAGTGACATAACCATTTTCAATTGACAGATTTACATCGAGAAAGTTTGCTTGCTTTTCTGAAGTGTTCGCATTATTAAGTTGTAGTTCTTTAGGGTAGATCTTATTAACCAGTAATGGAAAATTGTTATTATCTATTTTTAATAAATCATCAAGGTACCTCAAGGTGTTGTTAAAAGCTGTAATAATATCATCTTGATGTTCAGTAGAAAGAGATAACATAAAGTCTCTTTCATAACAGTATAAAAACAGATCAGCAACAAGGAGTGCACAATTAGTACCCATTGGGATGCCTATTACTTGTTTATAAATAGAGGTACCGAATCTAACATAAATATTATCCAGTAAGAAAGTTAGCGACTCTATTAGGTCTTGACAAGTCCATAAAGTATAATTATCATAAGAACCATCTGTAAAAAGTGCCCTAAGTTCATTACAAGCGATGAAGGTTTTATTTTCTCTAGCAAACGTTTTTTCAATGAGACTGGTTAGTTTATCTCTTATTAAATTATGAGGGAGCGAGGTATATAAAGTTGAGAAATCATACGTAGACAAACAGAACGCCTGAAAATTATTTGATTTAAGCTTTTTCAAAACGTCATTTGAATTTTTAATCGACCAAAATAAATTTTTCCAGAAGTTTCAAAAACCTTATCGCAATACCTAATTACATGTTCTTTAATAGCTGTAAGACAAGAAGTTAAGAGCAAGGATAATTTAGTAGTAGTGCAAGAACTAGAGTTAGCAATAAATCTTGCTTTGTACGGTGTTTTATGCATTTTAGGCAACCAATACATAGTAGGTACTTTGTCTTGTTTCGGCTCAATACTGATTCTAAATTTTGTAATTTGTAGAGTGTGTGCAGTAACAATATCACTCTCAGATGAAGAAGTCAGTATATAAGCATTTGTGCTGTTCAGTTCTTCAGTTTGAATATTAATATGGTGTACCCGTCACACTATAATTACATTATTTGAAGCTTTATCAGCAGGTGTTAAAACAAATTTGTTATGAAAGTCTTGAATTCCTTTTTTCAAATGACGAAAGTTAAAACGAGGCCGAGGTGGTAATAAAGCAATGTTTCTTTCATAAAATGATATACGAGTGTCTATTATTTTGAATATGTGTTTTTTCCAGTTAGAAAGTGCATTAGGCTCAGCATGTTCTCTTTTGCATCATTTATTGCAAAATAGGTTTAAAGACTCAGCAATTTCTGCACGACATGCATTAAAATCAATTTTGGATGGAATTCTATATTTGGGACCTTTAGATAACAGTGATGCAGGGGCGAATGCGGTAGTAACGTGAGGAGTCGTTCTGTACGGCATCATGTAACTGTGATTTAACACACGAAAATTACTTAACTTTCTTTTTTCCATTGTATATACTTTTTGTGATTTAACACACGAACATTATTAATGTTCCTCTTGAAATTGTGTACATTGTACATGTTTTATTGTGATTTAACACACGAACATCATTAATGTTCCTCTTGAAATTGTGTACATTGTACACGGTTTATTGCGATTTAACACACGAACATCATTAATGCTCCTCTTGAAAATGTATACATTGTACACAGTTATTGTGGTTAACAATCCATTTTTGTGATATTGTACACGGTTATTGTGGTTTTTAACATATCCATTTTTTTATGATTCCTGTGGCATCCAAATAATATTCAAATCTTCTTACATAAGTGTCCCATGAGCTTGACAAGTTAGTGTTTTGTCCTAACACCTTGAACGGTAGTGGCGTTGGCAGTTCCAGAGAAGATGCCATCTTGAAATTTATGAGAACAGATTCTTGAAATGATGATCCCTTTTCTCGTCGCCAACGTAATGTTTGGGACCTTAGAGTAAGAAGTAACACCTTTGTGTTTGGTTACTAAATCTATTCTGATTAACAATTTACAACATGGTATGAGAGAGGCTGAGTGGTAGGCGGAGCTTATCAGCAGTGGTCAGGTATTGGCCACTGAGAGTTAATACATTACATGTATCCAATCATGTTCTTGTTGAGAGGTGGTAAATGCGTTGAACACTCAAAACGTTTTCTCCGCTGGTGAATATAAGTTAATCTATGAATTTAGTTTCTTTTTTCATTTATTAAATTATCTCAGAAACGTAGTTTGTGTCGTGTGGCGGCCGTAAAACGTCGTCCCAAACATTCAATCATTCCTGTTATCAATAACGCCCCTCGGGTTCTCATTTTTGTTTATTGTTAGTGGTATCTTTTTTAACTGATCATTTTAATAACCATGCTCTCTCCCTCTCTCTTCTTCTTGACTGTGTGGGGAGGCTGTTTTTTTTCTGAATGTGGCGATTCCTGATATGCATATTTCACCCTTTTTTTGAAATGCCATGAACAAGATATCAATAATTGTGAAAATATTGAGTTGCGCTCAATTTGAATTAGGTGGTTTGAACATAAATATGCATTTCAGTTTCTGCTCAACAGGCTAAATTAAATGGAGCCAGCAATATTGAGTTCATGGTCCTGTTCGGTGGCTTTCAACGGTCTTTTTCATCTGTTTAGCCACAGATACAAGTATATTTTGCAATGTACTCGTAAATTTGTACATACTTTATTTTCAATAGTTTACCACGGCATTTTTGACGATACTGGAGTTGATACTACTGTCAATAACATACTCTAGGTCCATAAATGTGTATATGACTCCCCCCTTGCACACAATTCTCAAATGAAGTTTTGAGTTGAAACAAAACAAATATCAAACTAATTATAAAGATATAGATGGAAAAGAACTTTGAACACCATCGAACACGACAAATATCAAAATATTGCACGCAAGGTTTGTTTCATTCTGTTCATGTGCAGTAAAGGAAATGCTTATTACTTCCACGCCGTCTAGGCCCGAGTTTAGCGCTAATATTTACACAAAATATATTGACCGTGCTCAACGGTTTCAATTGTTTGTGAATTGGAGATTGCATTTTGGCAGAGCTATCAAGTTAAAAAGTTGCGATTCTACTTATTTTAACTTAATTTATAGTATTTTATACTCATACTTTGACCTTTTTCATAAATCTTTTTATTTTTTTACTTAAAAAATGCGTTCACGTTTTTTTGCAACGTCTTAGTACCGATATCGATTTACACAAAGACCTATGTAGTACAAATTTATACATACATGTCTTTGATTAACAACTGCTAATATAGTTAAACCCTTAAAGCGCTGTATTAATCTGATATACTCGTCTATATATCTTTTAGTCATGCCTATTGATTGTTCATCAAGTCAAGTAAGTCAAGTCAAGTAAATTTTATTTATATAGTCGGGTTTCATAACAAGTAACCCAAGCTCTATTGAGCTTTTAAAGCTCATAATAATATTAGAAAATTATAATAATGTGAATTTAAATTTATGTGAATTTAGCGGACACAAAGGACCCATATCAGACTTCGCAGAGCCACAGACTGTAAATGTGACTAATGCCATGCTTGAGTTCACAACAAGTGAAATATGTATATCAGGAATGGCCACATCCAGAAGACACAGCCTCCTAACACTGCCGAAAAGTATAGAGAGGAAAAGAGCGCATAGGTTATAAAATCAGGAAATTTCCCAAACATCAAAAAGCCACACAAACATTAGCACTACCGAATGAGTTATGTCAAAATAAAGATGAAAATGGAACTTTGAAGAAGTCTACCTTAAACTTTTACACGATCAGTGTCAGATATGTAGACTTTAGAGTAAACAAGAAGACCAATGACATTAGTTATAACAAAAGACCTTTCACAACCTAAGTATTGTTTGTAACGCTATTGCTGATTGGTCATTCGGTAAAATATGGTTGACAGTGCTATTAGCTGTAAAACAATACGAGTGTCTAAATAAAATCTTATATCTTTAACAATGCAGGACGGATCAGGTGGATAAATATAGCGATGAATTACGGCAAGCGCATTTCTTTGTCCCGAGCCACGCCGGCTACGGACAGGTAAATCACAAATAAGAAATGTCACAAATTTCATGATGATCATCACAGACACTTGTTTAGGGGTCCTTTGCTCACAGGTGCTTGGAAGACGGACCCCGTATTCTCCAAACAGGCCGCCACCCCCCCCCCCCCCCCCAAAAAAAAAATTAAATAAATAGGGTCTACACGGGGTCTATACTACATAAACTCATCTGTTTAATTTTGATAGATCGGGATCGATATCAGTCTATCCACACCGAATTTACTATCAAATACCAAGTTCTCTGAAAATTCGTGTTCCGACTATATAAGAGGGTAAAGGTAAATAACCCCGATCCTATTTTGTCAAGCCAAAATGTAAACACAGTTTTTAAAAATCAGCATCGAAACAAATATTGCACTAACCTTATCAAATCGGGTATCGATGGAAAATTTAATTATTCCTCTGTTGAATTCCGCCAAGCACTGGCTAGGAAATTTAGAACATAACATCCATTTTTTCATTTTGCCGGTGCCATACTAAAAATTATCGCCTCGGGACAAAGTTTGGTTACAAAGAATGATATGCATGAATTCTGATTGGACGAGTGAGCCGCAGTCTATCACGTCACATATTCTTGCAGCGGTTCGATCAAATTTTTAAATACTCGTCCAATCAAAATTACTACTTCATTATCGCTCGTCCAATCAGAATTCACTCATATACCTGCATTGTAACCAAAGTCTATCCCGAGGCGATAATATTTAGTATGGCATCGGAAAAATGAAAAAATGGATGTTATGTTCTAAATTTCCTAGCCAATGCTCGGCGGAATTCAACAGAGGAGAAGATGACTTTTCAAAGGATACCAGATTTGTTAAGCTTAGTGCAATATTTTTTTAGATGTGCCGATTTTTAAATCTTTGTTTACATTTGGGCTTGACGCCAATGGCGGAAATGGAGGTTTTGTTAATAACCTTATACCCTCTTATATAGTCGGAACACGAATTTTCAGAGAACTTGGTATTTGATAGTAAATTCGGTGTGGATAGACTGATATCGATCCCGATCTATCAAAACAAAACAAAAAAGATGAGTTTATGTAGTATAGACCCCGTGTAGACCCTTTTTATTTTTTTTTTTTGGGGGGGGGGGGGGTGGCGGCCTGTTTGGAGAATACTGGGTCCGTCTTCCAAGCACCTGTGCCTTTGCTGGCCCTATATGCCTATAGAGCTATATAGGCCTATATATAGGCTTACAGGTCTCTAGATCCAAAAGTGGGCAATTTCAGGAAATAAACGGATGATCTACAGCATGAGATACAACTACAATCACTTAGAACACAAAATATCCCAGTTTTCAAAAAATAACAGTTCATACATAACATAACCATGGAAAGATAACCAACTAAACAGATCACGAAAAAATACATGATCCCATTTGCACATTAATTTCGAAGACAAAATGGTAACTTACCGAACAAATGTTGATTCCCGTTGATAGATCCTTTAATAATCTTTCCTATCCTATGACACTAGTAACTAAACATAAATCCGTTTATTAGCAGAGAAAATCCAAATTTATTATCAAAATCACTGAAGTTTTGACATTTTTTGTCCGCGGAATCTATTCTTTTCCGAAATTATGCAAATTACGTCATTTCCGAAACCCCCATAGTTTAAAAAAATGAGTAAATTAAAAAAAGAAGAAGAAATTATTTGACAATCGTTTGAAACAAACCTTGAAAATAACAAGCAATCTCGGTAAGTGTCTGTTGTTTTGGTGGTCAACATTCTATTTACTTGATTTTTATTTAAATTACACATTGTACGTACAGGAAACATACCGACGTTTTGCGGACGTTAGAATTTTCCACCAAATTTAACGGTTTTTTTAACCCGGCTCTAATGCGCAGCCAAGTCGTTTTTCAAATAAACCGGGCTTAATCGGAAAAGAAGAGATTCCGAGTGAAAACTTCCATAAATTTTGATAATAAATTTGGATTTTCTCCATCAATAGAGGAATTTATGTTTAGTTACTAGTGTCATAGGAAAGATTATTAAAGGATCTATCAACGGGAATCAACATTTGTTCGGTAAGTTACCATTTTGTCTTCAAAATTAATGTGCAAATGGGATCATGTATTTTTTCGTGATCTTTTTAGTTGGTTATCTTTCCATGGTTATGTTATGTATGAACTGTTATTTTTTGAAAACTGGGATATTTTGTGTTCTAAGTGATTGTAGTTGTATCTCATGCTGTAGATCATCCGTTTATTTCCTGAAATTGCCCACTTTTGGATCTAGAGACCTGTAAGCCTATATATAGGCCTATATAGCTCTATAGGCATATAGGGCCAGCAAAGGACCCCTAAACAAGTGTCTGTGATGATCATCACAACAAATTTTTGGTTATCCACCAGTGACAGTGTTCGACTCAGCCATTTGGAATTCGTTCTTTTAAAAATCAGCATGTCATGAAATTATGATAAATTTAAAAACTTCAACATTTTGCCTGTCTTTTGATAAGTCAGTCAAGATTGAAGATAAGGAAATAATTCAGCAGGTCCCGGTTGATGTCTACACTATCTGCTGGGAAATTCCACCTCCTGATTCATGAATATTTATGTTTCTATTGATAACTGTTGACACAAGTTTACTTTAGCACTTAGAGAATGTCGAGCATCAATCTTAAGAACAAAGACCTATATAGATAAATAGATATGCATAATCGCATTTTCTCGCATAAGCACGCGGCCTGCGTTATCTCGAATCACATGATCGCCGTCTTTGATAGCGAAAGCCTTCGTCAATTCTGTCCATCATTAAAACTTTTTGTGTCGCCTGCGATAGCAGGTAGACACATAGGGATCCTATTGTCCGGCGATGTCGTCGTCGTCGGCAGTGCCGTCGTCCAGTAGTCCACCAACTTTAATATGAAACTTAATGTTGCCAATAACTTTGAAAGTACTTGTCCTATTAACTTAATACTTGGAATATATCATCTGCATGAACAACCCCATCTGTGACAACAAGAATGATAACTCCTGTTTCAGTATTTTTTTAGTTATGCCCCTTTCAAATGACATTAATATGGAACTTTAATATGAAACTTAATGTTGCCAAATACTTTGAAAGTACTTGTCCTATTCACTTCATACTTGAAATATATATCATCTGCATGAACAACGCCATCTGTGTCAACAAGAATGATAACTCCTGTTTCAGTATTTTTTGAGTTATGCCCCTTTCAAATGACTTTAAAATGGAACTTTAATATGAAACTTAATGTTGCCTATAACTTTGAAAGTACTTTTCCTATTAACTTAATACTTAGAATATATCATCTGCATGAACAACGCCATCTGTGACAACAAGAATGATAACTCCAGTTTCATTTTTTTTTTAGTTATGCCCCTTTCAAATGACTTTAATATGAACTTTAATATGAAACTTAATGTTGCCTATAACTTTAAAAGTACTTGTCCTATTCACTTCATACTTGAAATATATCATCAGCATGAACAACGCCATCTGTGAAACCAAGAATGATAACTCCAGTTTCAATATTTTTTAGTTATGCCCCTTTCAAAAAAACTTTAACATGAAACTTAATGTTGCCTATAACTTTGAAAGTACTTGTTCTATTCACTTCATACTTGGAACATATCATCTGCATGAACAACGCCTTCTGTGACAACAAGATAACTCCTGTTTGACTATTTTATGAGTTATGCCCCTTACACATGCAACTTAAATGTGAAACTTAATGTTGTCTATAACTTTGAAAGTACTTCTCCTATTCACTTCATACTTTGAATATATCATCAGCATGAACAACGTCTTCTGTGACAGCAAGAATGATAACTCCAGTTTCAATATTTTTTTAGTTGTGCCCCTTTCAAATTAAACTTTTAACATGAAATTTAATATTGTTCATAACTTTGAAAGTACTTGTCCTTTTCACTTAAAACTTGCAATATATCATCTCCAGGAACAACAACATCGGTTACAATAAGGACTATGACTTCTGTTTGAATATATTTTTAGTTATGCCCCTTTTGAATGCAACTTTAACATGGAACTTAATGTTGACATTACATTTTAAAGTACTTGTCTTGTTCATTTAATATTCAGAATATATCATCTTCATGAACATCGTCATCACTAACAACAAGAATGATAACTCCGGTTTGACTTTTTATGACTTACGTCCCTTTCACATGAAACTTTAACATGAAACCTTATGTTGCCTATAATTATTTTTAAAAGTACCTATTTTATTTACATAATACTTGAAACATTTCATCTTCATGAACAACAACATTGGATACAACAACATAACTCCTGTTTAACTATTTTTGAGTTACATCCCTTTCAAATGCAACCTAATGTTGCATATAACTTTGAAAGTATATGTCCTATTCACTTAATACTTGGAATATATCATCTGGATGAACAACGACATTGGTGACAAAAAAGAATGAAACCTCCTGTTTGAATATTTTATGAGTTATGCCCCTTTCAAATGCAACTTTAACATGAAATATAATGTTGCCTGTAAAATTGAAAGTACTTGTTCAGTTCACTTAATTCTTTGAATATTTCATCTGCATGCACATACCAACTGGTGAAGAATGAAAACTCAGGTTTCACCATTTTTTTGGTAATTCCCCTTTCAAATGCAATTTTGGTGACTCATATGTTCTGTGGCGTAGTATTGAAATCAACTTGAATAAAAACATTTTATAATATATGATTAACCATAGGCCCACATTTCAACTTTTTGCCAGCAGGCGACACATGTGTTCCGCGGAACACAACATTCTAGTTTAATGAATGTTTAATACAAATTTGACTTGCATTAATTTAAAGAAGATGCATATTCTTCATCATGAAACTAAGGTTTACTATTAATTTATTGATATAACAATCAAAATCACCAAAATTGCACAATACCGTTCAAAGTGCATTGGCCAGCAGAAAGCAAACCGGCAGGATTACAGTCAAATAGGCCACAAGTCATATAGGCCACAAGTCATATAGGCCACAAAAAAGTCAAATGGGCCACACTTGATTTTGAATAAAGTCAAGTAGGCCACAGAGATAGGCCACATTTTTATTTTATTTATATAGACATTATTATCATTGTGTAAATATGTTCTAAGTCAGTTTATGATGTTCTGTAAAATATTTTTTAACAAGTTGCTTCATTGATTAGGCATTGTGTACAAAGCAACAGGTGCTTTTTCGGATTTTGGTCCAAAACCATCATGACCGAACAAATGGGAAAACAATTGACAAAATATTGCAAAAAAAGAAAAGATCATAATTATTTCTTTTTTGTGATCGTAATTAAAACAAAAAATATAAACATAAAGAAATCATAGAGAATCTGATATCAATTCAGTTGCAATATAAGCTGTGTATTTTGCATGGCCCATCATCAGGGCTTTTTTAGGTCGATTTTATAGCCGATATTCCGCCATGTTCCCAATGGCAAAACATATATTTTTTCCAATTAGTGAAATCAAAATCCCAACTGAATCAATACAAAAATTTCTGAAATACAAAACCCTGCATTATCTGTGTCATTCATTTAAAAAATAATATAGCTAATTAAAAAATAATGCGTCATTTGGTTTGTTAATCCAAATATTATTGATAATATTAAATATTTGTAAACCTTTTTATTATCCTATGTTGCAAAAAAAATCCCAATTTCTGGCAAAATGACGCAAAATTTCTCAATTCCAGGGGTATGGGTCATATTTCCCAAACAGTGAAAAATGCCCTGGATATGTAACTTGGATTAGAAATAAATTTGTTTATTTAATATGACTAATTTGATTGCATTAGCACCTCTAACTGTTACTGCAAGTGTTGTAAATTGAGATTCTTTTATAACAATTTGACACCCTGACAAAACTGATTTAATCAACACCTTGAGTAATGACAATGTAGGGAACAGATAAAGACTATTACACAAATTAATTTACATTTTGATGGCAGTCAAGTTTGTAAAGCAAAAATAACAATCAGATGATGTCTTTATTTGTTCTAGAGTTTCAGGATGACAAGCAGAATTTTAAAAATCAATTTAAAAATGATACTATTAAAAAACTTATGTCAATTAACAAAAAAAACTGTGTACAGTAAATTGTCATATACACTAGACTTACATTACAAGTACTACCTGAAAGTGATGACTGTAAGAATAGTGACAGGCAAATATATATTGAATGTCAATTGATTAAATTTGATTTTTTAAATAAACAGTTCTCAAAATATGCAAGGTCGTATGAACCTACTCCCAGTACTGCCTACTACAGAGATCAACTTCATTCAAGTAAACCCAGAACTGAAAACGTAAAAATTAAACTTTTATTCAAATAATTATAATTATCTTGACAATAGTGATATTATTTATGATATTGATATTTTTATTACCTTTTTACAATAATTTCTATTTAACCCTTTCCTGTACAGACACACCTTTATTGCTAGGGCGAACAGTTTAGATCCAGATCATCCGGCACATCCGTGCCGTCTGATCAGGATCTAAACTGTTCGCTTCTTGATTAATTAGGTTATTTCTGACCAAAATGTGACCAGTGCAGATCCTGATCAGACGGCACGGATGTGCCGGCTGATCTGGATCTACACTGGTCGCACATGCGTAAAAATGCGTATATATCCAGGAAAGGGTTAACATCATGTATGTTGAGCAGAATCACAATATCACATTAGGTGACAACATTTACATTGAGTTAATGCAAACTTAACAAACTGTGAAAGATTAATATTATTGCAGGTTATTACCTCCTTCATGGATATGATTTGCATCTGAGAAATAAACAAGATGTTTTTATTTAGCATAAGTTCTGATATTTTATCCTTAATTGTTGTAACATCAATTAATATGATAAAATAAGTGAAATGTTGACCGAAATCAAATTTGACATGTTTCAAAATAGATATTGGGTATAACTGAACTCATTTAAATAAATTACATTGGAACAAAAAAAATTCAGTTTCCACTCAAAGCTCAATGGTTGGTGACACAGCCTCTTAATTATTTTTACTCACTGTAAATCATACTCTGACTTAATTATTGATTGTTATAACACCCTTTTTACATTGAAAAACACATTCTAAACATTCTCTAACATCAAAACATTTCTTAATTACATCAACTAAAAAAAATCTTTAAAAAAACTGTTTTTCTTATGTAAAAAATATTTGTGGCCTATTAGACTTTTTTGTGGCCTATTTGACTTTGTGTGGCCTATTTGACTTTTTTTTTTGGCCTATTTGACTTTTTTGTGGCCTATTTGACTTGGAAAATAAAATGTGTGGCCTACTTGACTTTTTTCTGTGGCCCATTTGACTTTTTTGTGGCCTATTTGACTTTTTGTGTGGCCTATTTGACTTTTTTTTGGCCTATTTGACTTTTTTTGTGGCCTATTTGACTTGGAAAATAAAATGTGTGGCCTACTTGACTTTTCTGTGGCCCATTTGACTTTTTTGTGGCCTGTATGACTTGTGGCCTAAATGACTTACAAGTGGCCTATTTGACTTGATACCACATACAATGTGAAATGCCGATCATATCATACCTTACAAGGGCCTTAAAAAGATAAGATAATTTAATCAATGTGTTTAAGAAGTATATCAAAATAACATTATAACATGAAGATCTATTAAAAGTGATGTAAACATGATTAAAATCCAGTCAACGTTAATTATCGCCTATTGAATCGGCTACAAGATGGCAGATTATATAAAGTGAAAATAACGCTTTGTCACATGACGTGATTCTCCTCCAGTCCATGTATCAAAACGAGATTTACTATATCAGTTATAGACAGATGCGAATCTGTGTAATATATAGGTCTTTGTTAAGAATGACTGGTACTAACATGCTCAAAGTTCTAATTGGTCATGATGATCAGTGTTGTATTTACAGTATCCGCTATTTTGTTCCTTCTATTTCTCTGTTTGAAAAGAATTGTTTTGTCTTGAAATTGGTTATTAAATGTCTTTTTAGCTCACCTGAGCACGAAGTGCTCATGGTGAGATTTTGTGATCGCCTGATGTCCGTCGTCCGTCGTCAACTTTTTCTTCAAACGACTTCTTCTCCTGAACTCCTGGGCCAATCTTGCTGAAACTTGGCAGGAATGTTACTTGCATGAAGCTTTACCAAAATTGTTCAAATGGTTCCAGTCCATTGCCTATCTAGGTCACAGAGGTTAAAAATAGATTTTGAACATGAAATTTTTAAAAATCTTCTTCTCTGAAACCGTAAGGCCTAGAACTTTGATATTTGCTGTGTAGCATCACCTAGTGGTCCTCTACCAAGATTGTTCAAATTATAGCCCTGGGGTCAAAATTAGCCCCGCCCCAGGGGTCACTTCATTTTACATAGACTTAGATAGGAAAAACTTTAAAAATCTTCTTGTCTGAAACCACAAGGCCTAGAGCTTAGATATTTGGCATTTAGCATCCTCTAGTGGAACTCTACAAAGTTTGTTCAAATTATTTCCCTGGGGTCAAAATTGGCCACGCCCCAGGGGTCACTTCATTTTGCATAGACTTGTATAGGAAAAACTTTAAAAATCTTCTTGTCTGAAACCACAAGGCCTAGAGCTTAGATATTTGGCATTTAGCACCCTCTAGTGGATCTCTACAAAGATTGTTCAAAATATTTCCCTGGGGTCAAAATTGGCCCCGCCCCAGGGGTCACTTCATTTGACATAGACTTATATAGGAAAAACTTTAAAAATCTTCTTGTCTGAAACCACAAGGCCTAGAGCTTAGATATTTGGCATTTAGCACCCTCTAGTGGAACTCTACAAAGATTGTTCAAATTATTTCCCAGGGGTCAAAATTGGCCCCGCCCCAGGGGTCACTTCATTATACATAGACTTATATAGGAAAAACTTAAAAAATCTTCTTGTCTGAAACCACAAGGCCTAGAGCTTAGATATTTGGCGTTTAGCATCCTCTAGTGGAACTCTACAAAGTTTGTTCAAATTATTTCCCTGGGGTCAAAATTGGCCCCGCCCCAGGGGTCACTTCATTTTGCATAGACTTATATAGGAAAAACTTAATAAATCTTCTTGTCTGAAACCACAAAGCCTAGAGCTTAGATATTTGGCATTTAGCACCCTCTAGTGGAACTCTACAAAGATTGTTCAAATTATTTCCCTGGGGTCAAAATTGGCCCCGCCCCAGGGGTCACTTCATTTTACATAGACTTATATTGGAAAAACTTTAAAAATCTTCTTGTCTGAAACCACAAGGCCTAGAGCTTAGATATTTGGCATTTAGCATCCTCTAGTAGGACTCTACATAGATTGTTCAAATTATTTCCCAGGGGTCAAAATTGGCCCCGCCCCAGGGGTCACTTCATTTTATATAGACTTGAATAGGAAAAACTTTAAAAATCTTCTTGTCTGAAACCACAAGCTGAGAGTACTTTTGTGAGCGATATAGGGCCATCATGGCCCTCTTGTTTTATTTTTATTGATTGTTTTCATCAATCATTTACTCACAATACAGCTCAAACTTTGTACAGCCTGTAAATGAAAGGGAGATAATTAAACAGAGTAGTTTTCCGGTTGCTTGACCTTTAATGCATGAATTGTATTTTTCAGAAAAATTAAGAATAACTCATGACAAACTATTCCATGAGTCGATCATTAAAAGTTTAAAACAGATCACAGATAAAGGTTAATCAAATACTTAAAAAAAGTGGCAAATAGACCTATTCCATAGACCTGTCTTTTTTTCCTTTACAAACTGACAACAAGTGTCATTTACTTCCCCTGAAATAGCCTATTGAAGAGAACTTTGCAGATCCTAATCAGACAGCATAGATGTTCTGGCTAATCTGGACCTACACTAAAATGCTTATTTATAGAGTAACAGGTCAACTTGACCAAACAGCATAATAAATTTCAGTGTTCCTTTTCTATACATTAGGCATGAAGCACTTGGCTATCTCTATTTGAGAAAATTTAGATTGTAACAATGAAAATCAGTCGTAGATGTGTATGTGTCTGGAGTAAGATTATAATAAATTAAGAGTAAAAGTAAATAAAGAAGTAATTACTGAATTTAACCCCTGTCACACTAGGGCAGCGTTCTCACAGCATCCAAGAACGCCAAGGTGCACGAAGAACAATTGCATGCACCTCCACAGCAATTCAGTGGAATTACATAGAATGCCGACTGACTTTGCACTTTTTGAGTATGCACAAAACAAATGCAGTTTGAGTTTGTAAGGCAATCTCTGACATGTCACTGCCTCTTTACGGGGCTTTTAAAAAGTTTTTTTATTTCACTCTTACAGAGATTGTATGGGGCTGTCATGGCGATTATTGTGCTCCAATTGCACTTCAAACGTTTCCGTCATTGTTTTCATGACTAAGATGAACATAATGGCATAAATTGATAAGATATACTAAAACAAATCATTAATTTTATCATGGCTGGTGTACCCACAAGGCTTTTTTTAGCTCGACTATTCGAAGAATAGGGGAGATATCCTACTTGCCCCGGCGTCGGCGTCAGCGTCGGCATCAGCGTCGGCATCAGCGTCGGCGTCCGTTAAACAAAAAATGCACTTTGGTCCATTACTTGAAAACTACTTATGATATCAACTTGAAACTTGGAATATATATTCACCATCAAATTCTACATCATTACCAACAACACCCATAACTCTGCTACAAATATTTTTCAAGTTATGCCCCTTTTTCACTTAAATTTTGCGTTAAGGAAAATATGCACTTTGGTCCATAACTTATAAACTACTTGAGATATCAACTTGAAACTTGGAATATATATTCACCATCGAATTCTACATCATTACCAACAAGACCCATAACTCTGCTGTCAATATATTTCAAGTTATGCCCCTTTTTTCTTATATTTTGTGTCAAGCAAAATATGCATTTTGCCCCTAACTTTAAAACTACTTGAGGTATTGCCTTGAAACTTGAAATATATTTTCACCATCAAAATCTACATCATAACCAACAAGACCCATAACCCTTCTTCCAATATTTTTCAAATTATGCCCCTTTTTTGCTTACATTTTGTGTTAAGCAAAATATACAGTCGGCCCTTAACTTCATTATGAATGGAGGGATTTCAAAATAACTTGGCACAAATGTTCACCATGACAAGGCGGTGTGTGGCGTACAATACCCATGCCTGTAGGTCCAAGGTCAAGGTCACTGTTACTAAAAATAGAATTTTCTTGCAAAATCGTGTCCGCTCTGTAACTTTGCTATTTCTTATTGGGTTTTTAAATAACTTGGTATAATTGTTCACCATATCAAGACGGTGTGTCACGTACATGCCCAAGCCTGTAGGTCAATGGTCAAGGTCACTGTTACTAAAAATAGAATTTTCTTGTCTAGGCTGTTACTTTGTTATGAATGGAGGGATTTCAAAATATCTTGGCACAAATGTTCACCATGACAAGATGGTGTGTCCGCACAATACCCATGCCTGTAGATCCAAGGTCAAGGTCACTGTTACTAAAAATAGAATTTTCTTGTCCAGGCTGTAACTTTGTTATGAATGGAAGGATTTCAAAATAACTGTTCACCATGACAGGGCGGTCACGTACCATGCCCATGCCTGTAGGTCAAAGGTCAAGGTCACTGTTACTAAAAATAGAATTATCTTGTCCTGGCTGTTACTTTGTTATAAATGGAGGGATTTCAAAATAACTTTGCACAAATGTTCATGAAAAGGCAGTGTGTCCGCACAATACCCAAGCCTGAAGGTCCAAGGTCAAGGTCACTGTTACTAAAAATAGAATTTTCTTGTCCAGGCTGTAACTTCATTATAAATGGAGGAGGGATTTCAAAAAAACTTGACACAAATGTTCACCATGAAAGGGCAGTGTATCGCGTATTATTCTCATCATTGCACTTGAGTGTCTGAAAATGATGCATAGCGGGGCATCCGTGTCCTATGGACACATTTCTAGTTTCACTTATATTTTCACTTAAGTGCACTTCATCGATAACTTTGCAAATACTTAAGGTATCAACTTCAAACTACCATTATATTTTCATTTCAGTTCTTTTTCTGTAACATTACTGAAGTGATTGATATTTGACTAAAAGTAAATGTCTCCAATAAAAAATTACTAACAAGTTTTCTAACAAATTCATTAAAATATAAATTAAAAATGAATTATTTCTGTTATTTGAAAAGAATTTCTCCCATACCATTCACTTGTTAATATTTTTCCTGATTGCACATGAATGTATGGCCATAGTTGTTATTGTTTTAATCTTCAAATTGCATTTGTTTCAAATGATTCGAATAGTCGAGCATGCTGTCTCCTCTGACAGCTCTTGTTTTACTTGGGGAAGGGGCCCATGCCCTGTAATTCTGGGGAAAATAGCGTGCTTTTTTCTCTGAAGGGGAATGAAAAAAAACTGATGTAAAGTTACTTTTTGGGGAAAACTGCAAGATTTTAAAGAAATTTTCTGAGGGGAAGGCACCCATAAACGGCCCCTACTAAAGAAGGAAAAAAAGCCCTGACCCAAGAAAGACAGGCAACTGTTTGCCTTTATACAGGTCCAACAGATCCATTATACATATCAATCTGTGACGAAGAGAGGCCAAAGGCATAATTTCAACTATATGAGTTACAGTACAAGCAAATAATAGATAAAGATGTGTGTATACACTTCTTCTTAAAGAAGTGCAAATGAACTTCTTTGACATGCCTTCTCTGCAGTATGTGCTGTGCACGCAGTAGTAGTGCTGCTAGAGCGCAGACACTTGCCAACCAGAACTCTGTAAGAATGCCATAGAACACTGTGGGAGCTCCGTAGCGTTGCTTTGGTCTCAGTGAGGACATCATGACCTCTCCATCTTCACGTAAAATATCAGATTTTTCATGTGATTTCGCAGGGCTCTGTAAAAAATTTAACAATGCAGTGCCAACGCAGTGGAAACACGGTATAGTGTGACAGGAGCTTTAGGAATAGCACTTTCTTTTATATTGCATGAATCAGTTAACATAAATTTCATTTTAATACATGGTAATGTACATAGTAGAATTTTTTTTTTCGTGCTCCAAACACATCTACTGATTTGAAAATTTTGCCATCAAAATTGAAGGAAAATGTTTTTGCAACTAAAATTTGGCCTTAAATCAGCATGAAGCAGAATGATGATTTTAGTGTTTGTGTTTTAACTTCCTGCATTAAGTGTTTGTATCTGTATTTTCAGTGACAGTGCCATTGGGGAGGATTTCGATGACGATGTTAGAAGTCACAAGAGGTCATCAGGGGGGAAAGACAAGTACGACATTATTATAAAACCATTTTCTCCATACTAGTTTTATTGCCGGTGCGATAAATGTAGATCCAGATCAGCCAGCACAAATTTGAGCACTTTCTAATAAGGATCTACACTAGGCACTTATTGGTCAGAAAAGACCTAATGAATCAAAATGTGAACCATGTGCATGTAGATCCTGATCCAATGGCAAGAATGTGCTAGCTGATTTGGATCTACACTGTTCTTCTATGAGACAACAGCTGTTTTTCCTTTGAGAGGGGTTATCTACATGGTTGAAAGTTTTACAGAATATGCCGGATTTCCGGATCCTTGATGGCCACCAAGGTTGTTTTCACAAAGCACATAAATTGGTTGAGAAAATTGGGGGGGGGGGGGGGTGATGGGAATACATGCAACAGGTCTTAAAATTTGGGCCAGTCAGACGTGATTTCTTATGTTATTATGAGTGTCCGACAAAAAAAATGGCTGTTAGAAAAAGATAATATGTTAAAAACTACTTATTTTACACTCTGTTTTGGTTCAGAGCTGTTCTAATGATATTGACCGAGGATATCCAAATGCAATCATGGGTTCCACTAGCAGCCAAATCCCAAGGGTCATTTTGGTAACTTTTAAGTGGATTCAGGCTATTTAACCCATTCCCGTACAGATACGCCTTTATTGCTGGGGCGAACAGTTTAGATCCAGATCAGCCGGCACATCCGTGCCGTCTGATCAGGATCTAAACTGTTCGCTTTTTGGTTCATTAGGTTATTTATGACCAAAATGCTACCAGTGCAGATCCTGATCAGACGGCACGGATGTGCCGGCTGATCTGGATCTACACTGGTAGCACTTGCGTAAAAATGCGTATATGTACAGGAATGGGTTAAGGCCAAAATACCCCTTATTTTAGGCAAAAATGACCCTTCAGCTAAAATTTGTGGGGGTCAAAATGAGGGGTTTTGAAAATTTCAACAAAGGGTTAAATGGAACCCCTGGCAATTCTTTATGTATTTGTCATCATGACAATTTGTACCACTGATGTTTTCTGTGTACATTTGGACCATTTCATACTTTTTGGTACTCTACTTATGTTGTACATAACATGGTTTGGTCAAACAAATTTTCACATCTTGTCTGACAATTTTTTGCAACTTCCGAGAAGTCTGAATGTATTCAGCACAAAGATTTGCAATTTTCCTTTCCTTAATTTCAGGATGAATCGTAACTTGAGTGAGAAGAAACGTCGTGACCAGTTTAACATGTTAGTGAACGAGTTATGCACGATGGTGTCGACAACAAATAAAAAGATGGATAAATCTACAGTGCTTAAATCTACGATAGCATTTCTACAAGATCACCAAGGTGAGAACACCAGGTTTAATGGACCCTTTACTTCATATATACGCATTTTATTGCATGGACAAACAGTGTAGATCCAGATCAGCTGGCACATCTCTGCTATTTGATCAGGATCTGCAAATGTAGCATCTTGGTCAGAAATAACCTAATGAATCTGAAAGGGAACAGTGAAGATCCTGATCATTAGCAATGATGTGCCAGCTAATCTGGATCTTCTCTGTTGACCCATTGAAAACAGCTACATCCCATGAAGTAGTTAAGTAATACATGTAAACATAAAAATTCTTGTTAACATGCAGACCACATTTCTCATCTGATTACCATCAAGTTGCCCAAAATGTTTGTAATAATGATATTTTTTGCAGGTTTGAAGTGGAATAACTGTGGTATAAAACAAACTCTGTCAAATACTAGAAAAAAATCAAAACCATTAAGACCATACTTTACTTTGGTTGTTCATCAGAGAAAACTTTTTTAACTCTTTCCTGGATATATACGCATTTTTACGCATGTGCGACCAGTGTAGATCCAGATCAGCCGGCACATCCGTGCCGTCTGATCAGGATCTGCACTGGTCGCATTTTGGTCAGAAATAACCTAATGAATCAAAAAGCAAACAGTTTAGATCCTGATCAGACGGCACGGATGTGCCGGCTGATCTGGATCTAAACTGTTCGCCCTAGCAATAAAGGTGTGTCTGTACAGGAAAGGGTTAAAACAATAGATTCCAATGTATGTTGTTCCTGGTAAAAAATTTTAAACTGGGTCGTTTTAGTTGTAAAACTAGTTCACTTGGTCAAATTAAAGGAAACCTCATGAAAGCTATGTAATGATAATTATAAAATTTCACCGAATATTTGTCTTAAACATGTATCTTGCATGTTTAAGTTGGCCTTTTGAAGAACAGGCCCCCATGCAAATTGTTTTGCAAGTGACCGTTTCAAGGTGTTAAATCCACAGATTCTCTTTCTGTTCATTGTTTGTGATTGGTCATTTTATAAACCAATGATCACTTTTCCTTTTTTTGTCTGTGTTGGGAGGCTGTGCTCTCTGAGAGTGGTTGTTCCTGATACTTGTGTTTCACTTTTTATTTTCAGAAACAACCAACCAAGCTCAAGTTCATGAGATAAAGGAGGACTGGAAACCGTCTTTTCTCACCAATGATGAGTTCATGCATTTAATGCTGGAGGTAAGCCTGCTTCACACTTGTTATATAATAGGACAAGTCATCAATAGGACAAGTACAGTATTTTATTATATCACAGAACAGGTTGGTCTATCACAATTGCTGAATGTTATGATATCATAGAAACTGGTTAGTCTATCACAATTGCTGAATGTTAATGATATCACAGAAACTGGTTGGTCTATCACAATTGCTGAATGTTATGATATCACAGAAACTGGTTGGTCTATCACAATTGCTGAATGTTATGATATCACAGAAACTGGTTGGTCTGAAACTGGTTAGTCTATCACAATTGCTGAATGTTATGATATCACAGAAACTGGTTGGTCTATCACAATTGCTGAATGTTATGATATCACAGAAACAGATTGGTCTATCACAATTGCTGAATGTTATGATATCACAGAAACAGGTTGGTCTATCACAATTGCTGAATGTTATGATATCACAGAAACTGGTTGGTCTATCACAATTGCTGAATGTTATGATATCACAGAAACTGGTTAGTCTATCACAATTGCTGAATGTTATGATATCACGGAAACTGGTTGGTCTATCACAATTGCTGAATGTTATGATATCACAAAAACTGGTTAGTCTATCACAATTGCTGAATGTTATGATATCACAGAAACTGGTTGGTCTATCACAATTGCTGAATGTTATGATATCACAGAAACTGGTTGGTCTATCGCAATTGCTGAATGTTATGGTATCACAGAAACTGGTTGGTCTATCACAATTACTGAATGTTATGATATCAGATCTTATCTGTAGACAATGATTTAAATTTATGGCATTACCTGAGAATAATGTTTATATGTGACAGAGTGGTACCTATTTATGTATCTTTAATGCTATGATTTCTGCTGATTTTTGTTTCGCCCTTTCGAAGAAAAGGAGATACATAGGGATTGCTTTATCCATCTATTAGTCTTTCATGTAAACTTAACATTGGCTATAATTTAGCCATTTGATAATTTTTCTTCATCAAACTTTCAGATAATATTGCTTATGACAACACGGCCATGATGATGCCAATTTCTTAAGGTCAGGGTCACTTTTGATGGAGTTATTCCCTTTTTTATACTTGGATTTTTTATTCTGACAAAGTACCAGAGAGCAACACAAGTGTTCAACTGATCACCCATCTAGTTAAAAATTACACTTCACAGAATTGACCGCCTTGTGTTGTGTATTTCAGGCATGTGACAGCTTCCTGTTGGTGTTCACACAACAAGGTGTGATACTGTATTCCTCAGAGAGTGTGACATCACTGCTTGGACATCTGCCGGTATGTAGATTTGTAAAACTTAGCTTATAACACTAAAAATAGATTTTGTCAACTGATTCCTATATTTGACCGATCAACCAGACAGGTTATATAAGGAAAATTTAAGTAAAGGGCTGTAACTCTGTCTACAAAAGTTGGAAACACATATTTTTTGCCTCATAACTATCCAAGGATTCCAATAATATTTGTTGCAAAAATATTCCTATATTTCGCCTATATTTCGGAGAAGACCTGGTTGACAGCCTGAGAATAGCATTTGATTTGTCATATTTTCAGCCATTGTAGACCCATATCTGCCTAAACACTGCTTAGCCTGATCTGGGTCTACACTACTCGCCTATTCACTTTTGAGTTATTTGGTAAATTGATTGAACATCTGTGCTGTTTGATCAGGCTCTAAACTGTTCACTTTTTGTTGGAAATAACATTGTAAATAGAAAATCAAACAGTAACAGTGTAGATGCTTATCAAATGGCACGATTATGCCAGCTGATCTGGATCTACACTGATCAACCATTGATAAAGGCCATACCCCATGGGTTAAACGGTTAAATAATATGTGAAAAACATTCTTATGACTTGACTGTCTCCAAGTTGTAGACAGATGAAGGGTTTAACAGAATTTTCCCTTTACTCCAAGAATAGGCCTTTTATCATATAACCAACCAGTGTTGTCCAGGTCAGATAGTACTCTTGCACTTACATGTGCTCTTTGATATGATATACACTTTTCACTTGTTGGTCAGAAATATCCTAATGCATCTAAAATCAAACAGCGTAGATCCTGATCAGACGGAATAGTTGTGCTGGCTGATCTGAAAAAATCGTATCATTAATTTAATTTACAGAGTAAAGGGTTAAACAATCTTGACCTGTTGCCCCATACATTCAATCATTGCTGTTACGCTCTTTGGAGGCCTTTGAGCATGATATTTGTATTTGTGAAAATATTGAGTTGCCCTCAACACGGGGCTGAGAGACATTGCCAGTAATTTATGCATTTACGCAACTGCTCACGAACAAGCTCAATCAAACCCAGCCTGCAATATACTCATATTTGTCATGATCAGTGGCTCTCAAATTTCCTTTTCCATCTTTTGTATGTTTGTTAACTGAAAATCTTGACAGCTATGTTATATCTTTAAGGCCAGTCATCTCATCATGGTACATTTTTATGCCAATTATTCAACTGTGCGATTAATACACTTGTCTAATTTAAACGTTTACTTTATGATCAAATAGTTTATATTGTTTCTTCCTAACAGTATAGAAGATTAAATGCATTGGATTGAAATATGGTAACTGCTGTGTGTGTCTGGAAACTCGGGGAAAGTGCGACATTAGTTTCAATTAATGGGTTTAAATAGTTATCTGGTAGGAAATATGATCTTAAATGTCGGCTTTATTGTTTTCTTGAGCATTTTAATAAATCGTAAACAGCAGAAGACTTCACTAGTAATTTCTACAATATAAACAGAATTTGCTTTAATGTCATAAATTTCCGTAACAGAAAACGTCTTAATGTCATACGTTCCTTGTAAGTTAATGCTGAAAGTTCACATAGTTAAATGTTTCTCGTAAGGTAATGTTTAAGGTTTGCGTAGTTTCTGATTACCGTATTTTGTCGGATGATGGGAAATTACTAAGATCAATAAGTTCCCACGAGGTCTTTAAAATACTGTGGGGGTTTGTTTTAAACATCTTTTAAGGTCATTTGTTCAGTGGAATCTTTAAGAAATACTGTCATTGTTTGAATATAAGCCACACTTTTTTCTCAGAATTCGGCTCATACACAGGTTTGGCTGCTTATACACTTCATTAAGCCATTTTCATCTGTTCCGTCAGGTTTGGGGGGCAGTGCGGCTTATATATGAGTGTGGCTTATATTCGAACAATGACGGTAAATACATCGTTTTACCGTGTATAAAGTTTAAATCATTTAAATATACAGATATTGAGATTAGGTACATTGATATAAAGGGTTTTCAGATGTGCTGTATCTAAATTTATAATTTAAACTATAGAAGACCTGAAAAATAGGTACATTTAAATTTGATGTAATATTTTTACACTAACGCAGTAAAGTTTTCCTACAACAGGACTTTAACCCTTTCCTCCATATATATGCATTTTTACGCATGTGTGACCAGTGTAGATCCAGATCAGTCTCACATCTGTGCCATCTGATTATGATCTGCACTGGTCGCATCTTGGTCAGAAATAACATTATAATGGCTTATTTTCGCGATTGAAAATTTTCGCGATTTTGCCTTTATTTTAATTTTCGCGATTGTAATTTTAGCGAATTTGCGCCCGCAGAAATTAATTTTCGCGATTTTACTGTTGCAGTGCATTCATATTGCTTTATGTTTTGTAATCCGGAACCAGCAAATGTACATGTAAAAACTAAGTATTATTAGAAGAAGTGTTTGCTGTTATGTGAAAGCTGTGCATTTAACAGTGGTATTTTATCAAACTGTTATAAACCGAATTGCCCGTAGCATAAGTGATATCCTTTTTAATTAAAATGGTGTTTATGTTTTTATCGACGAAATAATAACTGTGACCACCGCAAATATAGACGTATGAAGCGATAATTAACCTTTAGCCCGCTGGAGCGAATATAGAGCATTTTCAAACAACTTATTAAGTAACGCTCATCTGCATTGTTTGTAAAGCATAGTATATGCAGCAAATTTTGAAAGTATGAAATTATCCCAACGCTTGTCGTCAATACCAATGTTTTCGCCTTCTGAACATTTAACTGTATTGGTACCTATCTACTCTGCCCGAAGCGTTTACTTAATTTGTGCACTATGAGATACACTCGATTAACCCAGAACATAAAGAAATAGCAACGTCAGTTTTAATCAAGCCTACCGTGCAGTCTTTAAATATAGTGCATTTCGCGAAAGTGAAGTTGGGAATTTCGGGCGTTTGTTATTTTCGTAAGTTCACGACGGTCACGAAAATAGCGAAAATATTACGCTGCAAAAAAAACCCATTATAGGGTAACCTAATGGATCTAAAAGCTAAGATTGTAGATCCTGATCAGATGACACGGATGTGCCGGCTGATGTGGAGCTAAACTGTTCGCCCAGGCAATAAAGGTGTATCTATGGAGGAAAGGGTTAAACAAGTTTTAACTCTTCACTCCATATATATAATAAGTTTTTTAACAAATTGCAACCAGTGTAGATCCAGATCAGTCTGCGCATCTGTGCCATCTGATAGGGATCTGTATTAGTTGCATCATGGTCAGAAATAACCTAATAATCCTTAATGTGTACAGAATAGATCCTGATCAAACAGCACAGATGTGCCTGATCTGGATCTACACTTGTTTGCCAGTGCAATAAAGATGTATCTATGGTGTAAAGGGTTAAATAAGTAAATAAAAATGGTAGGTAAAACAGCAGGGTACCGTTTCATGGAGATGTCTTAACCCTTTCCTATATAGATACACCTTTATTGCTAGACGAACAGTTTAGATCCAGATCAGCCAGCACATCCGTGCCGTCTGATCAGGATCTAAACTGTTCGCTTTTTATACGCCTGTTTGAAAAACGGGACTTATTAATGGAACACCTGCGTTGGGCTGGCGGGCGGCGGCGTCCACAGGGTTTCCGCTCTCTAAGTCAAAGTTTTCATCCGGTCTTTATCAAACTTGGTGAATATGTTCTTAGGCATAATATCTCGACCAAGTTCTATAATCAGCCAAATCCCCCCTAGGCACTCCTGAATTATCGCCCTTGAATTGTCCAAAATTACTGTTTCCGCACTCTAAGTCAAAGAGTTTTCATCCGTTCTTTATCAAACTTGGTGAATATGTTGGATGGCATAATATCTCGAACAAGTTCTATAACCAGCCCAATCCCCCCAGGCACTCCTGAATTATGGCCCTTGAATTCTCCATAATTACTGTTTCCGAGGGTTTCTGCTCTCTAAGTCAAAGAGTTTTCATCCGATCTTTATCAAACTTGGTGAATATGTTGGTGGGCATAATATCTCGACCAAGTTCTATAACCAGCCAAATCCCCCCATGCACTCCTGAATTATGGCCCTTGCATTGTCCAAAATAAGGTTTTACGCTCTCTAAGACAAAGAAGTTACAGCCTGTTTTTATCAAACTTGGTGAATATGTTGGTGGGCATAATATCTCCACCCAGTTCTATAACCAGCCAAATCCCCCCATGCACTCCTGAATTATAACACTTGAAATGTCCAAAATAAGGGTTTACACTCTCTAAGTCAAAGAGTTTTCATCCGGTCTTTATCAAACTTGGTGAATATGTTGGTGGGCATAATATCTCGACCAAGTTCCTTAACCAGCCAAATCCCCCCAGGCACTCCTGAATTATGGCCCTTGAATTGTCCAAAATAAGGGTTTACGCGCTCTAAGTCAAAGAGTTTTCATCCGGTCTTTATCAAACTTGGTGAATATGTTGGTGGGCATAATATCTCGACCAAGTTCTATAACCAGCCAAACTTGGTGAATATGTTGGTTGGCATAATATCTCGACCAAGTTCTATAACCTGCCAAATCCCCCCAGGCACTCCTGAATTATGGCCCTTGAATTGTCCAAAAACTGAATTAGCAGTATCTGCTCTCCAAGTTGAAAAATTTTCATCGGATCGTTACGCAACTTTGATGATCAGCATTTTGACGGGCGTATTTTGTGTCAGTTTGGCACTCTTGTTGATTCATAAGGTTATTTCTGACCAAAATGCAACCAGTGCAGCTCCTGTTCAGACGGCACGGATGTGCCGGCTGATCTGGATCTACACTCGTCGCACATGTGTAAAAAATGTGTATATATCTAGGAAAGGGTTAAGATAAGACAGAAATTTGTCTTACTTCAGCTGATTGTAATTGATAGCTGGGCATATTATAATTGTCCAATAATAGTATTTTCTAGTCCAGGGTGCCATTTCATGTAGATGTCTTATGAAATTACAGAAAGATGTCTTACGTTGCTTGCACCTAAATTGTTAAAAAATCGTCATACAACAAAAGCTACGATAATACAGCGTCACAAGTGTTTGATGAAACAGCACACTGGTTTTTATAAAGATCATATTTACTACTAGTACTCATTGAAAAATTATTCTGTTGTCATGATGATATTTGATGAAGAAATAAAGTGTTGTGTTTCTATTGAGAAGAATTACGCAGTGTCTTCACGTCTAGTGTACAATAATTTACAGTTAAAAACTCCATATTGAATATAATTTGTCTTAACCCTTTCCTCCATCCATGTCGTCTGATCAGGATCTAAACTGTTTGGTTTTTGGTTTGTTTGATTGTCTCTGACCAATATGCAACCAGTGCAGATCTGATGGCATGGATGTGCCGGCTTATCTGGATCTACACTGGTTGCACATGCATAAAAAGGTGTATATATCGAGGAAAGGGTTAATATCTTGTTCAATAGGCAAGATTAAAAAAAAAGATAGGGACAAAGTAGGAATCAACCCACATCCAACTTTTCATATTAATTTTGTAGAGTTCTGTGACTTTCAAAGTTCCCTGTTCATCCATTGAAAGTCACTGAACACAACAAGTATAAAAATATTCCAGGCTTGGTTTGGTTCATGAGCAGCAACAGAACAGAAATTTCTCTTCTGTCAGATAATTAACCCTTTCCTCCATAGACACACCTTTATTGTGTGAGTGAACAATGTAGATCCAGATCAGCTGGCATATCCATGCCATCTGATCAGGATCTAAACTGTTGGCTTTTTGATTCATTAGGTTATTTCTGACCAAAATGCGACCAGTCCAGATCAGATGGCATGGTTTGTCGGCTCATCTGGATCTACACTGGTCGCACATGTGTAAAAATGCGTATACTGTACAAGTACTAATATTGGCGGGGGTTTAATTTTTGCGATATTGGCGGTCAGGGTCAGTTGCGCCAATATAAAACACCGCCAATAAAAATCACCGTTAATTTAAAATACCACCAATTTAATATCTGGAACGGAAAAAAGAAGCATTATAGAGTTATTGCTTTTGTACATGTAGTAAATTAAATCGAGTTTTTAGCTCACCTGTCACAAAGTGACAGGGTGAGCTTTTGTGACCGCCTGATGTCCGTCGTCCATCGTGCGTCGTCCGTCGTCAACAATTGCTTCAATCGACTTCTTCTCTGAAACGGCTTGGCCAATTTTGATAAAACTTGCCACGGATGTTCCTTGCGTGAAGCTCTTCCAAAGTTGTTCAAAGAAATCAATTCCATGCAGAACTCTGGTTGCCATGGCAACCGAAAGGAGAAACTTTAAAAATCTTCTTGTCTGAAACCACAAGGCCTAGAGCTTAGATATTTGGCATTTAGCATCCTCTAGTGGAGCTCTACAAAGATTGTTCAAATTATTTCCCTGGGGTCAAAATTGGCCCCGCCCCAGGGGTCACTTCATTTTACATAGACTTATATAGGAAAAACATTAAAAATCTTCTTGTCTGAAACCACAAGGCCTAGAGCTTAGATATTTGGCATTTAGCATCCTCTAGTGGAACTCTACAAAGATTGTTCAAATTATTTCCCTGGGGTCAAAATTGGCCCCGCCCCGGGGGTCACTTTATTTTACATAGACTTATATAGGAAAAACTTTAAAAATCTTCTTGTCTGAAACCACAAGGCATAGAGCTTAGATATTTGGCATTTAGCACCCTCTAGTGGAACTCTACAAAGATTGTTCAAATGATTTCCCTGGGGTCAAAATTGGCCCTGCCCCAGGGGTCACTTCATTTTATATAGACTTATATAGGAAAGGCTTTAAAAATCTTCTTGTCTGAAACCACAAGGCCTAGAGCTTAGATATTTGGCATTTAGCATCCTCTAGTGGAACTCTACAAAGATTGTTCAAATTATTTCCCTAGGGTCTAAATTGGCCCCGCCCCAGGGGTCACTTCATTTTGTATAGACTTATATAGGAAAAACTTTAAAAATCTTCTTGTCTGAAACCACAAGGCCTAGAGCTTAGATATTTGGCATTTAGCACCCTCTAGTGGAACTCTACAAAGATTGTTCAAATGATTTCCCTGGGGTCAAAATTGGCCCCACCCCAGGGGTCACTTCATTTTACATAGACTTATATAGGAAAAACTTTCAAACTCTTCTTGTCTGAAACCACAAGCCCTAGAGCTTAGATATTTGGCATTTAGCATCCTCTAGTGGAACTCTACAAAGATTGTTCAAATTATTTCCCAGGAGTCTAAATTGGCCCCGCCCCAGGGGTCACTTTATTTTATAAAGACTTGTATAGGAAAAACTTTAAAAATCTTCTTGTCTGAAACCACAAGGCCTAGAGCTTAGATATTTGGCATTTTGCATCCTCTAGTGGAACTCTACAAAGTTTGTTCAAATTGTTTCCCTTTGGGTCAAAATTGGCCCCGCCCCAGGGGTCACTTCATTTTACATAGACTTATATAGGAAAAACTTTAAAAATCTTCTTGTCTGAAACCACAAGGCCTAGAGCTGAGATATTTGGCATTTAGCATCCTCTAGTGGAACTCTACAAAGATTGTTCAAATTATTCCCCTGGGGTCAAAATTGGCCCCGCCCCAGGGGTCACTTCATTATGTATAGACTTATATAGGAAAAACTTTAAAAATCTTCTTGTCTGAAACCACAAGGCCTAGAGCTTAGATATTTGGCATTTAGCACCCTCTAGTGGAACTCTACAAGGATTGTTCAAATTATTTCCCTGGGGTCAAAATTGGCCCCGCCCCAGGGGTCACTTCATTTTACATAGACTTATTTAGGAAAAACTTTAAAAATCTTCTTGTCTGAAACCACAAGGCCTAGAGCTTAGATATTTGGCATTTAGCACCCTCTAGTGGAACTCTACAAAGATTGTTCAAATGATTTCCCTGGGGTCAAAATTGGCCCCACCCCAGGGGTCACTTTATTTTGCATAGACTTATATAGGAAAAACTTTAAAAATCTTCTTGTCTGAAACCACAAGGCCTAGAGTTTAGATATTTGGCATTTAGCACTCTCTAGTGGAACTATACAAAGATTGTTCAAATGATTTCCCTGGGGTCAAAATTGGCCCTGCCGCAGGGGTCACTTCATTTTTTATAGATTTATATATGAAAAACTTTAAAAATCTTCTTGTCTGAAACCACAAGGCCTAGAGCTTAGATATTTGGCATTTAGCATCCTCTAATGGAACTCTACAAAGATTGTTCATATTATTTTCCTGGGGTCAAAATTGGCCCCGCCCCAGGGGTCACTTAATTTTACATAGACTTGTATAGGCAAAACTTTAAAAATCTTCTTGTCTGAAACCAGAAGCTGAGAGTACTTTTGTACTCAGGTGAGCGATATAGGGCCATCATGGCCCTCTTGTTTCAATATCTCATGGAAACTCGCTTTAAAATAATTAAATAATATTAAATCGAACAAATAGGTAAACATATAATGCGTCAACAAAAGGGATATAATTGAAATATCAAACAAAGCAATCGAATACTGTATTAGGTAGCTGCGATAATGTTTTCACACTTAAAATTTAAAATAGAAAAACTGTGGCCTTTACCTTTCTCTTCCATTGTCCAATTTCCGCCATTTTTCATCAAGGGTTTTATTTTGGCGGTCTGGCTTGTAAGCGCCAATATATGACCCCGCCAATATAAAACACTTTAAAATACGCCAAAATTTGACACCGCCAATATTAAGCGCTATACAGTATATGGAGGAAAGGGTTAAATTCTAGAGTATTTTAGTTTGCAGCTATCTCATCTGACAATTTCTTCTATTAACTTGCAGTCAGATATGGTGAATAGATCAGTGTATGACTACGTTGGGAAAGCAGAGTCGGCCAATCTGCATAACCTACTGTTCAACTACCGTGTTGCCTCAGGGAACGGTGTACCAGAGTATGAGAAAGGTAAATATTTACTTTTTAACCCTTCCCTCCATTTATATGCATTTTTACGCATGTACAACTAGTGTAGATCCAGATCAGAAGGCACATCCACAGATGTGCCGGCTGATCTGGATCTACACTGTTTGCCCACGCAATAAAGTTGTATCTATGGAGGATAGGGTAAAGAAACAGTATATCAGAATATAAAAATGTAATAACTTAGTTTTCAACTACCATGTTGCCTCAGGAAACAGTGTTCCGAAGAAGGAGTTATTATTATTTGTGGAGCTGTTTATGACTTAATACCAACTCATAAAGGGATGGTTAAAATTTCAGGGCATAATTTGAGCCTGGTTGGAAATGATTATGTAACAAATGGACTACCAGTCTGTGTGTACAAGCTCATGGTCTACTGGGTCCTTAACAGGGGCATTGTATTTTGATTAGTGAAAGCCTTCCAGTTTTGTGAATCTATTGTGTACCAACATAAAATGTGTATTAAATAACTGTACTACAAATAATGCTACATACTTGTTTGCAACACTTAACCATTTCATGGTAAGCAGTAGAGCAGATGCCATGATACTAGGTATTTGTCATTATATTTTGAACTTCTTCAAGTACATATTAAAAATGTAGAACAATATGAAATTAAATCTTTCTTAATATGAAATAAGAATGTCAAAAGAGCATGTTTTTATCTCAAGTCAGCCTTTTCTGCTCTTCCTTTATGTATCCAAGAATCAGGTGAGCGATTTAGGGCAATTTTTCCCTCTTAGCCTCACCTACTCGTCTTTTATGTATCCTAGATTCAGGTGAGCCACAAAGGGCCTTTTTGGCCTCTTTTGTTTTAAGCTCATCTGAACCTAACCCACTATTCTTCCTTTATGTATCAAAGAATCAGGTGAGCAATTTAGGGTCATTGTTCCCTTGTGTTTTTATCTCATCTGAACCTCAACTTCTGCTCTTCTGTTATGTATCCAAAAAATCAGGTGAGCGATTTAGGGCCATTTTGCCCTCTTGTGTTTTAGCTTAGTTAACTCAGCCTCACATACTGCTCTTTTATGTATCCAAGAATCAGGTGAGCGATTTAGGGCGATTTTATCCTCTTGTGTTTTTGAGCTTAGTTAACTCAGCCTCACATACTGCTCTTTTATGTATCCAAGAATTAGGTGAGCGATTTAGGGCCATTTTGCCCTCTTGTGTTTTAGCTTAGTTAACTCAGCCTCACATACTGCTCTTTTATGTATCAAAAAATCAGGTGAGCAATTTATGGCCATTTTGCCCTCTTGTGTTTTAACCCATCTGAACCTCTCCTATTGCTCAAACTGTGTTATTAATCCAAGAATTTGGTAAGCAGTACAGGGCCATTTGGCCTTCTTTTAAATGTATAGAGTGTATGTGAAAGTTCTATGTGAATTAAAATGATGCAAAACTTTAATTTTTTAACAGAGGAGAACCAGTTGTGTTTTGAGTGTAACTTCCGACGTGGATCGATAGATCCCAGAGAGTCCGTCCGATATGAACCTGTCATACTGAGGGGTAACTTCCGGCACACTAACTCTTGTACAGGTGAGAGCTTTACTGTTACTTATCATAAGGATAGTGAAAAGAATATGTATACTTTTATATATTACCAGCGACTGATTCTAGAGCAGTGCACATACTTTGAAGTTTACCATGGCAGTCAGCATAATGTTATACACGAGAATCACTTTCATAATCATGTTAGATGTTATTGATAACAGTGTTCAATGTTATTGATAACGATGTTAGATGTTATTGATAACCATGTTAGATGTTATCGATAACCATGTTACATGTTATTGATACATGTTACATGTTATTGATAACCATGTTACATGTTATTGATAACCATGTTAGACTTTATTGATAAGTGTTCGATGTTATTGATAACCATGTTAGATGTTATTGATAACAGTGTTTGATGTTCTTTATAACCATGTTAGATGTTATTGATAACAGTGTTCAACGTTATTGATAACCATGTTACATGTTATTGATAACAGTGTTCAATGTTATCGATTACTGTGTTACATGTTATTGATAACCATGTTAGATGTTATTGATATGAGTGTTTGATGTTATTGATAACTGTGTTAAATGTTTTTTAGCTGATGAAGACAGCCTGCAGGCTCAAACCTTGATGAATAAAGAACAAGTGTACTTCCTTTGTACTGTCCGCCTACAGACGTCACAACTTGTCCGAGAAATGTCCATTGTGGACGACAATAAAGAGTTTACATCAAGACATAGTTTGGAATGGAAATTTCTGTTCCTTGATCACAGGTAAAATGATCTTATGTTTAACCCTTTCCTCCATATATACGCATTTTTACGAAGAGGGACCAGTGTAGATCCAGATCAGCTGCCACATCTGTGCCGTCTGACCAGGATCTGCACTGGTCGCATTTTGGTCAGAAATAACCTAATGAATCAAAAAGTGAACAGTTCAGATCCTGATCAGATCTGGATCAAAATTTTTCTCCCTAGAAATTAAGGTGTTTCTATGGAGGAAAGGGTTAAATGCCACATTAGGAAAAGTGCATGAAAACAAATGCAAGCAAACCCCTAACTATTGAAAATCTAATCATAATCATTTAAAAGCCGGACTTTATGCACACACGAAAACTTCATGTATACTGTTTGCACAGAATGTTTGAATGAAATCAATTATAGCTTTGGGCATCTTGTCATAGATGTTGACATTAAAATATGTTGGGTTTTTTCTTACCTTAACAGAGCACCACCAATTATTGGCTACCTGCCGTTTGAAGTTCTTGGAACATCAGGGTATGACTATTATCATCCGGACGACCTGGAAGGGGTCACTGTCTCTCATGAACAATGTAAGTGCTGTCACTGTCTCTCATGAACAATGTAAGTGCTGTCACTGTCTCTCATGAACATTGTAAGTGCTGTCACTGTCTCTCATGAACATTGTAAGTGCTGTCACTGTCTCTCATGAACAATGTAAGTGCTGTCACTGTCTCTCATGAACAATGTAAGTGCTGTCACTGTCTCTCATGAACATTGTAAGTGCTGTCACTGTCTCTCATGAACAATGTAAGTGCTGTCACTGTCTCTCATGAACAATGTAAGTGCTGTCACTGTCTCTCATGAACAATGTAAGTGCTGTCACTGTCTCTCATGAACAATGTAAGTGCTGTCACTGTCTCTCATGAACAATGTAAGTGCTGTCACTGTCTCTCATGAACAATGTAAGTGCTGTCTAATTAAAATTATATTTACCAATCTTCATCCTCTACACTGAAGTCTTACTCATCTAACAAATCATAATTTCCGATGGTACGCAGTGTGACATATTACTTTAACAGGCGTGGCTACAGTAGAACCATACACTGTTTATTGGACGGTGCACAATGTTTTGACATGTGTCATCAACAAGCACGCACATTAAGCCACACATTGCTGCAAAAAAAATGTGCTGTCATTTACTTTGTTGTCTACGTGGCAGTTCCAACAACCATTCGAAAAAGCCGTAATATCAAAAGTTCTTCTTATTATAATTTCTCTATAAATGAGAATATGCTTGTGTGTAAATATAAGGATTAAATTGATATTTGATGGTTACAGGCATCACATACTTAAAACAACTGAACTGATTTCTATACCCAAATGAAAACCATTTAATATTGATTAAATCCTTAACCCTTTCCTCTAAAAATACACATTTTTATGCATGTGTGACCAGTGTAGATCCAGATCAGCCGGCAAATTCATGCCATCTGATCAGGATCTGCATTGGTCGCATTTTAGTCAGAAGTAACCTTATATAGCAAATAGTGCCCATGCAATAAAGGTGTGTCTGTGGAGGAAAGGGTTAAAGAACTCTCTCATTAACCATCTTTTAAAATGCCCTTTGTTTCTGACAGTGATGAAGACAGGGGAGGGAACCTCACGTTACTATCGGTTCTTGACGAAGGGTCAGCAGTGGATCTGGTTGAAGACCCGTTCTTATATCACATATCATCAGTGGAACTCGAAACCCGAGTTTATCAACTGCACTAATACAGTCGTCAGGTAATTCATTTCTGTCTTTGAATGTGCAAGTACTGTAAAACTGGTTCTATTCGCTTTTGTTTTATTTTGCTAATATTTGCAAATCGCTGACCTCGAGAATTCATAAATATTGCAAATACATGATTATTGTCCATATATCCGAAAAAAGTGTATCAGAAAATGATATTGTGAATTTATAAATACGCGAATAAAGAAAATAGCTGATAATTGACAAAATCTACTAATTTTGACATCGTTTTACAGTATATTGTGAAAATGACATTTTGTTATGCCCCCGCAAAATGGGAGGCATATAGAGTGGCACTCGTCCGTCCATCCGTACGTCCCCAAATCTTGTGGCATCAACTCCTCCTAAACTATAAGGTGGATTTCTTTCAAACTTGCACAGATGATCAAGCAGGATGTGTAGATGATCGTAAAGAAAGGATTTTTTCCTGCGACTATTTTTACCACAGTTATGGCCCTTTGTTAATTTCAGTAGTTAAATCTTGTGGCGTCAACTCCTCCTAAACTATAAGGCGGATTTCTTTCAAACTTGCACAGATGATCAAGCAGGATGTGTAGATGATCGTGAGGAAAGGACTTTTTCCTCCGACTTTTTTTACCAGAGTTATGGCCCTTTGTTAATTTCAGTAGTTAAATCTTGTGGCGTCAACTCCTCCTAAACTATAAGGCAGATTTCTTTCAAACTTGCACAGATGATCAAGCAGGATATGTAGATGATCGTGAAGAAAGGATTTTTTCCTGCGACCATTTTAACCAGAGTTATGGCCCTTTGTTAATTTCAGTAATTAAATCTTTTGGCATCAACTCCTCCTAAACTACTAGGGGGATTTCTTGCAAACTTGCACAGATGATGAAGCAGGATGTGTAGATGATTGTGAAGAAAGGATTTTTCCCTGCGACCATTTTTACCAGAGTTATGGCCCTTTGTTAATTTCAGTAATTAAATCTTGTGGCGTCATTTTCTCCTAAACTACAAGGGGGATTTCTTGCAAACTTGCACTGATGATGAAGCAAGATGTGTAGATGATCGTGAAGAAAGGATTTTTTCTTGCGACCATTTTTACCAGAGTTATGGCCCATTGTTTTTTTCAGTAATAATATCTTGTGGCATTAACTCCACATTTACTTTTGGACAGATTTCTTTATAACTTGCACACATTATCAAGCTGGATGGGTAGATGATCATAAAGAAAAGATTTTTTCCTGCTGCCATTTTTACCACAGTTATGGCCCTTTGTTTATTTCACTTACAAAATTTTGTGGCATCAACTCCACATTTTCTATTTAGCTGATTTCTTTCAAACTTGCACAGATGATTAGACATGATGTGAAGATTGTTGTAAAGGACATTGTCTTGCAACAATTTTCACCAGAGTTATGGCCCTTCGTTTATGTTAGTTATTAAATTTTGTGGCACTTACTCCTCATTTACTAATCATGATCACCACATGTTGTTAATACCTGGTACAAAATTTTGTAACAAATGTTGTTGCAGCAGTGGGGGCATCAGTGTCCTGAGGACACAGTCTAGTTTTGGTTGGGTTTATGTTAAGAGGACTGCTGTATCGCCCTTAGAAGAAAAGTTGATACATAGGAACGGCTTTGTCTGTTGGTGTCACAACATTGGCGATAATTTTGCCATTTCACAATATTTCTTCATTAAAGTTACAAATTATATTGCTTATTATAACAAGATTGTGATGAAACTAAAATCTTAAAGTTAAGTTCAAAGTTCACAAAACTTAAGGTTGGTTCATACAAAGCCACCGGGGGGACACAGGTGTTTATCTGAACGCACATCTTGTATTATAACGGTAAACAGAGCTAACATATTGTGTTTCATGTAATAATTTTTGATGTCATAAACTACTTTATTTAAACCAATCTCACTGAGATATATCTGATGACGGCACACAAATACCGTATAATATTATAAGCTTTAGCTGTTTTCTCCGATAACTATTTTTAGAAACAGTCGACACAAGAAGCAGTTTGAAATGACATTGGCAAGGTGATTGCAAAATGATCTGAATATGTCATTTAAAGGGAAACGAAAGCAATACTATAATTATAAAATACATCTTTCTACAGTAAAATTCGTCTTACGCAGGATGTCAACACTTTCCATGGCTTAAAACTCTTAATATACATGGATACAATATACAGTATGATGTTCGGAATGCTTGGACATTAACATTGATTTTCTTTTCTAATAAGCTATTGCCACAGCTCATGTCAAAAAGACTCACCTTGTTGTGTTATATTTTAACAGCTACGCTGACGTTCGAGCCCAGAAACGGAAGGAGCTGGGTATAGTGGAAGAAGAGGCATCGAGTGTAGATGTGGAACAACCGATGCAGTCTGTGTTCAACTTGTCGCGAAGTCCGTCAGACGGTTCTGTCACCTCCGGAGGAAGATCAGACTCTAACTGTATGTACATTATATTGCTTTTACAGTGAAACCTGTCAATAAAGACCAGCTCTGGAACTGGACAAAAGTGGTCTTAATAGTGGGATTGACTTAATTCTGGAGTTCAATAGGAGTAAATTAGTGCAAAACTGTTAAAAGCGATATTAAAATTAAAGTGGAAGGGATCAGCTAAGGCTGTGAGGTCAGGGAGGTTTTTCAAATTTCAGGGAGAAGTTTTTGAAAGTTTCAGCTTTCTATAAGTAAAATATAGGGAAGCACTTCTCATTTGGCTTAGTAGAGGGAAAAGTTAAGGAAATTTGGGAGACTGTTTATCCCAAGTCTCTTCTAAGTTAGGGCTGTCACTAGAGGGAAACTTGGGAGACGTAGTCTCTCAAAATGATCAGACTTCTCCCTTCTTTGAGCTATGGGAGCAGTCATTTTGTATAGACTATATAAGGAAATAATGCTGTTGACTGCAGACTTCTCCATAATTCAGTAAAAAGTATGACAAAACTTCTCCCTGATTTGCAAGTCTTATGAGAGCCCTGTGGGCCATTCCCTGAGTGGTCTTATTGTTGAAATACTAATAGTCTTTATGAGGGATTTTACTCTATTGCATATTCTGACATGCACAGGGGGATAGATATTAAAAGCAATCTGGTCACATGGCCCTGTTAACAAGCTTAAAATGTTGCTCTGTAGTTTTATTTTATTAGTATGTGTTCTTTCCCTTTGGCAATTTGATTCCAAAGTAGAATTTCGCAGAAGGTAGTACAACTGTGTAAAAAGAAGCCTTATGAACAGCCTAAAATTGGACTGAGTGGGTTTCTTCAATTCATTTTCTCTAATTATGAGAGATCCACTTATCGAATAAATTGTGTGTTACAGTGTGTGCTGTATCAGAGAAGGAGAGCAGTGATCACTCCCAGCCGACATCCACGTCTCAAGTCCACTCTCGGACTGTATCACAACAACTTCAGCAGTTCTTACACCGACACCTGCAGCAGCAGCAGCAACAACAACAGCAGCTACAGCAGCAGTCTCAGTCCGGTATGGTACGGAACTTTCAGTCGGTGGCATCACACACCACAACGTCAACTTCAGGTTTTACATCATTGCCCCTGCAACACGTGTTGTATGGTAGGCAACAGTCACACGTGAAATCCGAGACAAGCCAACATATGAGGATCTTACCAAGACCCTCCACGTCAGCGATGCCCGATCAGCAAAATAGGATTCAGGTAAGGCTGCTTGGATTGTTGTATAACCCTTTCCAATAAAAGATGATACAAAGGGATCAGGAAAAATTGACATTCGCTATAACTTTGCCATTTCCTTATATTTCTTCATCAAAGTTTCAAATAATATTGCTCATTAAAACACATTCATGATGATTCCAAATTCTTTAGGTCAAGGTCAAATTTAATTCAGTTCTGCCACTTTTTTTGGATTTTGACACACAAAAAAACTTAGGATTGGCTATAACTTTGACATTACTTAATATTTTTTAATGAAAGTTTCAAATTATATTGCTTATGACAACACAATTGTGATGATGCCATATTCTTCAGGTCAAGGTCACATTTGATGGAGTTATGCCCTGTTATGACATTTATGTACATGGACTTTTTATACTGACATAGTACCAGAGGGCGACACAAGTGTTTAACTGAACACTTGTCTAGTTTTCACTTAGTTTAGTTTTCCACCTTTTTCACTCAGTTAAGTTTTTCACCTTAGGCATGCCTGACTTTGTTAGTTGACAGAATTCGGTGTTGTTTCTTCTCCAGATGCCAGGGAACTGTGTTGCAATAGAAACAAACACTCAGGCTGTCATCGCATCAAATCCTTCAATGATGTCCTTATCTCCCATCAATATGGTAAGTACTGTAAAATCATAGTTTTGCGGAAATACTGTGGTATCATTATAATTTGCGATGGTTTGATTTTTTTGTGAATTGATTGCTAGGGAAAGTGCCAGAAATAAAACTCAAAAAATATCTTGTCTAAGAATAATACAAGTGCACAAATTTATGTCCATGCAAAAAATGTCTTCTATGTACAGTGTATTTTGTGCAAAATTTGATCCTTGTGAAAATTGATACTTGCGAAATTAAATAATACCACAGTTCAATTTTTTTTATCCTTTAAAATACCCTGGAATATAATCAGTTTAAAACATACTCTTTAAATCAATTTTTTAAATTTTCCTTAATCAGGTATACATCCCTTTGCCCCTTATATATGACTTTTATATACTTTTCATGGGCAAACATAGTAGATCTTAATCAGGTGACACATCCATGCTGTCTGATCTGGATCTAAACTGTTCACAATTTTGTCAGAATAACCTCATGAATCTAAAAGTGAATAGTTTAGATCCTAATCAGACGGCACTGATTTTCACCATGCTATGAAGGTGTATAACAGCACTGATTTTCACCATGCTATGAAGGTGTATGAAGGCACTGATTTTCACCATGCTATGAAGGTGTATGATGGCACTGATTTTCACCATGCTATGAAGGTGTATAACGGCACTGATTTTCACCATGCTATGAAGGTGTATGACGGCACTGATTTTCACCATGCTATGAAGGTGTATGATGGCACTGATTTTCACCATGCTATGAAGGTGTATGATGGCACTGATTTTCACCATGCTATGAAGGTGTATGATGGCACTGATTTTCACCATGCTATGAAGGTGTATGATGGCACTGATTTTCACCATGCTATGAAGGTGTATGATGGCACTGATTTTCACCATGCTATGAAGGTGTATGACGGCACTGATTTTCACCATGCTATGAAGGTGTATGACGGCACTGATTTTCACCATGCTATGAAGGTGTATATATAGAGTAAAGTTGTATACAAAGTCTAGCAAGCAAAAGCTTAACCCTTGTGCCAATGACCATCAAATTAAAATCTGGTAAAATAGTAGGGCAACGGGGGGAGAATTGGACCTGCGTTAGTATTCGACCAGTTGAATATTTTCCCACTTGGTACCTCAAACAGTGAGAACCTATCAAATCTTGTGTTATGTATTCAAAACAGGACGCCCTCTAGCGTCCTTTTCGCTTCTAAGTCATGCTGCCAGTGCAATAAAAATGTCTGGATCGGTGAGAATTTAAAGTTTATCAAGCGAAAGAAAGTAAAATCCGCCATTTTTATCACTTCCTGTAACCAACATAAATCCTGTCCAACATTTTCCCCATCGTACATTAGCGTAACGGAATAAAAACTTGATAGTTCCGGTTTGTCACACGTCACGACACCATGTGCAAATGACAATTGCGCGATCAAGGTCATTGATCACGTGACTTGTGTTGGTCAAATAATAATGCAGCATTTTGACAGATGACGTAGTATTCGACCAGGTGAAACAGAAGCTTTCGTTAGGGTGCACAGGGGTTTTACTTTATGGGTTTAATGTTATTATATATATAAATTGATTATTGGGAGTAATAAATTAATAAATAAAATTTAAATATAAGAAAAGTTGTTTGATATTATCCCAAATGCATTATTTTAAACAGACAGAGAGGAATTTCCCAAAATTTTATTCAAAGTACTACTAATAGTCTACGACCTACCTACAATATATATGGGATATTATAACAGTATGCATTCTGTAGGTTTATATTTTTCGAGTTGGGTATGTAAACAATATTGCGCGAGACCAAAGGTTTTAATAATATGCTGTCCTAACTTGCTTTTGTTGAGGTTTTCTGAGATTTTTTAAAAATTCTGTGAGGTGGTCGAATACTAATGCAGCTGGTCTAATTCCAGATATTACCCCTGTGCGCCTCACAAACTTCTAACCTTAATCAAGCGTCTGCGTAACAGGTACTTGTTTACATCCGGCGATACGGAAAAAGTTACTTTACCGATAAGTAAATGTTATTTATGTGGAACTACGTAAGAAATATGTACCGCGACTTTCAATTATTAACTGGTCGAATTCTCCCCCCGTTGCCCTATTTAAATTTTGTACATACATAATAATGTTATGAAAAAACAAATAAATTTTTAATGCGTGAATTCCTGTGTGAACGGTTAGAGGTGTTAAAGGAAGTTATGTTACATACATAAGATAAACCATGCTGTACATACATAACAAAATAAGATGCTAGATGACGTCAGATTCCCGACTTTCGGTTTAAAATTATTAGATTTAAAAATATTAAATACAGATTTTTAATTTTTATGCGATGCCATCTTATTCTTCACAGGGAGTTTCCCCACCATCAAATATATACATGACACCTGTACAGCGTCAGCTTCACGAGCAGTTACAGCGTAAGGCGGGACAGATGCAGGACGCCATCATGAGACAACAGGAAGAACTACGCAAGATACACCAACAACTCCTGTTTGCTCAAGGAAATATTCCCGCCATTAACTCTGGACCAGGTAAGGAGTCTTCTTACTTCCGCCGTGTAGCGATTCATACACTGAATTAAACCATTTAAGGATTGTATCAATAATTGATGGTTTCCATTTGGGTATGGAAAACAGTTGGGTTGTTTAAAGTGTGTGAAGCCCGAAGGGCTTCACACGTACTTTAAACAATCCAGCTGTTTTTCATACCCAGATGGAAACCATCAAATATTGATTCAATCCTTATATTTACACTCATTAATAATCTCATTAATGTAGAAATAACTAGAAGATTTCGTAATATTACGGCTTTTTCGAATGGCTGTTGGAACAGCTACTTTGACAACTAAGTGAATGATGGCAAGCTTTTTCTCAGCAACTCGTGGCAAAACGTGCGTGCAAGGCGACGTCACACGTCAAAACATCATGCAACGTCCAATAAATTGTGAACGGCTCTACTGTAGCCACGCCTTTTAAATAATACGTCGCACTGTTTACCATTAGAACTTTAATTCGTTAGATGAATAAGACTTCATCGTAGAGGATGAAGTTGAAGTGTAAATATTATGAATTAGAAATCAGTTCATTGTTAACTACTTGGCTATTATTTAAAAGGAGTTCTAAAATAAAATTGAACACTTGGTAAAATATGGAGACATTGAAGAAAAAGTATCTTAAAAATGTTTAGTTCGAAAGAGAAAATCGGACCTTCATAAAGAGCCTTGTTACCACCCAGAAAAAGTTTCCTTGGGCTTAATTTTCCCATCTGAACCTTGCAAATGTGAAAGATACTTATAACACATCCTTTTTTGCTGTGTAATACAGCTATTACAAATATTTTTATCTTATAGATATCTAAGATAACTTACCGCAAGTAAATATTCCTGCCATCAACTCGGACCTGGTAACAACAAATTATCTCTTTACTCCATAGATACAATTTTTATGGCATGGGCAAACAATGTAGAATCAGATTTTCTTGCATACCAGATCAGGTCATCCGGTGTTTTCACCCGTTTAGGAAATTTTGATTCTACACCCCCCCCATGTAGAATGAGTCACGTGAGTGACGTCATATATTCAAGTTGTTGACGTCATTTATAAAAATGGTTTGCGTTAATGTCAATATTTCAGCATAAGGAAAATAAAAAAGTATGTATACATACATAGAAATGTTATAAATAATAAAAGGTATGCCAGAAAAAGTATCTTGCATGAGACAATCGGTAAAGATAGAAAAATCTGTCACCTCGGGTGAACTGTTTTGGCGGGAACTCGGCAGAGCCTCGTTCCCGCAAAACAGTTAACCCTCGGTGACAGATTTTTCCATCTTCACCTCACACTCATGCATGATACTTATAAGCAGGCTCATCCTTGCCATCTGATCAAAACCTACACTGTTCACTATAAGATCCATTAGGATATTTCATTTCTGACCAAAAAATGAACATCGGCTGCCGATCCAGATCAGTCGGCGTTGACTGCATGAATACACCTTTTATTCCATGTTTGACAAGTGTAAATCCAGATTAGCTTGCGCGTCTGTGCAGTCCAGGAAATAAAAATTATTTCACAATATAATGTTGTTGTTGTTGTTGTTTTTTCAGAGACGATGATTGGCCTCCTGGGTGCAGATCTCTCAGGGATTGTCAGTTCACCACCACCTTTACCCCTGTCCCCTCGACAACCCCAGATACAGTCCCACCCCCAGCAACAACAACAGCAACAACAGATGGACCAGTCACCGAGAGGTTCACCTATGGTATCAAGGCATAATATGGTAGTGAACCAGTCGTCACCCGCCTTGCAGTTCCCTATGCTTCCACAAGATGCAGACATCTATTTGTCGCTGTCGGATTCTTCCGAGTTGCCTCAACCTAAATATAACTGATTGGCCCAATGTCTTGGTAAGAGAGCTGGTTTTTGTGTCGCAGTTTCAAAGCAAGTTGATTATTGGTACCCAGTTACACCCCAGCCTCTAATTACTGGTACCCAGTTAAACTCCCAGCCTCTTGTTACTGGTACCCAGTTACACCCCAGCCTTTTATTACTGGTACCCAGTTACACCCACAGCTTTTTATGACTGGTACCCAGTTACACTCACAGACTAATTATTTCAGCCTTGTAAAGCAGTCAGCAAGTACAGTAATGTCCTTTTGCATCTGTTAGAAATGGTCAACTCTTAGTAAACTCTGTACTTCAAAGAAGTGGCTGATATCTCTTGTGGAACCAGTATAGATCCAGATCAGCCTGCACATCCTTGCAGTCTGATCTGAATCTGCACTGTTCCCTTTTTGATTAGCAGGATAATTTCTAACGAAGAAGCAAACAGTGTAGATCCAGATCAGACTTCAACGATGTGCAGCCTTATCTGATCTACACTGGTCACAGATGGGATATCAGTGGTATCAATAGAGATCAAGAAAAAGGGTTAAAGACACATTTGAATTTGTTACCATATTCTCTAGTCATGTTGCTTTAACCCTGTACTCCATATACGGGTTTTATCACATATGTAAACATTGTAGATCCAGATCAACCAGAATGTCAATGCAGTCAGATCAGGATCTACACTGTTCATTTTTCGGTCAAAATAACCTTGTAATTAATCTAAAAGCAAACAGTGTAGATCCTGATCAGTGGCAAGGACGTTCCAGCTGATCTTTATCTTCACTGTTCATTCACGGGATAAAAGCCATATTCGATGGGGTAAACAGTTAAACGTGTAAATGAATTGATTTGAATCTCAGACAGTTAAGGTACCGTTATTGTCTGAATATAAGCTGCACTTTTTTCCCAGAATTCGGCGGTAAAAAGTTGGGGTGCGGCTAATACACAGGTTTGGCTGCTTATAAATACATTGTAAGCCATTTTGGTGGCGGTGCGGCTTATACATAAGTGCGGCTTATATTCGAACAATGACGGTACCCATTGAGTCTGATGATCAGATTGTTTACAGGAAGGATACAATGTCATGTTATAAGTGGATGCAAGCATGAAGGTCAAAACCATGTTTGTTCAAATACGTGCCAATATGTGTTAACTTGCGATATCTCATGATGTTATTGCAGGCTTCATGTTTTTGTTATTATTGATGCTTTCAGACTGTTAATTTGAAGACAGGGATCCACCTGTTTCAATGGCCATGACTATGTTAATGTGTTATAATTAAGGTTTGTGAGGAAGAATTTTGCCCTGATAGCTCAAATGACATATTTGCATAAATTCATGCAGTTGCATTACTAAGGTATAGAATGGTTTTATTTTGTGGGTTTAATTTTGCATGCGTTGCCTAAACGATGAAAACATTAAACCAACAGGAAATATAATGATACTACAGTAGAATATGGGCAGAGCTTTTATCTGTTAAAATATGTACATGTAATGCCACTATATTCCTAACACATAGAATTTATATGTGGCTTGATAATGTATTGGTAATTTAGTAATATGTTAATGCAAAGAACCAACAGCCCTGAAAAAGAAATTTTTACCATAATCTGATATTTTCAAAGTATGATGGCAAATTATACTATACATTATAGTAAGACTGCAAAAACTTTGAAACAAATGTATACATCAAACCAAACAAGTAAGTGATTTTATCACGAGTTTATATTTTTCTGACATCAAGTTGGTGTTTTTGTTTTGCCCATGTTTTAAGCAATTTTGTACAAAGGTTTGTTTAAGTCTTCCTTGAAAGTGCTAAGACATTAACCTTGAAATATGTGGAAAAAGTCCTTGAATTTTTCGTCTGAATTTCTGTTCAAGCGGTGTAATGATTTTTTTATTATAATTGTATAGATTTCATTATTGAACTGTAAACCAAATAATATTTGTGACCAATTAATTTTCTCTATATTCATTGTGCTGTTTTATCTGCATGATTATGAAATTACTTTCCAGAAATCACTTTTCAGAAAAAATTTAAAAATAAATATTCCCAACAATGTCCAACCATAACAAATGTGAAAATTTCATTGTAGAATTTTCAAAGAAACGGATATAAGTTTTTTAAGAAATGTATTTTGCATTATTATATTATGTATATTAGCTGGTTTACTGAACTTGTTAGATATTTCGTTCAATTACGATGTAAGTAGTTTTTCATTAAGTATGATCTCTTAATGTAACAAATTAATAACATGTTGTGGTACGTTGTGAGTACAGTGAAGATATTTGTATTTATTGGCATGAAATAATGTTGTTTTTTTTTGTAAAAAAAAAGCATTTTTGTGGATTGATGAATCCATGGTTTTAAATTTTTGTGTCGCCCTTTCAAAGAAAAGGCAATACATAGGGATTGCTTTTCCATCAGTACGTCATGAAAACTGAATTTTGGCTGTAACTGCTATTTCTTAAAATTTGATGGAGTTACGCCCCTTTTTGTACTTTGATTTTAACACAGAAACTCAACATAGGCTATAACTTTGCCATTTCTTAATATTTTTTCATCAAACAACACAGTCATGATGATCCCAAATTCTTTAGGTTAAGTTTAGATTTGATGGGAGTTATGCAGCTTGGATTTTTTATTCTGACAAAGTACCAGAGGGCAACACAAGTGTTCAGCTGAACACCCATCTAGTTCTCAAATCATGTTCCCATACTATTCTATATTTTGTTGGAATTTTAACCCTTTACAAAATGGATACTCCTTTTATCACATAATTATGTAACCAGTTTAGATCCAAATCTGTTGACACATGTGATCTGGATTTAAACTGTTCTTGATAAAAAATAACCTAAAAGCATACAGCATAGATTTGGATCAGATGGCATGGATATGCTGATCTGGATCTACACCGTTTCCCCAAGCAATATTTATTTGTATCTGTGCAGTAAAGGGTTAAATTAATTTACCAATCTGCCCACAGAATCCAAGGAAATGAGTGCCCCACAAATATTATTAACCCTTTCTCCATAGACACACCTTTATTGCGAGGGCGAACAGTTTAGGTCCAGATCAGCCGGCCCATCTTTGCCGTCTTATCAGGATCTAAACGGTTCGCTTTTATATTCATCAGGTTATTTCTGACTAAAATGCGACCAGTGCAGATCCTGATCAAACGGTACGGATGTGCCAGCTGATCTGGATCTACACTGGTCGCTTATGCGAAAGATGGGTATTTATGGAGGAAAGGGTTAAATTTGGTAATAAATCAGCAGTAGTTTGGTGCTTTTGTATGCCTTATTGTAATGCAAGATTGTTCAATTGTGTACAGACATCATATTTAAATTAACGCTTTAGGTTTTTATACTTAATCCTTCAATCCATGGGATATGGCTGTAATCCATGGGTGAATAATGTAGATCTAGGTCAGCCTGCTCATTCATGTCACCTTATTAGGATCTTCACTGTTTGCTTCTTGATTCATTATTATATAAAGAAGTAAATTACTACAGTTTACCACCCACATACAGCGTAAAAATTAGGTCATTTCTGACCAAGAAGCAAACAGAGTTGATCCTGATTATATGGCACCAATCTGTTGCCTGATCTGGATCTACACTGTTTTTTTATGTGCGATTAAATCCATATATTTTTATACCGCCACATACGAAGTTTGAGGGGGTATATAGGAGTGAGCTTGTCTGTCTGTCGGTCGGTCGGTCTGTCGGTCAATCGGTCGGATTCTTCGTTTCCGGATGATAACTCATGAATGGCTTGACAGATTTAAATAATTTTTGGTACACAGGTGTAACATCATAAGATACAGGTCAAGTTCCATTTTGGGGCTGGTGGGGTCAATGTCAAGGTCACTGTTACTAAAAATAGAAAAATGCTTTCCAGACGATAACTCATGAAAGGCATTAAATATTTTAAAAATGTTTGGTACACAGGTGTAACATCACAAGATACAGGTCAGGATCGACTTTGGGGCTGGTGGGGTCAATGTCAAGGTCAGTGTTACTAAAAATAGAAAAATGGTTTCCGAATGATAACTCATGAAATACCTCACAGATTAAAGCATTTTTTGGGACATAGATGTAACATCAGAAGATACAGGTTGAGTTTGACTGTGGGGTCAATGTCAAGGTCACGGTTACTTAAAATAGAAAAACTGTTTCTGGAGGATAACTCATTAAATACTTCATAGATTTAATTATTATTTGGAACACAGATGTAACATTACAACATACAGGTTAGGTTTGACTTTGGGACCTGTGGGTTCAAGGTCAAGGTCACTGTTATTTTAACTTCAAAACTTCATGTCCACTCCGTAACTATAGCTTAGAATGAGACTCTTGAATGAAATTTGGTTTATTTGTGGTTTCTACAAAGACGACTTTTGGAATTGAAAGTAAGGCCTGTGGGGTCAAGGTCACTGTTACTATAAATAGAAATACTGTAAATACTCAATAACTTTGGATCGGAATGAGATATTGTGATGAAAATTGCTATATAGGTAGTGTCTGTGAAGACTAAACTTGGTATTGAAAATGGGCCTGGTGGGGTCAAGGTCACTGTTCACTGTTACTAAAAATAGAAAAAATGGTTTCTGGATGATTTCTAATGAAAGGCTACACATATTTTAACTTTTTTGGCACAAATTGATTCTAATAATTACCAATTCAAAATTATAGTGCCTCTAGCTGGGAGCGAACCCGCACTGTCACGGCGACAGCGCCTAGCCCTGCAATTCCTGTGACGCAACTGATTGAGCTAACCTGGACAACCCCAAAAAAAGGTTGATCCGATAGCCCTGATATACCAAACAATCACTGCATGACATCGGTAACGGGTTATTTTACTGATAACAATACTAACTGACTATATGTACGGGGAGACTTTTTACAGCCGCCACACTGCACAAATAGTGCTACTGTGAATTTGAAATTATAGTGCCTCAAGTATCAGGCAAACATGTGGGGGTATTTAATCACTTTCAGTGATAATTCTAGTTATTATTGGTTTATTTTAACCAATTACTCCATATATAGTTGTTTAATGCATGTCGACCAGGGTAGATCTGGATAACCTGGTGCAGCCCTGCCATCTGATCTGGATCTACATTGGTCAGAATTACCGTCATTGTTCGAATATAAGCCGCACTCATGTATAAGCCGCACCACCCCCAAACATGATAGAACAGATTAAAATGGCTTAACAAAGTGTTAACCAAACAGCAAAACCTGTGTATTAGCCGCACCCCCAACTTTTTACCTCCAAATTCTGGGGAAAAAGTGCGGCTTATATTCAAACAATTACGGTAACCTAATGAATCAAATCCAGAGAAGCCAGCATAGATGTGATCTGGATCTACACTGTTCACCCAGGTATAACAGCCATATCCCACAGAATAAAGGGAAAAACAATCATATTTATTGATAGGAGACACCAGTCCTGTAAAACTTTCGTATTACAGGATTAAATGCTCCAATTTTGTCTAGAGTTCAAATTTTTTATGTTGTTTATGTATTTGAGGTAGAGTTTACAAGTTTGTAAATCTGAAAAAAAAGAATATTTAAAATCAAAATGATTCCAGAATGCAGTCTTTAGAATCAAAATTATATTTTACCTTTTGCTCCATAGATATGACTGTTATCGATTGTGAAACCATGTATATTCAAATCAGCCAGCACAGTTGTACTGTCAGCTCAGGATCTACACTGTTCTCTTTTAATCCATTAGGTTATATCTGGCCAAGAAGTGAACAGGGTAGATCCAGATCAGATGGAGCAGATGTGCCAGTTGATCAGAATCTAAACAGGTCGCACACACAATGAAACACATATATAATACCGTATAATGGGTTATTTTCGCGATTGAAAATTTTCGCGATTTTGTCGTAATTTTAATTTTCGCGGTTGTTATTTTAGCGAAAAGTGCACTAAAAGAAATTAACGTGAATGTTGTTGGGAAATTTTGGCGTTTTTAATTTTAGCAAATTCACGTCGGTTGCGAAAATAGCGAAAATATTATGCTCGCGAAAAAAACCCATTATACGGTAATATAAGGAGTAAAGGTTTTACTATCATTAACAGATTTTCTCAGTTTTTTAATTTCTGCTGAATGCAATGCATAATGATAACATAAACAATGATTCTCTTAACTCTTCACTCCATAGATTCATCTTAACAGTATAAGCAACAGTGTCACTTCTAGGTCAGAAATTGCCCTGTGGATCTAAAATCGACCAGTGCAGATCAAGATCAGCTCCATAGATTCATCTAAACAGTATAAGCAACAGTGTAGATCCAGATCAGTAGGCATGTTTGTGCTGTCTGATTAGGATCTGCACAAATGTGCCAGCTGATCTGGATCTACAGTAGTAGCCCATGTGATGAAAGGCATATATGGATTAAAGGGTTAAGAAAGGTTTTTAGAAACTTCTATCACTATAGTGCTCAGGTAGTGTTAGAGAGTTATTTCATATACAACGATATTTCCCGAAGAGTTTTACATTTGTTTGTTGATACATAATTATATCCTGTTTAAAGTACATGTAATGATGTATTTTATTATATTGTCTGAGCATAAGTTATTGTGTTTGTAAATAAAGTTATTTGGAAAATGTTGTGCATTTTTACAGATTATAATGTCCAAATTTTAGCAAATAAATATTAACTGCGTCCTGAGAACATGGGGCTTTCGGGGAATTTATTACATGTTTAGCTATATCATAGCATTTTAGCCAATTGAATAGCACTAATATCACAAACAAGCTTTTACTCAAACTCAATTTGTAACTAGACATATTAATTCCAATTGTGTTTGCATTGCATTGCAGAAGCAATGAAGGAATATCTCAGAACATAACAAAATAAAACTCAAAATTAAACCAAGTCAAGTTTTGAAGTTGTTGAAAAAATGTTCAATTTTAAATATCTACTGTTTAAGTTTTGATTTGGCGTGACATTGACTTCAGGGAGTCCTCTATTCTCATGGCGTGATATGTATATTTTGTTATATATTTACATTTTATCATTCTTTTTGCTCATTCTTAAATCACGTGAGGGATATCATGTAAGTGATGTAAACATGTGAGTGACATCATCATGTAAGTGATGTAAACATGTGAGTGACATCATCATGTAAGTGATGTAAACATGTGAGTGACATCATCATGTAAGTGATGTAAACATGTGAGTGACATCATCATGTAAGTGATGTAAACATGTGAGTGACATCATCATGTAAGTGATGTAAACATGTGAGTGACATCATCATGTAAGTGATGTAAACATGTGAGTGACATCATCATGTAAGTGATGTAAACATGTGAGTGACATCATCATGTAAGTGATGTAAACATATGAGTGATGTCATCATTTGAGTGATGTTCAGTAGTGACATGAAATAAAATAGTCACTAACTTAGCAGATTTTTAGATTGTTCATCGATACATTGTTTCTGTTTTTTAGACTTCTTTATTGGAACTTTTCTAGTTCTTTTATTAGTTATAAAATCTTTCCATTTCATGGTAACAACAAAATTTCTTTGCTTCATTTAAATGATAAAATAAGTAAGCAACTTTGTCTCCTTAATCCTTTACATCATATATGCTCACTTTAACATGTGTGCAACTTGTATAGATACAGATCATCTGGCACATCCATCCCATCTTCTCTATATCTGCACTGGTCTCATCTTGGTCAGAAATAATCTAATGAATATAAAAGCAAACAATATAGATCCTGATCAGACATTTAAGATGATCTTAATCTACAATGTTTGCCCAAGCATAAAGCATGCATCTTTGGATTAAATGGGGCGCGTCGCGGGAAAAGCTACCTTCGGACAATTGACGTCGATTATTGAAATGATGTCTTAAAATTGAGCAGACGACATTCATTATTATGCATTTCGTGGTAAAAATACAATTTTATTGACAAAATTTGTTTAAAAAATCACCTTTTGTTTATGAGAAAATAATAGATTGTTGTAAGTTATTTCTAAATATAGTAACAACTAAAATGTCGCAAAGTATGACCAAAGGTACCTTTTCCCGTGGCGCGCCCCAAATGGTAAGAAAAAACAATGAAAATTTGATATGTACTTCCTATAGCATGGCCAAAGTATACTACATGTACTCAAAATTTGATGAGAGCCACTTTTATAGTTTGTAAGTTTTCCTGCTTAGATAATTTTAGAGTCAGTTTCATAATTGAACTTAGATTACTAATTCATCTGTAGTATCAATTAACAATAAAAACAAAACTTAATGTACCGGTATCATAAATGTTCAAAATGTTCAACTACAATTATTACAGCCTGCAAAAGTGGTCCTAAACAAATTTTGAGACGTATAATTTGATCATTTAGGGATAAATCAGGTATTGCTATTTCAGACCTTATATTTCATAAGATTTTTTTTCTATTTAAAAACATGAATGTCCACTGAGATATTTGAAAAAAGTAAAAAGATTTGGCAACCTATCTGGAGATATAGACTGTTTATTCTCGTCGGGTTTATTTTACTATTTTTTTGTTTTCTCTTCTGTATATATAAAATGTTGTTGATGCTTAACGGTATTATTGCCTTATCCTTTTATTTGAAAGATAAAGACTTCATCACATGGGTGAAGAAAATAGATCTGGATCGGTTGGAACGAAGAGTGTAGTTCTGGATCAGCCGGTATATCCATTCTATATTCATTCAATCTGATCAGGAACATAACCATTTGCGTTTAGATTCATTAGGATATTTCTGACCAAGAATCAAACCCTGTAGATCCTGTTCAGTGCCCAAGGTTATAAAACTGAGCATGGAAACCAGTCTCAAATCTCAAGCATCTGATTGGCTGAAATGGCGACTGGTCGCCATTTCAGCCAATCAGATGCTTGAGATTTGAGACTGGTTTCCAGATTTATAACCTTGGGCACAGAACTTCTGAAGGCAAAGATTTTCCAACTGATCAGGATGTTGACTGTTCACCCATGTGATATCGGGCGTATACATGCAAAGGGTTAAATTGACAAACGCATGGACGTATGTTAAAATTACATGGTCTGAACTTAAAGAAATGCTTCAACTCTAGATACTATATTTGTTGATCGAACTTACACATTACGTGCATTGTACATTGATAAACTTGCCAAGGGCCAGTAAGCTATTCTTACTGTAAATGTGCCTATACTGTTGTTGTTGATGTTGTTGTCGAGTTGTTGACGGTGTTCATGTTGGATTATTATTGTTTTATTCATCTGAACATAAAGCATTCCTAATGTTGTGATTTATCATCAAACTCATATAATGTTACAATAAAGATAACTTCATTGCTCAAACAATCTTTGTTTTAATTGTGTTGCCTAAGATAGCAGGTAAACAATATGGAATCTTATTGTCTGGCGGCCGGGGCATCCGGTAGTACTCCAACTTAAACTTAATGTTGCCCATTACTTTTGAAGTACTTGTCCTATTCACTAAATACTTGAAATTTATCAAAGTTATCATGATTAAACAAAGCAACAAAAATGATCACTCCTTGTATTCTTTTTTAGCTCATCTGTCACAAAGTGACAAGGTGAGCTTTTGTGATCGTCTTGCAAATGGCGACTGTCCTTCGTTCACAATTGTTGTCTGCACTCTAGTGGTCTTAATTTTTGATAGTGGTGGGAACCACTGGCAATAAAATGACAATCCGAAAGCTCATACCTTTCAGCAGGTGCGCTCAAATATAAAAAGTCGCATCACAGCTTTCGGTAGACCTCAGGAAAGAGTTCCAAAAGCAATTATAGAAACGAGAAAAATCAGTTGTAGACGATCATTTTAATTGATTGCTGATAAAGAAGGATCAGTTATGTTACTCAATAAAAGCAACAAAGGCGCACTTTTACCGATTAATTGATTAAATAAACTGTGTATGTGTTAGCCATTCACAATGACGTCAAATGGGGGTGTGTCAAATGGCGCATGTTCTGAACGCATACTCGTTGCAAGAACTTTGAAGTAATGTTCTGAACGCATACTCGTTGCAAGAACTTTGAAGTAAATATACTTCTTTCTTTCTGCTTTATTTAAAAATATACTGTGTCGGTAGTTTTACGGATTGTTACGTAACACGTACGGGGTTTAGCCCAAACTACACACAACTGCAGTGACCTCCCTTCGATTGTGTTTCCCCAAAGTATTGAACAATGTCAACGTCGAAGATTTTACTTGAACAAATAGCCAATGTTTTGTGCGTATTTAAATTGAGACACCCACGAAGATGATGCAAAATGTGTTTTTTCGGAAGTGGAACTAACATGGGAGATATTTCGTGAAATCCTGAACGGATTAATCATTACAAATAAACAAAGGCGTTGACAACAAAAATTTGATTACAGTGTAATTTCCGAAAGGACAAGACATTTCTTTTAACTGTTTCAACTGTATCCCAAAAATTGTGTGTGAGTGCAGTCATTGTATGCAAAAATATGCAATCATCTTTACTTACAAAGTTTGCATATTGTGCATTTAATGATTTGTATTAAACCAGCTGCTTGAGAACACATCTACATGTAGTTATTGTTTACATTTTCTCAGTGATGATTTAAAGGTAGACACCTCGACTGTTTCACACCGGCAGTTACACCGTCTTAACAAGGTAAATAGTTCTTGTTGTTTCTTACAAGATTAGATGAAATTGAAACTTTAACTTCCAAGTCTCAATGATATAAGGACAATATGGCCCCTTGTTATAGCCCAGATTGATGAACTTAACGGCCCAGGACATGCAGACTGTACGGTCCAGATTTAAAGACAATATTCCCAGGAGTTAAAGACCATACGGCCAAGCTTTGAGACCATTATGGCCCAGATATATATAATTAGCAGGTCTCCGATATGAAATCATATAATGCAGCATCTATAATTTTGGAAAAGTTATAAATTTTGTTGCACAAAATTGTTGCAATTTATTTGTTGTTTTTTTAATACAACCACTTCAAACACAAATTTTAGAAACCAGCATTTTTAATTTTTAAATAACCTTGTTTTCGCTAGGTAATTATGGAAGGATAAATTTATGACAATTACATGACATATCTGCCACACTGAATTAAACTTGCCAATTTCTGACTTGATTTTCACAACTCTTTTCACAAGCAAAGGACAGTCACCAGCTCATTAGGTCGGGCCAGTATTCAGTTTGTGAAGAAAAATACATACCTAAAAGAAAATAATAATTCTTATAGACCAAGGGTTCCTCTATGTGCTTAATCTGAAGGGTCATTTTCATCATATTCACAGCAAGACCTTGTAGCAAATTAGTGTACAGCCCATAACTTTTTTATTTGAAGTTGGATTTTAAAATTATTTCAAAGAAAATAATAATACTTATAGACCAAGGGTTCCTCTAAGTGCTTAATCTGAAGGGTCATTTCCATCATATTCACAGCATGACCTCCTAGCAACATCATGTCCGGCCCATAACTTTCTTATTCAGCTAAAATCCCATGGGTCAAAATAAGGCTTTCTGGAATTTTCAATGGTCAAAGGGTCATCTCCCAGGTCAAATTTTTTAATGAAACCCCTAATCTGTATTTACTAAGGTATATTAAATGAAATAGCTTTAAGATGTAGAGTAACTTCTGAAATAGATTTTAGTTGAAGATGATAATATTTATTAAACAGTTATTCATGTCATTTATAGCGGCATAACTACAATGGTTGATCAAGAGCCCCTTTCTGCCGTAATATGTATGCCTTTTATCGCATGTGCATCTAGTCTAGATCCAGACCAGACAGAACATTCATGCACATCTGGTTCAGAAATACCGTATCGAATCTAAAAGTGAACAGTGCAGATCCTGATCAGATATCACAGAGGTGACAGGTGATCTAGATCTATCCTGTTTGCTGATGCCATAAAGGGGCATATATGGAGTAAAGGGTTTAAGTTTTAGACATAAATTATTATGCATAAGTCAGTATAAAGGGACCAACATGGATACAGCTTGTATGCCATGTGTGACAAGGTTTGACCATATCAACTTGCATATTATTAGTTGAGGTTGAGCAGATTCTGTTCATTTTTATGGCTTTATGCTCCCCGAAGAAATTCGGGGCAGCATATAGTCGATGGGTTGTATGTCCGCCTGTCAGTCCATACATCCCGCATTCATGTCTGGCACATAACTTGAAGTCGGATATGACGTGTTGCACGCAACATTTGGGTTACTACCTTCAAGGTCAAGGTCACAGCATGACCTTGTAGCAAATTAGTGTCCGGCCAATAAATTTTTTATTTTAAGTCGGATTTTAAAATTATTTCACAGAATTGATCATCATAATAAAGGAAAAACTTTAAAAATCTTCTTGTCTGAAACCACAAGGCCTAGAGCTTAGATATTTGGCATTTAGCACCCTCTAGTGGAACTCTACAAAGATTGTTCAAATTATTTCCCTGGGGTCGAAATTGGCCCCGCCCCAGGGGTCACTTCAGTTTACATAGACTTATATAGGAAATCTTTAAAAAATCTTCTTCTCACAAACCACAATGCCTAAAGCTTAGATATTTGGTATGTAGCATTGTCTAGTAAATGTCTACCAAGTTTGTTCAAATTATGTTCCCTGGGCCAAAATTGGCCACGCCCCAGGGTTATCTTAGTTTACATTGATTTATATAGGAAAACATGAAAAATCATTTTTCTCCGAAACTAATAGGACTAGTTTGAAAATAGCAGCTTTATTTTTTTACTTGATTTTACCAAACTTGCACACAACTCTTTCAACCATTGAGCAGTTGTTGACAGGTGAGCGACCCAGGGTCCTATGGACCCTCTTGTTGTTGTTACTATATTTAGAAAGAACTTTCAAATTTCTATTATTTTCTCATAACAAAACAGTGATTTTGTTACACATTTTGACAATAATATGGTATTTTAACCGCGAATTGCATAATAATTAATGTCGTCTGCTCAACTTTATGACGTCTTTTCAAGGATTGACGTCAACTGTCCTGACGTCGTTTCAAGGATTGACGTCAACTGTCCGAAGGTACATTTTCCCGTGACGCGCCTCGATAATGATACCATAGTATATTAATCCATGTTAACTCTACATATGTTGTCACATGAGCAGTAAGTGATGAGCCAGATAAGTGGGCACATCAATGCCGTCTGATCCGGATCTACACTTCGCTTCCTGGTCAGAAATAATATAATGGATCTGAAAATGATGCGCCAGCTGATCTAGATCTACACTGTTTTCCTTTGCAATAAATCTATGAAAAAGTGAAATATGGCATTATGCATAGTTATCATCAATTACAACACCTAGAAAACACAGCCTCCCCACCCAGCCACTGTATATTTTTCCCGAGGTATGTAAATTATCACAGACACCTGTTTAGAGGTCCTTTTCTGGCCAGTATGTCAGTAGAGCTATAAAGGCTTAAGGCATCGCCACACTCCTCCCAATTCTATTCATCGGTAAAATAAAAATCATCAATTCTCAGTAAATACAAAATGACATTCAATGAAACTTTGCACAAATGAAGGTTACTAATGTTTCTTTATTTTGCATACAAAAAGACAACTAAGAAAAGTAAAGAAACAAAGCTAGACCTAAAAATTCCTTGAAATCTATTTACATAAATTCACAAAAACTAGGCGATGCAGAACATAACTTTAAATTTCCTCGTGAGCGCAATGATACCGACAAGAAAATGTTGTATACTTTGTAAAAAACGTTCAACTATTAAAAGAGATATCAGTGATTGTCATCCGTTTACGCGACCAGGAAATTGAAGGTCAAACACACATTTACTAATATCTCGTAAAGTTTACATAAGTAAATCATGAGGACTGAAATAAATTGTTGTCAGTATCATATTACTCATGTGGGAATTTAAAATGATGTTTTGTGTTCTTTAGTTTTTGTGAATTTATGTAAATAGAAGTTGAGGGAATTTTTAGATCCTGCTATTTTTCTTTACTTTTCTAATATGTCTTACCATCTGTAAAATAAAGATACATTAATAACATACACTTGTGCAAAGTTTCATTTAACAGCATTTTGCCGTTCTTGAGATTTTAATAATTTTCTTTTTATCGATGAATAGAATTGGGAGGAATGTGGAAGGCCCTTAAAACAGAGCTCTAGTATCAAGTTTGGTCAATTCCAGCTAATAAATGAGCGATCTTTATCACGAGATGCAACTTCAATCACCCAGAACACAAAATATCCCCTTTTTCGAAAAAAATTCTTGTTATATTAAATAACTAAAGATAAACAGATCTCGGAAAAATACATCAGCCCATTTTCTCGCCAATTTCAAAGACAAAAACGTTACCGAACAAATATTGTTGATGTTGGTCGATAAATAATTTATCTTTCCGATGACACCAGAAACCAGTGTTTTTTTTCTCTTTTGGGGGAAGGGGGTCGCAGCCCTTTGGAGGGGGAAAATTGCGACGCAACAAAAGGAAAGGGGAAATATTTGGAAGATACATTGTACTTGCAGCCTGTCAAACACAACATAACAAAGTATTCACTGATCTTTTAATTCAAAGAAAGTATGTGGTAAACAGTGAAATGTCTTTTCCTGTCTGCAAATTTATCAATTATTCTTGTCATTGTATTCTCCATCAGTGGCGTATCCATTAAACATATCCAAAATTCAGATTTATCATCTTCACTATCGAACAGTGCTTAACAGACTTCGGCAAAGGGGGAATTTTTGTGGATGTGGGGGAAAAATATATACTATTTTGAGGGGGGAATGGGGCCCTATATCTCCAAATATTTGGCATAAAAAAAACACTGGAAACTAAACATAAATCCGTTTATCAGCAGAGAAAATCCAAATTTATTATCAAAATCACTGAAGTTTTCTTCACATTTTTTTCCGCGGAATCTGTTCTTTTCCGAAAATATGCAAATAACGTCATTTCCGGAAACGCCCATAGTTTCAAAAATTGAGTAAATTAAAAAAAAATGAAGAAATTATTTGACAATCGTTAGAAACAAACCTTGAAAATAACAAGCAATCTCGGTTAGTGTCTGTTGTTTTGATGGTCAACATTCTATTTACTTTATTTTTATTTAAATTACACATTGTACGTACAGGAAACATACCGACATTTTGCGGACGTTCAGAATTTTCCACCAAAAACGGTTTTTTTTAACCCGGCTCTAATGCGCAGCCAAGTCGTTTTTCAAATAAACCGGGCTTAATTGGAAAAGAAGAGATTCCGAGTGAAAACTTCCATAAATTTTGATAATAAATTTGAATTTTCTCCACCAATAGACGAATTTATGTTTAGTTACTAGTGTCATAGGAAAGATTATTAAAGGATCTATCAACAGGAATCAACATTTGTTCGGTAAGTTACCATTTTGTCTTCGAAATTAATGTGCAAATGGGATCATGTATTTTTTTTCGTGATCTGTTACTTTGTTATCTTTCCATGGTTATGTTATGTATGAACTGTTATTTTATGAAAACTGGGATATTTTGTGTTCTAAGTGATTGTAGTTGTATCTCATGCTGTAGATCATCCGTTTATTTCCTGAAATTGCCACTTTTGGATCTAGAGACCTGTATGCCTATATATAGGCCTATATAGCTCTATAGGCATATAGGGCCAGCAAAGGACCCCTAAACAAGTGTCTGTGTAAATTATGGGTGGAAATGAAAATTAAACTAGTTTTGAGCTTTATAAGTGTCATTTTGATATTTCTGGTGTTTTAGCCGTCCCATTATTAATTTGATTTACGTGGTAATAACGTTTACACTAATTGACACTTATGTGGCAATAGACAGCTTTTACATCGCCTTGTTTTTATGGGAGAGAGCAACAATAGATTTTGTATATGAATCTTGGTTAGGAAGTGTCATTTTTTTCTTTTTTGTTGATTATATTTAACAAAGCTATCATAGTTGTGAAACAAAGATTTTTTGTGGCATGTGTGAAAGGGATCATTCGGGTTAAGTATATAGTCAATCACTTTAGTAGTAATTTAAGTTTATGAAACCTGTTTTAATTTTAACCTTTCTATGTCGCCCTTTCAAAGAAAAGGCGATAAATAGGGATCATTCTGTCCGTCCGTTTCGAAAACTTAATGTTGGCTATAACTTTGCCATTTCCTAATATTTCTTCAACAAACGTTTAAATTATCATTCTTGTGACAACACGTTCAATAATGATGTCAAATTCTTTAGGTCAAGGTCACATTTGATGTAGTAATTTCCCTTTTTGTACTTGGATTTTTACATGAAAACTTAACGTTGGCTATAACTTTGCAATTTCTTAATGTATGCATATTGCCTATGACAAAATGCTCGTGATGACTACAAATTCTTTAGGTTACATTTGATGGAGGTATGCCCCTTTTTGTACTTGGGATTTGACACGAAAACTTGGCGTATGCTGTAACTTTGTAATTTCTGAATGTTTCTTCATCTAACTGTTTAATTATATGCTTATGACAACATAATTATGATTATGTCTTATTCTTTAGGTCAAGGTCACATTATTATTTTGACCAAGTACCCGAGAGCGACACAAGTGTTCAACTGAACACCGAACTGCCCGATTTGATAAATCAATTTCAACTAATAATCATATATAAATAAATAAAGGAAGACAAACTCCAATATTTCACTACGCGTTTCGAGTTTGTTTGACTCTTCTTCAGGTGAATGTAAATATATCAACATCTGTTTTAAACAATGTCTTATTTAAGGATTGAATCGATATTTGATGGTTTTCATTTGGGTATGGAAAACAGTTGGGTTGTTTCACGCATATTTTAAACAATCCAACTGTTTTTCATACCCAAATGAAAACCATCAAATATCGATTTAATCCTTATATTTACACACATAAATACTCTCTTTTATACAGAAATTATTAGAAGAATTTGTGATATTACGGCTTTTTCGAATGGCTATTGGAAGAGCAACATTGACGACACAGTGAATGACGGCACGCTTTTTCACAACAACTCGTGAAAAACGTGCGTGCTCGGCGACGTCACACGTCACAACATTGTGCAACATCCAATAAATTGTGAACGGTTCTACTTTAGCCACGCCTTTCAAATTATTACGTCACAATGTTTACCATTAGAAATTATGATTCGTTAGATGAATAAATCTTCATCGTAGAGGACGAAGTTGAAGTGTAAATATTGTGGCGTAAAAAAAGATACTAATGATCATAAGAGAGATGAACCACCAAAGATAGGCTGGCAAAAAAAAATCAACAAACACATACCCTACTTAGCAATTCTTTAATTTCAAAAGTTTTTGCAAAAACATAATACACGAATAAACAGGGAATAAATAACATATAATTATAATGAATCTGATCACGTCATGGGAAAAGGTGACTTTGTTCATAAGTTTTTTTGACATTTTACTTGTTACTATATATAAAAATGACTTAAAATTATCATGAGAGGCACGCCACGGGAAAAGGTACCTTCGGTCATTTTTTGTGTCATTTTTGTTGTTATTATATTTAGAAAGAACTTTCAAATTTCTATTATTTTCTCATAACAAAACAGTGATTTTGTTACATATTTTGACAATAAAATGGTATATTTACCGCGAATTGCATAATAATTAATGTCGTCTGCTCAACTTTATGACGTCGTTTCAAGGAATGACGTCAACTACCCGAAGATACCTTTTCCTGTGGCGTGCCTCAAATTTATTTCTTCGTAACTATACTGATTATTGATAAGTAGACAGTCGCGGAGAAACGTCTCTTCATTATTATCAAATTGTTTGTTTGTTGTTGTTGTTTTTTACATTTCACATGTTAGTCTACTAGTACTATATTTGAAAATATATCTACATCGTACACCGTTACTTTGATGTATTATGTCTTCACTATAATAGATTATGAAAAAGTAGGCCGTCGAGAGTTGCTGTGTTTATATAGCCAATTATTAATTAACTATCTCATTTTTGCCCAGCAAATCTCGTATTAGCCCGGCAATTCTCATATTGGCCTAAGTTTAGTCTTCAAAAAAATGATGTTCTTATTGTGTTAATTAATAAAATTGTTATTTATCAAGTGAATTCACATTGGTCATGTTATTGGGCCTCGTGCAGTCACATTAGCCCTTGGCCTTCGGCCTCGGGTTAATATGAATACCCTCGGCCCAGTAACAAGGCCAATATGAATTCACTTGATTAATACTAATAACATTATATTATGAACATATTGCATTATACGGGTGAGTGTTTTTTTCCAGTGGTTAATAAAAGGCACAAGATGATGTCAGATTTAAAAAACTTTTTGCTGATAAACTATATTTCAATTGTAATATTCTGTCACGTGACTGTCTAGCTTTCGGTAAATTACTATAACATTAGACTTTTTTATACATTTGGACTATACAGTACGTGTTTTTTTACCGCAAAACGCAAAATTTATCATGTCGTCTGCTCAACTTTAAGACATATTACAATTAAGTAAATAAAAGCAATTAATTTAATGACGTCTGTTTTCCGAAGATACCTTTTTCCATTCTATAAATAGCGGTCACGTCATCAAGCTAACATGATCACGTGACCGGTGTGTACACAATGCACCTTTTTCCTTAAGGTGGGATGTTGTGGCTGGCACAAAGTCTAAACACATCTAAAATTCGATTAAGATTTGCAAATCAGCGCTAATCTTAAAGTTCTTCATTCGTAGCAAATTTTTATTGACATTTCATCCGTAAGCTACCTTTACTCTATTCTAAAAAAAAAAACTGGACCCTTAGTTTTCGGTGGTTTTTTTATATTAAGTGCTTTTCTTAATGCTCAAATATTTGGTATCAATATTGAGATTAGATCTTAGATAGTTTTACTATAGTATTTAAATGATCTTATCTAAATTTCGAAACAAAATATTTAGGCATTAAAAAAAGCAGTAAATGAAAAAACAAAGGGCATCTTTCTTGAAATAGAGTATATATACGAAATGAAAGTATATATACGAAATCTATCACTTCTCTATTTCAACAGTCAGCAATTTTTGATATCAATTTGAAAGACAATGAGCAAACACTTATTAAGTCCAGTTATGTTTCTCCAGAATTTGCCGACCTGGGTGTCACAGGAGCCTGCATCGGTGGGGGCATCGTAAATCTGCAGTCATCTTGCCAGTGTTGGACTTTAGCGTTAAAATCGCAGTAGGTCCCAAAACAATAGCGACCACGGCGGCGATTTTCGATATCTTGTCCGGCCCAGTAAAACTGGCCACGGTAAAAACAACCCATGCTGTTGAAGTTGAAAAAATTAAACAACGAGGAAGCTGTCGTCGGCGGGAACCAGAAGCTAGGTGGCGCCGTCGTTACCGGACGTGGGGTAGTTGTTGTTGTTGTCGGTGGAGGTTGATTCAGTTTTTCCAAATTCGGGAAAGGTGGGTTTGCGTTGCTATCTGGAGGGCAGTCGTAATCGTCCCAGTGTTTCACGTGACCGTCAACGTCACAAAAAGATCCGTAACACCAGTTCCCGGACCTGCCAGCATTTATAATTGTCCCAGCCGGGAACCAGCGACCCTCATGGAAGCACTGTGTTATAAGTGGAGGTATGTTTGCGGGTCTGGGCAAATTTCCTCTCGTGGAATTAGATCCGGGACCAGAAGATGGTGCCCCGGAAGTAAGAGATACCAAACACACAAGTAGTATCAGCCTGAAAAAAGAAGCACCCGATTATAATTTAGCCATAACAAAATTAATTTGATATTTTACACATCTACGGTGGGCTAGCAAGCGGATTCTCTCTCTCTCTCTCTCTCTCTCTCTCTCTCTCTCTCTCTCTCTCTCTCTCTCTCTCTCTCTCTCTCTCTCTCTCTCTCTCCAGCAAGAGTTATGGTCCTTTGTGATATTTGCTAAAAATAGCAATGTCCGCTTTCCAACTAGGAATAACTTGTTTCAATCTTTACCTAACTTAGCTAAAACGCTTATCGACATAATATCACGAATAAGGCTCCGGAAGATATACTAATAACTAAATGAGAGCTGTATTTCGGGTTCTTGTACTTCTAAATCGAATAGCGTTCCCTGTGGTTCAGGAAGCACTATTTAGGCATGCTGTTATCAGATTGTCTGTCCGTCTTTCTGTTCGTGTTGGATGCTGATATAAAATTTCTTGGCCATTTACTTTTCACGAAATAAAATTTCGAGTTTACAAAGTAGTATTTCGTTTTTACAAAATAGTATTTCGTTCTAACAAAAAAGAATTTCCTTTTTTTTAAAGTAATACCACAAAAAGTATGAAAAGTGTCACTTTAGGGGATCGTAATAAGAAGAAAATTATTTTAATATTAAAATGAGATTTTTAGATTATGTAAGATATTTATTTTAAGCCAAAGGTGTAACTTCAAAAGGCTCGATAAAAATTTCAACACAACAACACAACTTAACATTTCTTTTAAATTTCATATATTTTTCACATACCTTGTGTAAATATTAAACAACAAGCCAAATGAAGTTTCAATAAAATCAATCAAGGTCAAATCTTTGGATTTTCTAATACTGTAACTGACTTTGATTTAAATTTTGATATTGGTCGACAAAAATGTTAATGCTCTTTAGCAAGAGTAAGGGTCGTTCATCTATTGTAAATGCATCAGTTTTCGTGGACATATATTTTCGTTGTTTTCATTAAAAGGCATTTCTGCGGGTACATATTAATCGTGTTTTCGATAGTCTAAAAATACATGTATGAAAAATTGTATCTTTCGTTGGTGTTTTTGATTCGTGGATTAACCCGGCAAAGAAATTCACGAAATTTATGTAAGTGAACTTTTTCTTTACAGTATTTGCCCCCTCCCCTCTTTGTGAATGTGTGTGCGTGCTACTATTCTTAATGAAATTGCCGTTATGGTTTCACTCACAGCATTTTCTGATTAATTAGCATAAATAAAGTTGTGTATGTCTATCAGTTATAACGTCACAATTAAGTTTTTAATTACAAGTTATCCGTCAAAATGTTGACGATGTTACTTATCACAATCATTATAACAATTATTAAATTCTTTAATGTCGTAAAACAAAGCTAATTGTGCCGGGATATGTTAATTAAGATGCAGAGAAAAGAAACGTAATAAAAATACTCACATATTTGCATTATCCTTCATCGCATACTGTTCAGTCAGAAAATGAACCATAAAAGTTATCATTTGTCATTTGTTATATATCCCGGTAAATAATAAATATCCTTAGTGACTAATATCGCTAAACTGACCCTAATGATTATGCGCATGCATCCATTTTACGTGACTTATAAATGCGGTGGGTAACAGCGGTCAGTAAAACATAAAGACACTGTAATATAAACATGTCATAAGTTAATTATGTTTTTGCGCATCGTGTTTTAATGTAAAATAATAAGTCTTTTTCTTAATCAATAACCCACACATAAAAAGGTCTTTGTGAGTAATTTGTCAGTGATTTTTTTTCACCTTTAAAGGCCATGTATAGCTCGCTTTGTGCTGTTAATTATTTCGATAGTTAAAATGCTCGACAGAAGCGGATAAAAACAACAAAACAACAATTTCACTGTAAAAACCCTGATCCTAATTTTGATACTTATGGGGGTTTTTTATTTCCCATTTTGTCATTTTTACAAAATTATTTTTACAAAATCAATGGATGGATTAAGATCGACATATTTTTAATGATCCCACCTTTTGGCGTGAGTGCTAGAAAATTATATAGAAAATGATAAATGAATGAATATTAATAAATTAATGAATGATTTAATAAATGAATGGATTGTGTTTACGTGTAATTATTCAGAGGGATACCACGGAAAGTAAATAAAGGCATTCGCGACGATTTTTAATTTCGTTTGGCAGAAACAGGCATGAAGATTGAGACATTACTCATGGCTGCCATAAGGGGCGAATGGAAATATCTCATTAAGTTGTGTCCATTTATAAGACGCACATAAACTGGGTCGGATCCAGAAAGGGTTATCGTTTGGAGCTCTTCTAAAGTAGTTAAATGAATACATATTGCGATTAAACCGATCAAACCTGTATATATGGAGTAAAAGAGTTATAAGACACGTGTTAGATTTATCTATTAATAAACATTATAAATTAATGTTTACCGTAGTCAAAACTGAAAAGTCTGAATAGCGGGATAACAAGTTTTAATCTATCTTTTTATCTTCATTGTAGATATTGCAACAATTGAGAGAATTAAACATGTTGACAGATTTATGTTGTTTTCTTTTTTTGAACCCCAGTTACACAAAGCCATCGGTGATCGATCGGAAGTTTTTTTTATCAAAATAATGGAGTAAACCGATGACAAGGGATTTACCACCGATATCACCTATTGGTCACCTGTTTGCCCCCTATCAATTGTTATTGGGGAAAGATGAGTTTCGTCGGTGAAAAATATCCGATCTGGATTTTTAGACATGTTTAAAATTCTCGATCGGTGAAAATATTATACAAATAACCGATCGACAACTTGTCTACAACCGATCATCACCGATCCACAACCTGTCTACAACCGATATATCCGATGGGCCACCGATAAGCAACCGTTCAACTAACACTTACCACCAATAGAACAATAAAGACGAGAATTAATGTTTACCAGCAACCCAAAAAATATCTATTTAACCGATGAACACTTGTCAAGCACCGATGGCTGGTTACACAGAAAACCAGAAATAAAATAACGCATGACAACCCGCGATCAAACAGCGGCTAACTTAAAATAAAACTACCGATTGGGCACCGACCGTCTGTGTAACTGGGGCCTTAGATAGATGCATAAACATAGTTATATTTTATCAATATGCCGTTGCAGCATAAAACATCTACTGAAACAGAAAAAAGATAAATGTTGGCTGGTTATGTTCATAGCAGCGGAACATAGCATCGACGATCTAAGTCGATAAGAGTAATGTCCCTTTAACACGAAAATTACCATCAGGTACAATAACAAAACCGATAAAACTAAATCCGCTAAAATTAAATTTCTTAAAAAATCGCGAAATTTATCCGATATACGATATTTGTTTATCAGGCAACAAACAGAAGTATTTAAAGCAAATTATTCTTTAACAATACTTCAGTTGTCAGTAAAAATACTTTCAAGTAAAAATGATCCATTACCGTCGCTATTTATTTAAACAAGAATTTTAGGAATTTGTGGAAATTTTCATTTACAATTCCAGTTCAAACCGACATACATCAATTTACAGTAATGCCGAACGACTTTATAATGTTAGCAGTCTGTATAGAGAGTATGCAGCCAGACAGAGACTCGAACCCGGAACCTCTCGCTTAAAGGGCGAGTCAACTCCCGACTGAGCTATCCGGACCGCTGACTCATCTTCTCCCCAGATAGTGACTAGATTCCTGTTTCTTTAGAGTATAGTTTTCGATCCTGAAATTAAAATAAAAAATGATAATGCCTCTAGCTGGGAGGGAATCCACACCATCACGACGACAGCGCCTAGCCCTGCAATTCCGGCGACGCAACTAACTGAGCTAGCCTGGACAATCCCCCAAAAAGGTTGATCGGATAGCCCAGATATACGTAACCATCACTGCCTGACATCGGTAACGGGTTATTTTATCGATAACAGTACTGACTATATGTACAGGGAGACTTTTTATGGCTGCCACAATGCGCAAATAGCGCTACAGTCTGTGAATTTCAAATGATTGTGCCTCTAGCTGGGAGACATTGACAACGTCAGTAGTATGATTATTAGGGAACACCTTAAAACAAATAATGATTCTACTTAAAGAATATTCAAACCTAGCCCTTTCCTACTTTTTCCTGTTGTTTTTTATATTTGATGTCCGCATGTCTACCATACTTCGGACAATGACCATTCGTCCATCCATCCGTCGGAATTTTTGTTGTCATTTTGGTACAAGTTACATAAGCGTCACTTAAACCGTTAGGGTGAACTAGACATTTAACATACATCATCTTAGTTAATGATTCTCATTATGATGAGATAATTAATCTTTTGAGATGTTTATGAAAGCAACAACCGACTAACATCCTTCATGTATCATATCCGCGTCATTATGTTTTATGTGACAGTCAAAACGGATTTAGATGGAGAGCATCTCCCAGCCTAACCCCCAGAACGACTTTGACTTAACTATTTACCAGTGATCATTTGCCAACTACAGCCTTCAATTTTAACTTTTATCTTGTAATTATTAAAATTGGAACAATTTGGCTAGAGTTATCCTAAATTTTGCTAAAAATGCATTTCATGCTACTAAAGGTCAAGCAACAGAAAATTACTCTGAATTGCTTGTTTTGTTTTAGTAAGACTCCTCGTTAGTACGAAAAACATAAAAACTTATTAATCAGCTGCATTTATATTTAAATAAGTCACCTTCAGAGTATCCAATTTTATAATTATTTCCCTTTCAATAAATGACTTATTTTGATCCTGCGGTGTACGTACATGTTTTTTATTTATTTCAAAATGGCGGAAAATTCAGCAAGTAATCTTGTACCAGTATATAGCAGTTAAAGGTAATGAAAATGTTACTTTCGAGAAAAAAACAAATGATTCAGCCGTTTTCAAAAATTTAAAAAATCGCCGCGGAGAAATAACGCCGAAATTTCGCCGCGGCGATTTTACGGCGACACAAAACGCCGTGGCATTTTTAAAATCGTCGCGGCGATTTTGATGTTAAACCCACCACAGTTTTCAGAGTTTCAATGATAATTGATGAAAATCAACCAATTTCTATCAGTTTGACCCTAAACTATGTTCTTATGATAAAATAAAGCCGATACGACCACTATTTCGGGTAGCTGAGTTTGCAAACAAGATTAACCGGAACCTGTTTCAAGAAAACAATCCATAAAGATAACAGAGATTTTAAATAATTCCAAGAAAAAAAAGTTCTTTTCATAATCCCTCTTTTCACAACCCCCCTTGTTAAATCCTAAGAATAATGCTTAAAAGCACGTAACAGAATGAGAAATCTTATTTAACACGTCGTTTGCATTAATCTTATAAAAGATTTCTCGATAATCCCGTGATAACTGCTCTAACTGTCAAATATCACAGTGGCGTTGTTTGAGCCTTGTGGTGGCTGTAAAAAGTCTCCCCGACATTCATACCAATTACAGTTACCAATTACCGTCTTTGAAAATTTGAGATAACTTGATTTATAAAATTCTTGCCTTATCAGTTACCAACTTTGAAAGCTGTTGAGCACGAAACATATATTTGTGTAAATATCAAGTAGCGCTCAATTGAGGGGCTAGTCGACGTGAACAGAAATAATAATAATAATAATAATAATAATAATAATAATAATAATAATAATAATAATAATATTATTATTATTATTATTATTATTATTATTATTATTATTATTATTATTATTATTATTATAGGATTTGAATTGGCATACTTATATCTAACATGCTCTCTCTCTCTTTCTTCTTTTTCGCTGCGTGGGGAGGCTGTGTTTTGTGAGTGTGGCGATTCCTAATCTGCATATTTTACTTTTTACTATTATGAATTATTATTATTATTATTTTATTACTATTATTATTATTATTATTATTATTATTATTATTATTATTATTATTATTATTATGACTTTTATTATTATTATGACTATTATTATAATAATAATTATTATTATTATTATTATTATTGTTGTTGTTGTTGTTGTTATTGTTGTTGTTTTTGTTGTTGGTGGTGGTGGTGTTGGTGTTATTATTATTAAATTTTGCTTGCAAACGAAGGAACTCCATTTCGCTAAAGCTGGTGGTAGTTTATGTAACTTAATTAATAAATGAAAAAGTTAATGTCTTTCTCGCTAGTGAAAACTGGAACAACATAGAAATCCGTTGCACAGTTCTTTATTTTGGCATAAATTTAAGTCATAAGAATAAATCAGTTACTTTGTAACACATATGTAAGAAGAGATTTACTGTGCAGTAGGTTGTCAGTGTCCTTGCTTGCTAATGCGTGTCTCTTTTTCTCTACATGAACAGTTGGTTGTAATCATTGTAACGTCTTTCAACTGCAAAGTTGGGTTTGTAGTACTTTGTACGAGTTGATGTAAATCACGTACCAACAAATCAAAAATGTTTTTATAGTCGTCGAGCACGATATTTATGCACTATGTTAAAAGTACTTCTAAATTTACTTTTTGTTTTTAATATTTCGGCCAGTTTAAAGATGGGTGGTTTCAATATCCCAGCCAATATAAATTTAATATTGTTCAATCTCCCCCAGGGATATACTTCCTGCTTTTTAAATTTTGCCTTTGGGGTTGTCTGTGATATGCAGGATTTATATTCTAAGATCCTCTCTCAAAATTCTATTCTGTTTAGTTCCGCCCATTGTTTTCATTTAGGGCAAACCCATTTTTTTACATGGGGACCATACGCCGCTGAGCATGGAATGGTATTAATCTGAAAATACCGCATTGAAGGTTCCATGTTCACCGCCATATACTCGTACATACCATCGTTTTGGATGGATCAAAGTTGTACTGTTTATTGGTGTAAATATTGAGTTGCGCTCAAACCGGGGCTAGGCAGTTTGGGGAGTAAAAAGCATTTCCATTACTGCCCATTAACAGGCTCAATCAAACCGAGCCTGCAATATTTTCATATTTGTCGTGGTCGAGGGTCTTCAAAGTTCCCTTTTCATCTATTTTTTTTAATTAGGGAATGCTGAAAGTGACAATTATACTTTAAGACGACGTTTTTCACGTTAACCCTTTGCTGCCAACTTCGAAAAACTGAATTGACGTTAAGCGTTTTTTCCATATAAACATCTTGACATAATCTGACGATGAGGGTAAAATATTATGACTCTCTCTCTTAACAATTGACCCGTGAAAAAAACCCATACAAATTCTATTCACAGGTCGTTATTTTGGAATTGATTTAAGGCATAAAATAAATATGCATCGCCCGGTTTAATTTAATTTTATAACAAATGATTTAATTTTGAAGGAATAAAATGCTTTTTGCTTGTCATAAGGGATGTTGGCATTCTCCTCTGAAACTCTCACACATACACACGCACACACTCACATCCTCTTTTTCTCACTTTCACACCCTTCTCTTATACATCCTCATACCCTCTCTCACACACACCTCACGACTCTCTCTCACACACCCTTAAACCCTTCACGCCCTCTCTGTCTCTCTCACCCTAATCCGCCTCTCACTCAGTCTCACACATCCTCACACTTTCTCTAACTCACTCACAAACCACCTCTTTCACTTCCTCACACTCACACCCAACTTAATTAACTCTCACACCCTGTCTAACTCACACATAGCATCTCTCACACCCTTTCTATAACTCACGCTCCCAAATTCTCTCTCTCACACACACCCTCTCAATTGCGCACCTCCTCTCTACCTCACAACCTCTTTCTCGCTCTCTTTCACAGCCTCTCTCTCAACCTCATTCACTAACTCTCACTCACACATTCGCCCATATTAAAACACTAGTTGAATTGTAAACATTCTATTTTTGTCATTTGTTCTTTAAGTGCACAGTGTTACTTATCATCTGTTTAAATTTTTAATTGGAGTAGCGGGGAATCGAACCAGCGATCCCTGGATTCAGGGGTAAACACGCTAACCACTGAGCTTTCTTATATAAAATATTACCTTTCAATTGAATTGATTTTTTATTTTCTCGTCATGTTTCGATATAGTCATCATTTCTAAATAAATGAACGGGAAAAAAGTGAAAAATTATAAAATGATAACATTCAACTCAAGTGCTATTAATTCTGTATTTTTTCCGATTAAAGGGACTGAATTCAAAAGAAAAGAAATTACGTAATTCATCTAGATTATATTATGAAGAGAGAAATCAACATTTATCGCCCATTTACGCGACCAGGAAGCTACAAGGAAGTTCAAGGTTAAGCACACTAACAAATATCTCATATTGTTTACATATGTTAGTCAAAAGGTCACAAGATATTGTTGTCAGTATCATATTAGATCTTCTCATGTATTTAAAATCATGTTTTGTGTTGTTTAGTTTTGTGAATTTATGTAAAAAGAATTTTAGGGAAATTTTTAGATCTAGTTATTTGTCTTTATTGATTATTGTTCTGGCGTGTCTAAACATTTGCAAAAAAAGAAATATTAATAAAATTTATTTGTGCAAAGTTTTATTAAACGGCATTTTGCCGTTAGAGAGATTTTGGTAATTTTTCTTTTTAACGACGAACGTGCAATGATGACTGTAGACGGCGTTTAATCGCGACGCTGCTTCTTCAAAAACAAATGTTTTTGTTTTCTGTTTTATAGCTGTTTTATAGCTGTAATAATTAAAAAAAAAATGTTCTCACGAAAAAAACTTTCTGCAATGTTGTTATTTTTCATAAATTCTGTTTATCAACAAATAACTAATTTGTTTCAGTCTTCAAATTATTTAAAATGCTTGACAAATAATTCGAATTCGGAAAATCGACTTAATTTGCAAATGGCGCCGACATGGCCGAGAGAAGAATAAATAGTCATTATATGTTTGGCTACTCCATATTATATTCATAGCTTCAAACGCCTGTAGTTTTCTCTCAGGTGTTACCTTAAGTGACAATAACAACATAGTTTTAGTTTTTGATAATATCGGTTTTCTCTATGCGTTACCTTAAGTGACAATAACAACCTAGTTTTAGTTTTTGATAATATTGGTTTTCCTCTATGCGTTACCTTAAGTGACAATAACAACCTAGTTTTAGTTTTTGATAATATTGGTTTTCTCTATGCGTTACCTTAAGTGACAATAACAACCTAGTTTTAGTTTTTGATAATATTGGTTTTCTCTATGCGTTACCTTAAGTGACAATAACAACATAGTTTTTGATAATATTGGTTTTCTCTATGTGTCATCTTAAGTGACAATAACGACATGGTTTTAGTTTTTGATAATATCGGTTTTCTCACTGTTTTACCTTAAGTGACAATAACAACATAGTTTTAGTTTTTGATAATCTCATAGTGTTTATTTGCAAATTTCAAGTAAAATACAGAATTACAATGCATACAATGATAAATGTAAACATTATTTTTACGGACTTGTAATTGTATTATTTCAAAGTGTCGCCCTTATATAATTAACATGGCGATGCTTTCTATTAAACAACCTGTAAGAAACTCTATGAAATGCTTCCGAGACCTATATTTTTAGTATGAAACAATTTGTTCAAAAACTTAAGTTTTAGTGCTTATATTTTTTGCCCCTGAAAATATATGCAAAGTTATTAATTCGAATACAACATACAATAACTTATCCTTAAATCCATGAATATTGTTTTATCGCTTGTGTAAACAATGTAGGTCAACTAGCAATATCCGTACCGTCTGATCAGGATCTACACTGTTCGCCTTTGATAAACTAAGAATCGAAAAGTGTCAATGAGTGACGAATGTGTCTGCTGATCCGGATCTACACAGTTTGCACATACGATAAAATCCATATATAAGGAGAAATTGTTTAACTGTTTACTTTAAAGTTGTGAGTTGAGCACGTTAACAATATACGACTATGTGAATTCATCATTTTGACTTTCTTACAACACAAGTGTTCCTATTTTTTTTTCCACTAATAACATATAATCACGTATAAACAAATCAACAACAGGTCGAAATATCTTCTTCAAAGTATTATAGGCGATTACGGTTGTTTTCTTTTTCACAAGGTTATAAATTTTACATGTTCACCGTTTGCATGACAAAAACGACATTAACAAACTCGTTGGTTATGCAGAGTTGATTCAGAAATATTATTGAAGAAAGGTATCTCCTTTGCCAAAAGATTACGCAATTTACATAACCTTCAAACAAAACAACCCAAACAAGGACATAAAATATGCAAACGGTGTTGTTGTAAAATTCATGATATGTGAAGTCGAAAACTAGCGCAATCGTCTTTTATAAACTGCTTCCTCCATTTTACGCCTGCCGTTCGTCCTCCGGAACAGACCCAATCCCTACACTATCAAACTGGTGGTCTTATTCCAACTAACAGCTTAAAGAATCGCTCATCTTCAATATCATTCCATAGCTTAACTATTACAAGTGTTAATTCCCAAACTTACTTAGTAAAGAAACAAAACAAAAGTGGGAAACTAGATTTTGGAAAGCCCCGTAAACTCGTTTGAAAGTTGTAGCCTTTCACTCCGTAATGTTCTCATTCAGAATGAGGTAGACTACTGTGCCATTTAATTATCTCACACCACATTTGTTTTTGTTTAAATCGTACAATTTTAGCCAGATAAAATTTATGTAATGGATGATAAACTGTCATATTAAATAAGATCTAGCTGTTGTAGTTGGCGCATAGTTAAGCTTTGTCCTCCACCCATTCCTCCACCCATTCCTCCTCCCATTCCGCCTCCCATTCCGCCTCCCGCTCCGCTTGATTCTCCATTTCCTAAAGCAGACGCCAAGTCTCCCAACCCAAGTGCGTTTAATCCTGCCAATCCGTCAAAACCTCCCATTCCGCCCATTCCGCCAAATCCCCCCATTCCGCCGAGACCGCCCATTCCCCCGCCCATTCCGCCGAGCCCGCCCATTCCGCCGAATCCGCCCATTCCGCCGAGTCCGCCCATTCCACCGAATCCGCCAGTTGTTGCGTGCGCATCAACTGTATTAGAACAACGGTCGTTCCACTGAACCACATTTGAATTAAAATCGCAAAAACTTCCAAAACACCTTCCGTAATCACGGAAATTTTCTATATCAGCACCAGGAGCATACCACCGTCCGTTATGTATGCATCCCAATTCCCCAGAATTCGTTGTTCCAGTTGAACCTGCGTTTGAGGTTAATCCCGCTCCGGCCAGTTGTACTGGATCCGTGGGCAAAGTTTGTGGGTTAGATGTAATTTGAGAAATTTCCGGCGGAGGGGTTGTCGGCTCTGTTGTACATTTATGATCATCCCAGTGAACAACGGTTCCCTCATGGTTGCAGTATGTGCCATAACACCAGGAGCCTGTCTGACCTTTCTCAATTTCGGACAGTGGTTTGTAATACTGCCCTTTGTAGTAACATCCTCTCGGTCGTCCTGTTGCCTGAAATGATAAACGAGTATAATTAACATTCTCTTTCACTATTCAATACAGTGTCAAGTGGGTGAAAGGAACGACAACTCCGCAAAGGAGATGGTATAGTTAGTGATTTTTGCGCACCAATATCAAATTGTACAAAAATGGTCACGAAATGTCTTTTTTTTAAATTCAGTTATAGCAGTAAATGGGGTTCGTCCATATTATGATTGCATTACTTTTCGTGGCTTTAACCTTGGTTATAGGTAAAGTTGCATTTTCATGGGCACTTGATGTCATGGTTTTCAAATTTTTTAATTACTTCTATTTACAATTTTAAATATTTCGTTGAAGTTTGAAATTCGTGGATTGACATATCCACGAAATCGACGAAAATTAATATCTCGCAAATATTCATATGTTCGCAGATAATTATTACTTTTAATAAAATCTGTAAATTTGTCAAAGTTTGATTGGTTTACTAGTAATTCTTCGACTTTAGGACAACAGAAACGCCAGCATCGCGAATTATTGGGCATCGGATTGAAAATAAAAAATATTGCCTAACCAAAAAATTACCATATTATTTACAGACTATTTAATACTGTTTTATTTGTATATAAGATATTTATGACGCGAAACCTTAAGCACATGTTCCAGCCAAATTTTAAAAGGATCGGATTAAAAGTAACGTAAAAATTTGACATTATTTTAAATAATAAACAGAAACGTTTAGGCTAGTCTTTATAACACAATGAAAGTTATCTTTTATAGAAATGAAAAACTCTTATGGTTATATGGACATTGTAGAGATTTTTTTATTTTGTCCATGACGTATCATATAGTTAATGCATTAGGTTACGTCTATGAATACATCAGTACGTGTCAAGAGTCTGACAAAGAGATTACACTTTTGGCAAGCGTACAAATCAAATTCTCATCAAATTAAATTATTTCATATTTCATCAACGCAAAATTTCTTTCCACTTGGGAAAACACAATATTCATATTTAAATGACATTGCTGCCTTTCTATGCTTCGGCTGTTTTAATCTAAACAGATGAACGAAAAATTATATATACGATACAGTGAAATACTCAATCACAGTAATTGAATTATCATGACAATAACGCAATCATAGTAATTGAATTATCGTGGCAATACCGCAATCCTAGTAACTTTAATTATCGTGACAATAACGCAATCATAGTAACTTAAATTATCGTGACAATAACGCAATCATAGTTACTTTAATTACCGAGACAATACCGCAAGGGTAGTAACTTACATTATTAATTAACTATCTCGTATTGGCCTAGCAAATCTCGTATTGGCCCAGTAATTTTCATATTGGCCCAGTTTAGTGGTCATACAAATCTGATGTTTATACTGTGTTAATTAATAAAATTGTAAATAATCAAGTGAATTCACATTGGCCATGTTATTGGGCCTCGGACAGTCACACTATCCCTCGGCATTAAGCCTCGGGCTAATATGAATACCCTCGGTAACAAAGGCCAGTATGTATTCACTTGATTAATAACATTATATTATAGTGACAATACCACAAGAATAGTAACTGAAATCATCGTGACAATACCACAAGCATAGTAATTAAAAATTTCTCTTGACAAAACCGCAAGCATATTTACTTTAATTATCGTGACAAGACCGCAATTATAGTAAATTATATTATCCTTTTAAAATAACAAAAACGCATTATGACAGTACCCTTATTGTTACTTGGTTTGCCTCTCTAACTTCTTGTGAGGGGACTGTAACCTGGTTTGCCAGTGCAGTTTGCTCGGCCTGTAGTCTTAAAATTTCACCGAGAGTCATCTCAGCCAGAGGTTTTTCCGTCACAGCTTTTAACAAGGATGTTGGCACCGTCGGTGATGGAGTAGTTCGTTTTGTGGTGGTTATTATCGGTCTTGGTGTCGTCGTAGCTTTGGTTGTCGTCGTCGGCGGCGGCGTCGTCCGCACCGGTGCGGAAGGCCTTGTTGTTAACTCTTTGAATGTCACTTGAGATTGCGCCGTCATATTTGAAGAACTTGTGATAAGACTTTCCGCCGACATTTTAGTAATGTTTGTTGTTACTGAAACTTCTGGATTCTTTGGTTGGGTGTTCGGTGCTTGGGTTGACACAGTCGAAACACCTGTTATTTTATTTACACCCGTTTCTACCGAAGCGGCTTTAGTTTCCGTTACTGGTGAAAACCCATTGGATAGAAAATTTAGTAAAGGGTTATTGCTACCAGCAGAATCCTGTACGGACCCTGCAAATGCTAATCGGATAAGATCTTGTAACGAAATGGACTGCTCGGGATGGTGGACTGGCTTGGTTGGCGGAGCGGGGGTAGCAGTGTCGTACGTAGCCTGCATGGTAAATGGCCCTGTAACAACTGGCGGGGTGGTTGTAACTTGTGCGTTGTTATGGACCTGGTCCCACCATATACTGGAGAAGGGATCCGGGTTCAGCCATGTTCCTGGCGCCTGGGTAGTGAGAGCTCCACACAGGGCTACATACTGGGCAAGAACGAGAACTCCCCACTTCCTCCTGCAACGAACGAAAAAAATCCTCTACAGGTATCAGACCTATCAATAGTCTTCCCTATATTCACTACATTAAACATGACATCTTTCTAAAGGCTCGCAATCAAGGCTGAAACCATTTGATAAGAGATTAACGCTTTTACTCTTTTAAGGGCCCACTACACTCCTCCCCAGCACGTTCATCAAAATCTCAATAACGGTGATATGTCATTCAATGATACTTTGCACAAATAAATGTTACTAATGTATTATTATCCGTTTTGGAAAATTACCTTACTTTTAATTAAAGAAAGAACAAAATCCAACGCTTAATAATCAACTTAATAAATGTTTTTCTTTTTTCTTTTCTTTTAAATCAATATATACTGAACCAATATCTTCCCAGATAAACATATTGGTGATCAAATTCCTCCAGATATATGCTTTCACCGGCATTATTAATGTAATAATTGTTTTCCATTATACGTGCGTCAAGTTTTCATTTTGACCGGGTATATCTTTATCTTGATCAAGAAAACATGGCGATGTCAAATTTGTAAAAGCTTTTTGCTGATAAACCTTATTTAAATTAACTTGTCTGTCACGTGACTGTCAATTTATCGATAACTTACTATACAATGCAAATTTTAACACTCCAGTTAAACAAGTAAAATGTACGTGCTGTTTATATTTCGTTTTCTTCGAGCTACAAAATGATTAATGTAAATTTCATAATATGCCAAAGAAATAGCTTATTTATGCAGGTTAAATTAAAAATAAACAAACAAGTTTATTTTCCTTCGCTCGCTCATTCTGGCAAGTTTGCGACTTTGTATAAATAGCAGCAATAAGAAAACAATAGCTTGTTATGCGGCTGTCAAATTAATATATTTTCGTGTTGACAAAACACGTATATAAATGCATCTTAATGCATCATCCCGTCAATCTAAAATTCTGTCATACAACATGAAAAACTCCTTTTATATTACTGATGCCAATGAATGCAAATATTGCAGGAATTTTATCACAAATATGTTTAGCATATGTTTAACATGGATGTTATCGGTTCAGTATCCATCGGTTTGAAAAAAGAATAAAAGAACAAGAGCCATGTTACACATGGTTAATCCCCACGCCGGAAATAAGTTACCTGAAGGTTGTACTTTCGTATAATTTACCTGGAGAGGAAATCCTTAAAATACCATATAGTTATGGTCATGCTGAGGGACTTGCACACTGCTCTACATACCAATGTGCTCTGTCAGTATATGAAATTTGAATAAAATCCCTCAAGTAGTTTTGGAGTTATGCTCCTGTCACGGTACGAATCTAGTCACTATCTGGGGAGAAGATGTGTATGCGGACGGATAGCTCGGTCGGGAGAGCACTCGCCCTGTAAGCGAGGGGTCCCGGGTTCGAGTCCCGGTCTGGCTGCACATTCTTTCTCACCCTGTGACATTTGGCGCCCAACGTGGGGCCGTGATAGCTAACAGGGGTGGCCACCAGCCTGTAATAGCAAAATAAATACACGTAACTCTCTGGAATTCGAGGACGAATTTCCAAATTTGAGGGGGTGTATGTCACGGTACGAATCTAGTCACTATCTGGGGAGAAGATGTGTATGCGGACGGATAGCTCGGTCGGGAGAGCACTCGCCCTGTAAGCGAGGGGTCCCGGGTTCGAGTCCCGGTCTGGCTGCACATTCTTTCTCACCCTGTGACACTCCGGACAAAATTTATCAAGTAAAGAGGAATAACTCTAAAAATAGGTAAGGAAGAGTTATTGGACCTGCACACTGCACTACCTACCAATGTGCTCTGTCAGTGTATGAACGCAACATCACGTTCATCTAAAAAATCTTTCAAAATATCATATGTATACACAACCATACTAAACACATTCAACTATATTTTGCTGATGTTTGTATGAATGCGCAGTGATATTGTAGAAAGAATGCATCGTCAGTAACCATTAACTCTGCTTTGAAAGGTTTTAGAAAACCGTGAAGAAACTCTGGGTGAGTTACGCTTAAACCGGGGCTAGGCTGCATGGACACTAAAATGCATGTCCATTACTGCCCTTGAACAGACTTAATCAAACCAAGCTTGCAATATTTCGATTATTTGTCGTGATTGGAGGATTTCAATGTTACTTTTTGATCTATTTAAATATATCACAGTACCGTTGTTTGTGCCGTGTGGCGGCTGTATAACGTGTCCCCATATATTCAATAAGTGATGTTATCATTTACGACTTTCAAAGGCCGTTGAGCTGGATAACATATATAAACATCGTAGTGTAAAGGATATTGAATGATAATGCCTCTACCTGCTGGGAGTTGCCCTCGGAGCTTGGCGGCGCGGACAGTAATATGCATTTCCAAGTTTCCCTTTAAACAGGCTCAATCAAACCGAGCCTTGCGGCTGTTCTGTGGCTCTCAAACTTCCTTTTTCATCTATTTTATTATCACAGTAGCGTTGTTTGTTCCGTGTGGCGGTTGTTCAAAGTCTGTCCGTACGTTTAGTCAGTGCTGTTATCATTTACGACTTTTAAAGACCGTATTTTAAGATAAAATATATCTGAATAAAGAATATTGAGTTGCCCCAAACCCCGGCCTAGGCGGCGTGAACAGATATATGCATTTCCATGTCTGTCCATAAACAACTTCAAATCTATCCTGCAATATTGTATTCATTATTTGTCGTGTTCGGTAGCTTTCAAATGTTTAATAATCACAGAAGCGTTGTTTGTGCCGTGTGGCGGCTGTAAAAAGTCTCGCTGTGTATTCGATCAGTGCTGTGATCAATTACGCATATTGAAGGAAGTTGAGCACAATACACATATCTGTGTAAATATAATTTTGCGCTTTATCCGGGACTGGACAGCGGTGACAATAACACGCATCTCCGTTAATGCCCATGAAAAAGCTTAATCAAACCGAGCTTGCAATATTTTAATCATTTTTCGTGTTCGGTGGCTTTCAAAGTTCCCTTTCATGCTTAAATTGAGGTGAGCCTGAAAATATTGTTGTTGGTGTTGTTGTTCTTGGGGATTTTTATCACGGGTCAACTGGGAGAGACAGGTATCAAATTTCAAGCACCTTATTGGATGATATTAAAATCCAAAAGGACCAATCAGAAACTAGCGCTATGAGACTGGTCTTCAGTCTCATTCTGATCATTATCTTAGGCCAAGCAAATACATGTATTACATACAATTTAAATACTGACTATTTGTTCTTTTCTCGGCCACAAATGTCATACAGTACATGAACACAATTGCCACTATGATATGACGAAGCGAAACGCAGATTCGAAAGCGTGTTGTTCATAGCTCGTTTTATGACAAAAACTGAACGTCGCATGGCGCCCAGTACAGAAATTAATTGATTATTATCGATGATATTTGACCTAATTACCGACTTCACTAGTTCACATCTGGTCCATTATCTAACTGTGAAATGAACCTTCATTTAGAAACCTTCTTTGTTCGTTATTCGTTTCATTAAAACACACGTCTGCACTTAAGCTTTTTCGTGATTGATGTAATAGTATTATTTTGTTTATTAATGACGGAATTAATATATTAAATAAAAAATAAATAATACTGCAAAAAATCCTTCGATTTGACTGGACAATTTGCCATTAATGAATATTCGTTTTTACAGATTGGCCGTAAAATCGAATGCACCTGAACTTTCCGTTCCATCCTCCTATTTTTTATGTCGTTTTCTTTTCAATTTCGAAAAATCACCGAAGTTGTCTTGTTAGCGCTTTTACTAAGGATTGCGTACTTTGCTTTAGATCGTTGTGTCAAAGTTGAAAATAGAAAAATTACTATCTTATTTGTTCAAAATAATAACGAATCAACAATCCATTGAAAGTGAGCTCTTTGGTAGTGAGTATAAATGGCTTTGCAGGATAACAAAACTATTATCCGGCTTCTTAAAATGGTATGTGAGGCTATATTGCAGGTTTTGTGTTGTGTATTATCCATCGCAAGCGGCTGGGGTTGTACGACACCCAGGCCGACAATATATCCTTACATACACAACAAAACCGCTGTGTAATTAAAAAGTGCCATCCTGGCAAACATCCGAACAATAAAAATAGTCGACGTCGGAAATAAATATTTCTTAAAATGGTTATTTTATAATTAGTCACGGTTTAGATAAAAAAAAAAGGAGCATTTGCCCCAAATATTAATGCAGAGTCTTTTTCGGTCATTAAAATCCATCCAAAATTAAGCCCATGTTATGTATCCATTCGAAACACAATTTCATCACATTACGTTCCATTCGAATGTCTTACATTGCACTGCACATTGCACTTAAGCCATGTTGCTTTGCAATTTCTATTTTTATTAAAAGAACCAAAGAAACTCGTGTACATACATCGTACTCAGCAGTCCTCTGCGGCGCTATGTGTTGACAGGTTTTGGGTCATAAAGTTTCCCGATTTATCCATCCTCGCACACGTTTGTTGTAAACATTAACTTAATTAGATGAACATTGCGTTACGGTCCACGGCCAGACCGACACTTAACGTCATTCAAACGTCGAGAACAGTTTGTTGCGTTTTTTTTAAACTTTAAAATCATAAATTTCACGTTTCAGGGTTATATAAAATGAAAAACCAATCAGTATGAATAACTAATTTGGATATGTAAATACTTCAAGATTTAGTTCGGAATACAGGAATCAGTTAACATTGCAAAGTCTTTTTGAAACTAAGAACATAACAAACAGTTTGTTGTTGTTTTTTTTAACTTTAAAATCATACGTTTCACTTTTCAGAGTAATATAAAATGAAAAACCAATCAGTATGAATAGCTTATTTGGATATGTAAATACTTCAAGATTTAGTTCGGAATACAGGAATCAGTTAACACTGCAAAGTCTTTTTGAAACTAAGAACTTAACTGATCGAAAAGTAATATGCACGTCCATTACTTCTCGTGAACAGGTTTAATTTAACCGAGAATGCAATAGTTTCATATTTGTCGTGTTCTGTGGCTTATAACGTTCCCTTTTCATCTATTTCAATATCACAGTAGCATTGTTTTGCATGGAGGCAGCCTTAGTCTCTCAAATACATTCAAGCAGTGCTGTTATCAGTTACGTCCTTTGAAGATCGTTTAACACAATACTTATTAGCAATGTTAATAGTACTTATAAAATTACTTCTGTTTTAATATTTCGGCCTGTTTAAAGGCGTATGGTTTCAATATCTCAGCCAATATAGGTATGGATATTGTTCAATCACCCCAAGAGTATGCTTCCTGCTTTTTAAATGTGCATATGATTTCCATTACTGTCCATGAACACCTCAATCAAACCGAGCCTGCGATAATTTCATAGTTGTGTTCGGCGGCTTTAAAAGTTCCCTTTTATCTATTTCAAAATCAGTTTACCGGTTGCCGAGATACTGTCCTTTCAATATCGATCCTTATTTTGTTGTTGTTGTTGTTGTTGTTACTTCCCAGTTTTTAGGCCCTCCCGCCTCTGAACGAGGACATTATGGTGTGGACATACCAGCTTCCCATGGTGGAAGAAGACCCCAGGTGCCCCTCCGGGCAATTTTCAGGCTCGAGCGGGCACCTGGGTAGAACCACCGACGTTCCGCAAGCTAGCTGGTTAGCTTCCTCACATGAAAGATCTTGACCCTGGTAGGTCTCGAACTCACAGCGGTGAAGGGCAAGTGATTGTCAGTCGGAAACCTTAACCACTCGGCCACGGACGCCCCCTTATATCGATCCTTATGGATGCTGGTGGCCTTATATGTGACAAGTGACATAATTAATTGGGGCGCGCCACGGGAAAAGGTACCTTCGGTCATATTTTGTGACATTTTAGTTGTTACTATATTTAGAAATAACTTACAACAATCTATTATTTTCTCATAAATAAAAGGTGATTTTTTTACAAATTTTGTCAATAAAATTGTATTTTTTCCACGAAATGCATAATAATGAATGTCGTCTGCTCAATTTTAAGACGTCATTTCAATAATTGACGTCAATTGTCCGAATGTACCTTTTCCCGCGACGCACCCCAATTAAGGTGCACTGGTTTCCTTGAAATAGATTTCTTAAACAATACTTTAAATCACATTAATTATAATAAATTTCCAATATTATTACATGAAAGACGTTCTGTTAATTTGTGATTGTATTAATTTAGTATTTATATTAATGCACAAAAATTGAAAATGTCGCAGGTCACCATTTAAAATGGCTGCCTCCAAAAGGATTACGTCCGTAAGTCCTAGTTTGGTTATTTCTGGTACAATATTCAAATTTGTTTCGCGCAGGTGTAGAAATTTGTAACTCTTCATATTTATATTTTAAAATGTCCGGAACCTCCCTTCTTCGAGTTTTATCTATGTATCGTCTGCTATACTAAGAAACAAGGACTTCCCTTCGTTCTGCCCTTCTGTCAACCAATATATGTTCAGATTGAAAACTACTTGCATTTGATGTCTTTCCAATTGAATTACATTGGGGGTTTTCTCAGACAAATAAAATCAGTATTATCACTGTTTTGAGTGTGCATACTATTTTTATTTTCGCTAATTCAAAGTTATGGTGCAATGCTTTCTATGATCAAAAAAGAGAAACCTGACACATTTTTACATATTTTCCCGGAATCAGCTATGTAAATTCTTGTTGGAAATGATACAGAATGTGTTTAAACTTTCTGTGCATTTTGGAATTTCTGTGAATTTGATATTTCAGGTTCAGAAAACACGTGAATTAGTCATTAGTTTTTTTTATGGCAGTCTGGTAGAATGATTTATAAACCTTCTTTGCATTTGATATTTCTGTGCATTTGGGTTTTCAGGTGCAGAAAACACGTGTTTAAGTCATAAATTTTTAGGTTATCTGCAAAAATATAGAATTAATAAGTGTTTCACAGTTATGCAAAACTTTACATAGTGTCAGGTTTCTTTTTTTGTGGAGTGTATGTTCGTTGCAAGGCGCACTATATCCGGCGCAAGATGATATGTGTACACAATTAATTGTTTTTGTTTATCTCACGTGAAAATCAAGAACCTTTATTTGCTAATGAAATGTTGACACCTCACTTAACTAGCGACAGTCATATTTACAGGCTCTCTGCAAGAATCTACACTTTTTGTGCCAAAATTACTTTAAGAAACCGCGTTCTAACATATAATTAATGAAATTGTATGTTGTTTCTATATTTGATGAATTAAAATGCTTCAGAGTCCTCTCAATCATGTACACAATTAGTGAGATAATGATTTCGGATGACAAATAGAATGTCTCGGTGACAGGCGAACATCTTTATGATGGATTGCTAAGGCATAGTTTTCTAACGGGAAAGTAACACCTTTGCCAAACCCTAATGTAAACCATAACAATATTAAATGGACGCGAAAGGTCTTTTCAGATTAAGTAATTCTTCATATTTATTACATTTTTTCAAAAAAGTAGGTCAAGACATTTTTACATTCAATGCTTTAGGTGTAAGTGTTTATAAATCTCCACTATATAATCTATACTAAACATGACACATTTCAAAAGGCTGACAGTCATAGCTTTTACCATTTGCTAAGGTGTTAAGTCACATCCTTTTAAAGTGTTTGTAATGTCCATTTAAATCAAAGTCCTGTATGAATTAAGAGAGATCGGACACCTTGAAAGAATGTCCTTACTAGAGAAACAAAAAGGATGATGCTCGGCTCAGTAAGTTTTTGAATGGGAACCCGAATAAAATTAATCCCTTGTGTTACTTGCATGATAAACTACACTTAACCAATGTTCTAATTACACCGATCAAAAAAAATTGAAATTTTTCTTCAAATTTGAAACATAATAAGATGCACCATTTTTACTTCTTTTTCTGAAATTTCCATTTAAATCCCACCGTGTGTTCTTAAACCAAGGACATTTAATCGAGGTAACGGCAAAACCAAAAGTCACAAAATTCACCGTAGCTTTTGTATAAAGGATATAGAGGATACACAGAAACCGGCAAAAACTGCTGAAAAGCCTTCTGTGTAACAGCTAAACAGTCGCATAATTGCAGAATTGCATAGAATTGTTCAAAATCGCGTAAAAATCCATATTTAAACAATGAGGCGTGAATTTTCGTTTACGGACAATATACCGACAATTTTGTGACTTTTGGTTTTACCCCTACCTTGATTAAATGCCAGTGGTTTCTAAACGCGTGAAGAGAATTCAGTAATTGTTTCATACAAAGAAGTGACAGTGTTGTATCTTATTATATTTCAAGTTTGAAGTTTATATCCCGAATCCTTGCTGAGAAATTTAAAAAATACTGAACAAATTTGAAAACTCACTTGTTTTTAAATTTAAATATTTTGTTTCGTGATGATATATTTTATTTTTCATTTAGTTTGTAGTATTTGAAAATATCTGGACATTTGATAAAGCGGGAAGATATTTTTTATTTTTGCACAGAGATCAAGGTTATCTTCTATTTCCTAAATGATGAGATCGCTAATTTATAACATAAAAGTATCAAAAAGGTTATTTGACAAGTTTAGAAGTTTATGGCAAGTAAAGAAGGAAAAAAACACAACCTTTAAAGCCCACTGATGGAAAGAAATAAAATACAATTACTTAAATATCCGTTTTAGCAAATTACCTCCCTTTTAATTGAAATCAGAACAAAATTCAACGCTTAATTTTCCACAGCCATGCTTTTTTTTCCTCGTTTCTGTTTTTTAAAGCCGATAGATACTGAACCGACAACTTCCAAGATGAACATATTGGTGATCAAATTCCTCCAAATATTTGCATTCACTGGCATCATTTATGTAATAGGAGATTTCCATGTTATTCTTGTCAAGTTTTCATTTTGGCTCAATATATGATCGGTGTAGTTAGAACATTGGTTAAGTGTATTGAAGATTAACTGACAGATGAATACGCAGACCAGCCCGTGTAAGTCTTGACTAAAGAAAATCTTGTTAAGCGACAGACAGAAACTCACAGTTGTCATGATATGCTTCATAATGTTATGTACTCAAAGCTGACATGATATGCTTCATAATGTTATGTACTCACATCTGACATGATATACTTCATAATGTTATGTACTCACATCTGACATGATATGCTTCATAATGTTATGTACTCACATCTGACATGATATACTTCATAATGTTATGTACTCACATCTGACATGATATGCTTCATAATGTTATGTACTCACATCTGACATGATAAGCTTCATAATGTTATGTACCGTCTGATAAAACTATAAAATCTAGCAGGCTTCATGCTCCCAAACTTCTGTAAGTTTGATTTACGTTCAGTATCAATACAACAGATATTTAACTCTATTTTTGACTATTTCAATCTATGTTAGAAACGACATAAAATGCTAGTTGGGGATGAATGTCAATGTTATCAAGTTTCTAAAAACGGGACCTAATTGAGTATTGTATATGACCAAGACAATGACTTTAAATTATGAAACCTCGACAAGAAGTACCTCTTGGGAAAAGAGGGAAGGGAAGGAGGTACAGAGAAGCTGGGTAAGGAGGAAGAAGAGGAAGGAGTATGAGGGAGGTAAAGATGGCAGGGAAGGAGGAGAAAGGAAAAAGAGGGTGGAAAAGAGGGAAAGAAGGGAGAGAAGAGGAAGGGGATGGAAGGAGGGAAAGGAGGAAGGCAGAAGTCAGGGTGAGAAGGAGAGGGGAAGGAAGATGGAGTGATATAGTAGAGGGAGGGGAAAGTGAAAAAAGGAACGAAGAGGGAGAATAAGAGAATAGAGATAAAAGGGGACGAATATAAAGAAGACTAGGGGAAGGGTGGAGAAAAGAGAGGAAAGAATGGAGACTAGAGAGGGAACGATGGAGGAGATAAGGAAGGATGGAAAGATGGTGAATATAGAGAAAAATAGGGGAAGGGTGGAGAAGAGAGGGAAGGATGGAGAAGAATGAGGGAAGGGGAACGATGGAGAAGAGAGAAGGAAGGGGAACGATGGAAAGAGGGTGAATATAGAGACGAATAGGGGAAGGGTGGAGAAGAGAGGGAAGGATGGAGAAGAGAGAGGGAAGAAGGATGGAGGGAAGGGGAGGTGAAGGATGGAGAAGAGAGAGGGAAGATGAAGGATGTAGAAGAGAGAGGGAAGGGGAAGGATGAAGAGGAGATGGGGAAGGATGGCAGAGAGGGAAAGGGGAGGATGGAGAAGAGAGAGGAAAGAATGGAGAGGAGAGAGGGAATGGGAAGGCTGAAGATGAGATGGGGAAGGATGAAGGAGAGAGGGAAGGGGGAGGATGGAGAAGAGAGAGGGAAGAGGAGGATGGAGAATAGAGAGGGAAGAAGAATGATGGCGAAGAGAAAGGGAATGTGACTGATGGAGAAGAGAGAGGGAAGGTAAATGATGGAGAAGAGAGAGGAATGTGACTGATGGAGAAGAGAGGGGGAAGGTGAAGGATGGAGAAGAGAGGGAATGATTGAGAAGAGAGAGGGAAGGTGAATGATGGAATAGAGAGAGGGAAGAAGAAGTATGGAGAAGAGAGGGGGAAGGTGAATGATGGAAAAGAGAGGTGGAAGGTGAATGATGGAAAAGAGAGGGGGAAGGTGAATGATGGAAAAGAGAAAGGGAAGAAGAAGGGAGAAGGAAGTGGGAGAAGAGCGGGATGAAGACGATGGAGAGAGGAATCAGTGACAACATGGAGGGGAGAAGAGAGACAGAGAGCAGAGGGAGGAAGAAGAGATTGGGTAAAATTAAAAAAGGAAAGAGGTTACAAGAGCTAATGGAAGAAAGGATATGAAGGAGTGGCGGGTAAGAGTAGTGTAAAGAAAACGAACAATCCGATAGAGGAGAAGGGCTTTTGGGCAGACAAGATTTTGGAAGAAGAGGTGAAATTTTACAAGTACTTTAAAATTAATAAAGAGCCAGTAAATAGAAAAAAGATATAAAGGGAGGTAATTAGTGTATTAAAAGGGGAGGTGAAGGAAAGTGTGCTCAGCCATGCGACCACATACATGCGCCAAGCCAAAACTGTTCCCCGAAAGGAACTCAAATGCTGTCCCCTAAAGGAACTGCCTTCTGATTGACAATAAGTATGACCTGTTATATCGAAACAATTTGTTTATAAAGCTAAAATTTAATTTTACAACTTCTCTTGGTCTTTTCCAAAAATGCAATTTTGTAAATAATATAATGAAGAACAAATAAAATAAAATAAAAAAGAACACATTTGGTTTACCTAATATGTTTTTGGTATTAAAGGTAGGTAATTCATAGAATGATATTCTTTATCGTAAGTATTGGTCCAAAACAGCAAAACCTCTTTATAATTTCTTCAGAATAAGTTTAGCATTCCATCTGGGCTTTGTTAATTGGATCAATCCTTTTGGAGATCTTAGAAAAATAGTTTTGCCGATTATTACTCGTTAAACAAAATTCATATTTAACAGTTTATCAAACCATTAGTTCCTCGCTGGCATCAATCATATCATAAAAGTTTCACGTGCTAAGATTGGCCATAGTACAGTGGTAGAGCTTCGGCCTCTCGTTCCGAAAGGTACGGGTTCGAATCACCTAACAGGAAGTTTTATGAATTTCAGCAAGTAAAAAAGGAAGATTGAGTAAATTACTCAATCTTCCTTTTTTACTTGCTGAAATTCATAAGAGCAATTTATTCGGTGATTTGAGATGTAAAAAAAGGGCAGAATATTCGTTATTGTTCGCCATCAAAACAAAATGGTTAATGTGCTTGTATATTATACGAAGGATTATGTATAGTAAATATTCACCCTTATAAATAAATATTATAAACTTAACACCACTGTTGAATAGTTTCTATTTTCAGCGGATCTGCAACATGCACGCTCTGCTGCGACGTGCGTCGGTTATGTTATATGTTATTGTCACTCTACGTCCATTTTCCGTTTAGAAACGCGATAATTCGATTGGATAGTTATAATAAGCATATAAGCTATAGGGAGTTAATCACTTTATTAAGTTGCGAGTCATGTGTACAGGCCACACATTTACTTCGTATGTTATCATCAAAGACATTTCCAAAAAAATCTTTTTAAAATAAAGTATTAGATTTTATTGGCCTTCTTAATATTTTTAAAACAGTCTGTACCTAATTATTATTAAAATACTGAATCATCTATTTTTTTTTAAATATAAATCCAAGAAACCAACTACAAACACAATTTTTATTTTCTACATATTCTGTAGATTTGTTGTCCGATATAAGGGACTTAATTCAAATATCTGACTACATTCTTTCTATCAGGTAATATTCAAATTATAAAGCATATTTAGCAGGGTCCTGGATTGGACGCACGTTCACGGATCTGTCGGCCAAGATTCAATTCATACAGTCATAGCAAAGATTATTTTTGAAAATTAATTATAGAAACACATGAAATTTATCGTGACGACATTATAATAAAAAGATGTGTACTTTTATGTTCAAAATGTACTTTTATGTACAAAAACCGACTTCTGGCCTATCTTTGAGTGATGATGACATTCCTCTACTGTTTGCTGCTTTTTTGTGTGTGTGTTTTTTTTTTAATAAAGTCTTTGATGTCCATTTTTCGCATATTTCCAGCATATTGCAAACACCTAAGTTTGACAACCCCAGTTTAACGTCTCATCTGATGATGTGTAATTCGTGACACTGGTGTTTTTTGTATCCTCAAACTAATTATAGATGTTTGACATTTTTAACAAAATCTATACTTAATGAAAAATTCTTCGCGGTTGCTGTTTTTCATACATTCTGATTATCAACAAATACGGGTTATTTAAATTATTCTTTTTTCAGTCTATTTATGGTATCATTTGTTTAGTTTAACTGTGATTTTAATGTAGGTGCGCACAAGAATGCCAGTGAAAATTCATCCAGGCGATATTTTAAGATATCAAAGTAATTTGAATTATAATTAGTTTAATTAACGATTATATTAATAATTAAACTTCATTTATAATTAACGAAAATAAATTCAGCCGTTGATTTCGGCTGGTGACCCAGTCCTTGTCATGTCGTCTGATGAAATATAGAACAGTTGAGTGCTCCATCGTTGTCCAGTCGCCTAACGGCTCAGAGGGGCCAACGGTTCACCATCTTGCGTCTTCACACCAGTACATCCACGGGGCGCATCCTCAACCACGATGTCAGTCGTGAAAAAGTTCCTGGCAGTGTCATTGTGATTGAAGAAAACGAGCCATTTCTCCTGTGCCTTCTCCATGACTCACACATCCCATGGAGATCGGATGTTAGGTTGGTGACCCTCGAACATGGCTTAACCCCCCCCCCCTCCCCAAGCGGCAACAGGCTTTACCTTTACAATTTGAATGGAAGCTTATTCAATATTCTATGAATGTCTTTATGACGTTAGATTACAATTTTCACCTACCAGATTCAATCGAACGGTAGTTCTTTCCATTCCCGTGTAATGCACAGTTCGTTACAAATATGCATTACGCATGTGTGCATGGTAACAAAAAAGGCGTTGTAAAACTTCTCCGAAACAAACCATATATGATTAATCAAGTGTCATCGCCATCTACACCACTGCCAATACTGCTGTTGCTGTTGCTGCAGCACTGACAGTTAGCCCACCGAGCAATGGCTTTCTGAAACCGGGCCCGTGTTCAGCGATTTCGAAAGAACCCTTTATCGTTCAAAAAAGCGTTGTTTAGCCTGAAGACAAAAACTTCACAGATAGGATAGACGTAGCACAACTATTTGTGCGCAACAAGGGCTTTTCTATTTATACGATGATCGCCCTTCGCGCACAACCCAGTTAGCACTCAAATCAATGCGGAAAATTTTCCTTCTATGTCTATATGCCAGTGACCAGAATCCTGTCGCAACTTTTAACGGCTTCAAATAGTTTTTTAAACCTTATATATCTTTTAAAAAATTACATACCTGAAAAGCTAATTCCAACTAGAATCAGTATATGTGATACTATTTAAGAAACTTGTTCGTTTATTATGAAAAAAGCTTATAAACCTCTACACATGTCAGCAGTTTTTATGTTACACAGCTATAAGTTTATCTGACTGTAGTGTATCGATTTATAAAAGGGACGTTTTCATTGGCCAGTTAGCACATTAAAATCTACAAGTAAACGGCATAAACAATAATAAGTTTAAAAGTGTCATTTGTGGAATATTTTTTATTTTATTGATACTTTATAGACTATTTATGTTTTATAACAACAAATAAACATAGCAGTGCTGAAATTTTCAAGTTGCGGTGAAAAAAAAGGGAATTTAAAGCAGTGCGATTTCCACCACAGTTTTGATAATAACTGCTCGAGACGTAAAGGACAGACATCTATAAAAAGTCAGTATGATAATGGGTCTGTGCTTGCCGTCGAATTATTGAGACTAGGATAGACGGTATAGTTACTTTTTAATTCTTGAAGTTAACGTTTGTTAACAACAAGATTTATCAATGAACGCCTTATTTAAAAGCATGTTCTATTATTGAATTTATTAAATTTACCTTAATTAAAGCCATTGTATCACTAAACATATTACTTTTTCATGTATCGCTCTTTTTAAGTATTTTTACACATCATGAAATTTCTGTTACCAGTAACAAATGCACATTATTCAAGTAACAAAATATAACAAAGAGAAAAGAAAAAAACTATTTCGCATCTGAATCAGGTTCATATACTTTAAGTAACAAGAGGGGCTCCAACTGAGTTAGTATATTTTGAATAAAAGTTAAATTGCTTGTCATTTCTGTGCGCTCTCTAACACAAGCAACAAAAGCTTATATATCCCAAGTAACAAGACGGACACATATTGAAATGGTCTGTTTGGAATAAAAGTCAAATAGATAATCATTTCCTTGGTAACACAAGTAACAAAAGGTAACGTCCATACATACCTGAAGGAACAACACGTACTGAACAAGAGGGGCACAAACTGAATATGAGTTTTAAAAATACTCAGAAACATTCCATATTTATACTTCCTGATTTTAGACAGATAATTGTTGTTAGATATAAAAGTAAATAAAGCCCAAACACTAACATGAAATAAAATTTAGTGTCTGTAATTAAAATCGTTGTATCTGATACGCTAGACTGGTACCACGATCGTCTATGCATAGGACGAACTCTTTCGCGTGACAAGTCGCTCGGGGACCAGTCTACTGATACGCCCGTGAAACGGATAGTCTATAAAAAGAATCCGCAATTTTTTTTTTATCTATAATTTTTTTCATATTACAGCTTGTAGTACTTACAAGGTCAGATAGTGAATAGAAATGACATTTAATAAGCGGGGTACCATATATACCCCGTCACCTTTATAGAACCACACATATAGGTATAATATCGAAGTAAGACCCGTAACTTACCACATTTCTTAGAATATATATACAACCCCTGATTAAGGTTTATTACAGAGACCCCATATCTGACGATATTTCTGTATATATATATTTCCACATGATGTGATTAACAACATATAATACGAACAAAATAGCAAGTAGCATAATACAAACGTAAGAAGAGCATGCATGCATGTACAATCACTCCGTGTAACATTAATACTAACATGACAAGCATATAATTAGAATCATGTAAATGACTGACACTCAACATGAATACAACTAGCATAAATATAAAACACGACAACATGATTACAACCACGGCAGATAGTATAACACAGATGAAGATAATATAACACATATCACTCTAGCACCAATACAAACAAAAACCGGAGTTTTCGGTATTGTTAACTGCCCATTTGTACTTTTTACCGTAGTTGTGTTTCTGCCTCTATCTCTGTAGAATTTTTCCATTACTTTATTTCTTTCATCTTTGGTTTTTGCTCCCCAAATGTCTAAATTGATCGAATAATGCCTGAAATTATCACTAAGTATGAAATTCCCCATTCCTACCATTGCTTTTTCAATGTCTTTATATTGCGAGATAACTATTTTCTGTATAATTTCTATGAGGTTTGACATATCTTCAATTTTGTGGTTAGTCCCTATTTTTAATAAATTGTTAAATGATTCCGCGTTGTTATTTGTCCAATCTTTATCTAGAGCTTTTGCTCTCATTGGGATATTGACTTGATCGCGTATAAGTGGTATTATTCGTTGGTCACAATATTTTTTGAAATCCGGTGCCTTTTCTTCTATTAAATCATTACATGATTGTAGGCGCGATTCAAATATGACGGTTGTGTCGGCATCAGTCAGGCCATTTTCCCCGAAAAGTGCATTTACAATAAACTTTTTATCCGTATCTTTTACGCCTACTTTTCGTAAAAGATAGTCTTTCACGTTGTTTTTTAGATGCCGCGTACATATGATCTGCGTTGAGCCTGGTAAAGATCGTCTAATGCTTTTTCTTAGAGCTGTTTCATCATCTGAGCCAATAATTAATTTTTGAATTTCTTCGTCTGTGAGTTTACCACCTAAATGACTGAAAAACGCGTTAAAGGTTTCGAAATCAGATTTTCCATGAAGAAATGACGGTCCTAAAAATATCGGGTTTTGGTTTGTGTCTATTCGCCTTACACTCAAGTTTTTAAATACAGTTGTTGTAAGATGAAGTTCTCCAAGGTTGTACGTTTTATCGACCCCGAGAATGGATCCGCTGTCAACAGCACAGAAACGTTTAAGATCTTGTATTTGTTCGTCAGTATATATGAGTACTGAAGGTCCCGTCTGGAGATGAACGACGGCGCGAATGAACGGATCTTTTTGGTATACTCGGTTCTCAATGTTGATAATATGATCGGCGAGATTCTTTAAGTACAAGTCATCTGTTGGTCTTTTGTTTTGACGGTTTATTTCATATTTCAAATTTTGCATTTGTTTTAGGTTCCTTGGAACAGACAATAAATCGCTATTATCATTAAGTTCATCATAGACATTTTTGGCGGTCGCGTAGCGTATCATGTTTTTTGCTTGTTCCTTTACATCCGGCTTAGTTCTGGTATAAACGCGCTTAGCTTCCTGTTTTTTCACGTTTCCGTGGTATTTTCTGCCCGGGAATATTCCAATATATTCAATAATTGCGATGTTTTTTCTTAAATAACTGTGTGTTTACAAATATCTTCAATAACAGCCTCTAATTAATTAAATCAGTTCACAGTTTCAGTAATAAATCCCATTTATCCATTTATATTCATCTGTTAATTTATACCTTTGTGTAATAAATTACTTGACAATGAACATATACTGAACCAAAAAAGAAACTTTCGCCACGTTTATAGTAGATATGTTAGTACAGTTTCAATCCTTTTGGCTGAAAACTTACATTATTTTGTAAAATAGTGTATTGTGTTGTTTTTTTAAATCATCATTTTGGAGGAAATGATAAGATTGACTGTTGAATTTTAAATTAAATTGAGGTAGGGGGTCGTTTCTAAAGTTAACAATCAGTAGCGTGTGTGACCGCCGTGTGCGATGCTGACTGCCTGACAGCGACGCCGCATTGAGAGCGCAAGTTGGTTAATGTCAGCCTGTGGAATATTATTCCATTCTTCAAGCAATGCTGCTCAATGGTCGTTGACTTTGTTTGGAGGGTTCGTACGTCGACGTACGCGTCGATCCAGATCATCACAAAGACTTTTTGAGGGCCAGTCGTCGATGAAATCAATGTTATGATTTTGTAAATACTGTATATTGACACAAGCAACATGGGATGTTGCATTATCCTGTTGTAACATCATTATTACGTAATGAGTATACATGTATATATGTGTGTACATCTAAGTGGTACCTTGAACAACTGGCACACACTTTGCGAAAGTTTCTTTTTTCTTGTTCAGTATAAAAAAAACTTTCGTGCGAATAAATTCGATTTGAATTGTCGTCCATTATGTAACTATAGCCTTATTATCAGCCGCTAATTTAAACCAGTTCACAGTTCTGTGATGAAAAAGACTAAAGCGTTTACATTTATTACGTGTTTTTTTTTGCCCAATGTGAAGTAAATCAATAATACTTTTAAATATTTAATTGTCTTGAGAAAATCTTTGTTGTGTTCATGGCATCTCTATAGGCCTACGAGATAATTATGCATAAACAAAGAAGTTGACGAGTATGTCTTAATCTATTATGTTCATATTCGCATAATTTACGAACATGTTGCATGTATATTATACCTATAATTCGATGTATATTGAATTATAATGATTGTTTTTCACTTTTAATATTAAATAATTATCTTTTCATTACGTTTTCCCACACTTTTACCACCTTTTTCCACGATTATATTCACGAGTATGCCCTAATCTATTATTTTCATATTCGAATAGTTTACCGAACATGTTGCATATATAATAAACTTATTATTCGGTGTATTTAGAATTATAATGATTGAATTTTTTTGGTTGAAATAACTATCATTTTATTACCTTTTCCCCATTTTTAACCACCTTTTTCCACGATTATATTCACGAGTATGCCCTAATCTATTATTTTCATATTCGAATAGCTTACCGAATATGTTGCATATATAATAAACTTATAATTTGATGTATTTTGCGTTATAATCATTATTTTAGACTTTTTGTATCAGATATTTATATTTTTACCAGATTTTCCACATTTTTATCACCTTTTTCCACGCGTATGCCCGAATCTATTATGTGCATATTCGCATAGTTAACCGAACATGTTGAACGTATAATATATATATTATACGATGTATTTTGATTTATAATTATTGTTTTTTCACTTTTTTGTATCAAATATTTAATTTTAACCACCCTTTTCCACATTTTTATCACCTTTTTCCACGAGTATGTCCGAATCTAGTATGTGCATATTCGTATAGTTAACCGAACATGTTGAACGTACAATATACATATTATTCTATGTATTTTGATTTATAAACATTGGTTTTTCACTTTTTTGTATAAAATATTTAATTTTAACCACCCTTTTCCACATTTTTACCACCTTTTTTTACATTTTTCCACATTTTTGTACATTTTTGCACATTTTTGCACATTTACGGTATTTAGGGACACCGCACGTCAAGTGTAGTTTTTAGATCACTCGCATTTGGCAATGTTTTGACTTCCTCCATGCATCAACAATTAGAAATGTTTCTACTGTTTTTCAAAGATTTTAATTTACGCTAAATTATTTAACGTCAGATTAATAAGCGAAAGAATGGGTTCAAAAGATTTACATGCGACAGATAATTTGCTTAGCATTCCATTCACAAGATATGCTGTAGTTACCGTGTGCCTACCTGGATTGTCACTCGCTTACTGCTTCTGGTCGGCATTTTTGTTTGCAAACCCAAGAGACATTAACGACACAGATTGCAACGTGAGTAGCATTAATTTGTTTATCCATTGACGTAAAGTATTGACATATGTGTCAGTGGTACAGTATGATAAAATATGTTGTTCTTAAATGAGCGCATATGAACCATAATTTTTAGAAATGGGTGTGGTCCATGATTTTTTTAAAGATCTCCGAGAGCCACAAGCAATAGTCATGCTGGGACTGTGTAAACTTGCTTACAGTGTGACAATACTAGATAACTAAAAACCAAGTGCTCCATTAAGTTTCAGGAGTGACGAAATGTTTAATTATGGGTGTAAAAATAGCAATCAAAATAGAAATTTACAGTGGCTAAATCAATCTGATAACTGGACCTTAAGAACAGCTGGCTTCACAGGTTGGAGGTCTGGAAACCAGAACCCAACCCAGTCCTATGAGGAGTGAATAGTTTTAAAGTCTAAGGCTTTCATTACATTCTTGTGAGAGTCAGCTGATCTGGTTCTACATTGGTCGCACAATGTGTTGAAATGCATCTATATGAATTAAAGGGATAAGATCTCAACAACAGCTGTCAGTCATTAATGCAAAGTGTTTTCATTTAATAGGTAACAAACAACATCCCATCAGTGAGCGCAGTGACAGGAGTAAAACCTCAAGCTTACGTGTGGAGAATATGTATCGGACTTCACTCTACACCGCGGTTCTTTGTAGGCGTCATGTACTACAACTACTACATGAAGAGTTTACCATTCATAACAAAACATCTTCAACGATGGTACAAGTTCCTTATGTCCCTGTGCTTTTGGCTCTACACTATAGAGTGCGCTACCCTTTTAGCAGTCAGCTGTATATCAAATAAAGAGAATTACCGTAAGTAAATTGGTAAAATGTATAAATGTAAAATCATTAATATTCTTGAGATACTGATTTTCCTGGAATTTTGTTTGCACCTTGATCTATGAATTAAAAACCCTCCCGAAATAGAGTTGAAGATAACTTTAGTTTAGAAAACTGAGTTCCACTAAAATTGGAACCCACAAAAACGATGTCTAATGGAAAAACGTTATATTCTATGCCCATGAATATCCATTAACCGTATTTCTTTGCTGTCGTGGAACTAGCACTTACATAAAATTATTTCAGTTAAGGCCAGAGAAAAAAAAAGTTAGATTCTCATGCGGATTTTGAGAAAAAAGGGGCGGGTGGACATTTTTTTTTTTTTTTTATTAACAAAATACTTGAGAATTGAAGTAAAAACTAACTTAAAATTTTGAGAAAATGGCATTTATTGTTACCAGAACCTTTGGTGTAGAATTTTCGTCCATCTTTTCAATTTCTTCCAAAAAATCATGATAACAACTAACAAAAGTGGCATGTTGGTGCCTATTCTAGCTTGAAAAGCCATACCAGACTTTAATAGTGACACTATCACCTTCGGTAAGCTTTGAAATGATGAACATTTTATTTTATTGTTGTATGCCATGTTTTTGTTTCCATATCCGGGATAGTTTAAAAGCGTTCCATCAGGAACAGAATATATTCCGATTTTTTTTCCAATAAATTTGTTTGAGGCAGGTGGTTTTGGACAGGGGCGGGCGGGGATGAGAATCTAAAATATTTTTTTCTATTGCCTAATCTTAATACAATTATGTCCTTTCTTAAAATTTACACAATATAGTAACATTTATTTCATGAAAGTCAAATTAACTCTCATTTTTTTAACAGTTTGCCTGTTGGCCTTTATCAAAATTTTCCTGAATTTTGTATAGAGGCCACCAGGGCAGAAAGTTAATAAATAAGTGACATTAACTGTGTTAAATGAATAACTTGAATATACCTTAGGATAATTTGGAGAAGATAAAGTCAAATATACAATAAGATACATGTATCTCCTTCACCCCCCCCCCCACCCCCCCCTCCAGTCTGAACCAAGAGTGATGAAATGAAATTATGTCTGCCATACCTTTTGTTCGCACATTTTCTAAAACTCTAGTGGGATTAAGCGAAACTTGGTATGAAGCATTAATTGTATGTTTAGTTGGGCCCAACTAAAGTATTTGTACTAGTGATGACACAAAACTTACAATACAACATCTATACAAGTCATCAAAGCTATATCTGGCAACAAGAATGATAATTCCTAATTGAGTTATTATTTATTTATCCCCCTTTCAAGGCTTTCATATGACTAACCCAAAACTCTTGCCTGACCAGCATTCAATTGAGTTATTCCACATTAATATTACTATTAATATTACTTATACTGAAACATAATATTGCTTATATTTGTCATAAACAATAAACAGTCGTCAAATTACCGGTAATAAAAAGCACTATCAAATTGAATCAGTATTGATGGTGTTGATTTGGGTATGGAAAACATTTGGGTTGGTTAAAGGGGCAACAGGACTATATAAACCTCAGGATGGCACTGGGGCAGGCTTTTCTTTAATTTTATGCTTGTTACAAGGAGTCTTTTTTTTTTTAAAAAAGAAAAAAAAATCTACTGAAAAAATTAATTTGAAAATTTTCACAAATCTACATTGTTTGCCTTTTAAACTTGTCATCTAAACATTTAAGTGAAATATCAATTATAAAGGTGACTTTCTGAAAAAGTTTAAACCTGTCTGACAGAAGATTTTTTAATCTGAATTTCCCGGAAGGTGTGTCTAACTGATTCACATTGTAAAACAGGCATGCATTATAATATATAGGCCCACATTATAAAATATGGGCTCAAGTCATATAACAAAGGCCCACAATACATGTATAAAACATGGGCCAAAATAATGAAAAATGGTGCACATCATAAACAGACCCTTGCGAGTAGCAAATAAGGGAGTAACAGAGAATTTTGTATGTTACCCCTACAGTTGTGGAAAAAATATACAGGTTTTGAACCTTCAAATCTTTTTTAACCCTTTACTCCATATTTATGCATTGTACTGCATGTATGACAACTGTGAATCCAGATCAGCTCATACATCCTTGCAATCTGATCAGGATCTGCACTGCTTGCCTTTAGACAGAAATGACCTAATAAATCAAACAGCAAGCTGTAGATCCTGATCAAATGACATGGATGTGCTGGCAGATCTGGATCTACCTGTTTGCCCATGCAGTAAAGGTGTATCAATCCATTTAAGGGTTAATCCAGAAGCTGTTAACAGTGTTTTTTTTATGCCAAATATTTGGAGAAATAGGGCCCCATTCCCCCCTCAAAATAGTATATATTTTTCCCCCACGTGCAACAAAAAATTCCCCCTTTGCTGGAGTCTGTTACGGACGGTTAGATTTGTTCCGCTAATGTGTGATAGTGAAAATTATAGTTAAGATGATAAATCTTAGGCAAGATTTACTTGGTTGTACTACAGTGTTAGCAAAGAAAATAGCAAAAGATCAGTGAATACTTTGTTTGACAGCTGCAAGTGTCTTCCAAATATTCCCCCTTTTCTTTGTTCGTGTCGCAATTTTCCCCCTCCAAAGGGCTGCGACCCCCTTCCCCCCAAGTGAAAAAAAAAACACTGGTTAACCATAGCATGGTTAACAGATTGGATTGTTTTGATTGTAAAATTCACTATTTGGCACTAGAAACTTCTCAGCTTTTTTTTTCAATCAAGGTTGTTTTGACATACGATTGATTTTCTGCCAGTAGATAAATCAGGTCTATTGATTAATCAACATTCATTCCTTGAAACACTGGGATAATGCGATTAATTGGTTTTCTTAATTCATTAACCAAGTATTTGATGACATTTTGATACTAACACCATTGTGTTGCAGTGAATAATAATAATTATGTCTGCTGAATTAACTCTTTATTCCACGGATACGATTTTGATCACATGGGTGTAGATCTAGATCAGTGGGCACATTGGAACCACCTGATCTGGATCTACACTGTTTGCAACTTAATCAGCAATAACCTTTTGAATCTAAAAATGAACATGGTAGATCCTGATCAGATAGCACAGATGTGCCAGCTGATCTAGATCTACACTGGTCTCACACAATATAAAACTCTTGTGTGTGGAGTAAAGGGTTAACCATTTCCTCCATATAAACGGTTTTATGGTGTAGTTAAACAGTGTAGATCCAGATCAGCAGGCACATCTGTGCCATCTGATCAAGATCTACACTATTTGCATTTAGATTTATTAGGTTTATTCTGACCAAGATCTGACTAGTGCAGATCCAGATCAGACAGCACAGATATGCCAGCTGATCTGGATCGACAAAAGTTGTATATATGTAATAAAAACCTGTATATATTGATTAAAGGGTTAATAACAAGGGGTGATTGTGTTATGTCTATTTGCAACTATTCATGTATTTCCTTGTCTATTTGCAGCTATTCATGTATTTTCTTGTCTATTTGCAGCTATTCATGTATATCCTTGTCTATTTGCAGCTATTCATGAAAAAATATTTGTGGTCTTCATGGTGACAAGTATAGCACATATGTTGTTTGGCACTATACTGTACCGTTGGTCCAGGTACAAACCTATGACAGAACAGGTATGATCTAAACCCGTTCCTACATAGACACACCTTTATTGCGATGGCAAACAGTTTAGATCCAGATCAGATGGCACATACCTGCTGTCTGATCAGGATCTAAACTGTTCGCTTATTGATTTGTTAGGTTATCTCTGACCACAATGTACCAGTGCAGATCCTGATCAGACGGCACAGATGTGCTGGCTGATCTGGATCTACACTGGTCATACATGCGTTAAAATGCATATATATGGAGGAAAGGGTTAAATATATATCCAGATCAGATGGCACAGATGACAAGTTTGAATTTCAACCAAAAAAATGCTTGAGTTTTGAGACTGGTCTCCAATCACAATTTCATCATCTTTGGCCCTGGAGACTTGTGTGTAACAGATATGGGGTATTAAATTAGCATTTTTGGCCAAACTTGTGCATTCTATAAGCATAAGCATTACAATATTATGAAAAAGTAATGCTTAATTATTAAATGAGGCACGCCACGGGAAAAGGTACCTTCGGGTCATTTTTTGTGTCATTTTTGTTGTTACTATATTTAGAATGAACTTTCACATTTCTATTATTTTCTCATAACAAAACAGTGATTAAATTACACATTTTAACAATAAAATGGTATTTTTACCGCGAATTGCATTATAATTATGTCGTCTGCTCAACTTTATGACGTCGTTTAAAGGATTGACGTCAAATTCCCGAAGGTACCTTTTCCCGTGGCGTGCCTCAAATTAATATTATTTAAAAACATTATTGAAATAGATTAAGCATTATTGTATTCATGTTTGTTGATATAGTCTTGGGTTTGTATATATACCGTCATTGTTCGAATATAAGCCGCACTTATGTATAAGCCGCACTGCCCCCAAACCTGATGGAACAGATCAAAATTGCTTATAATGTATTTATAAGCAGCCAAACCTGTGTATTAGCTGCACCTCTAACTTTTTACCGCCGAATTCTGGGGGAAAAAAGTGTGGCTTATATTCAGACAATGACGGTATATTAAAGAAATTATATATGCAACTTCATTAAACAGGAAATATATTTCGTGTTTAAACAAGTTGTGTTTCTAATTTCTTTTAGCATATTACCGTCATTGTTTGAATATAAGCCACACTTTTTTTCCAGAAATTGGCGGTAAATGTGGGGGGTGCGGCTAATACACAGGTTTGGCTGCTTATACATTGCATTAAGCCATTTCCATCTGTTCATCAGGTTTGGGGGGCAGTGCGGCTTATACATGAGTGCAGCTTATATTTGAACAATGACGGTATATATAAATTAAGAAATTAGAAATGCAACTTCTTTCAACTTCTTTACTTAAAGAAGTTGAAAGAAGGGTTAGGGTTACCCTAACCCTAACCCTAACCCTATATTATATACTTTTATAGTTTAAGAAATTAGAAAGGCAACTTTAAACATGAAAATTTCTAAAGTATATGTAGGTGTTTCTCCTGAAAAAGAAAGCACACAAACGAAACAGAAAAAAATTTACAGACTTAGGAAAATGTGTGCTATGTTTTCAGGAGCAGAAATCGTATTTCTGGAAGAAAATGATGTTTCTATGGATCAGCCTTTCCACCGTCGGCCTTCTCTACTACTTTGTACAACATAGGATATACTGTGTACCAGGAGGTAGGTAATACAGCACCTAGACAGGCAGTGTATTCTCAGAGCTCCAGATAATTTTCAAGTGTAAAGGATATTTACCCCCTCATATTTTTTTTTTCAAAGGGTAGTTTACCCCTTGACATTTTTTCATAGAGGGTATTCAAGATTTATAGAGGGTATTTGCTAATAAACACCCTAACAACTCGGGTAACATCTTTTGTTTCATCCCTCCTAACATATTTTAAGATACAGTTGCAAGTTGGGGGTTGTTTTTTTTCGAGTTTTAAAGCCTATGATCCGATAGGCAGCCATTTTTAATTGGGGTTTGAATGGCAGTAAAATGGCTGCGCTTGATTCATTTTAAGCTTTTAAATAAAACAATACGCACATTATTTAACAAACTGTGTACTGGATATTGCTAGTGTGTATATGTTGGCTCTGCTTTAATCTAAATTGTGTTTTTGGCAAATTTCAAAGCGTTTTTTCACAGGTATGGTCACCAAATAACTATATATCATATAGGAACTCGAGTTTCAGCTAATACAATCACTACAAATTTTAAAGATACATAATGAATAAAGAAATATCCTTAAACCTTTACTCAATACATACAGGTTTTATCTAATGGGCTACCAGTGACGATCCTCATTAGCTGGTACATCCATGCTGTTTTTTAACCCATTCCTGTATAGATACGCATTTTGAAGCATGTGCGACCAGTGTAGATCCAGATCAGCCGGCACATCCGTGCCGTCTGATCAGGATCTGCACTGGTCGCATTTTGGTCAGAAATAACCAAATGAATAAAAAAGCGAACAGTTTAGATCCTGATCAGACGGCACGGATGTGCCGGCTGATCTGGATCTAAACTGTTCGCCCTAGCAATAAAGGTGTATCTGTACGGGAAAGGGTTAAGGAAGCTTCACTCTTGCTTTTAAATTTAAAAATTATTAGTTTATTGTTGACAAGAGCATCCCTGGCCGAGTGGTTAAGGTTTCCGACTGAGAATCACTTGCCCTTCACCAGTGAGTGCAAGACCTACTAGGGTCAAGATCTTTCATGTGAGTAAGCCTACCAGCTAGCTTGCAGAACGTCGGTGGTTCTCGGACCTGAAAATTGTCGAAGGGGCCCTGGGGTCTTCCTCGTCCCTGTAAAAAAGTTGGTATGCCGAATTGGCCTAAGAAGCAATAAGCTTAGCGTCTATTGACTGGCCTCTAAATCTGTATGAAACACGAAATAACACACTGAAGATCCAGTTCAGAAGGCACAGAATTTCCATCTGATCTAGATCTACATTAATAGCACATGTGATAAATCTGTTTTATACAGAGTAGTGTTAAGTTGAAATAACAGGGAGAAGCAAAGTAAAATATTGTTTTTCTTTTTTCAGCTTTCAGCATCTTTTCCATTTTTGAGTACATGATAGCATATGCTAACATGGGCTACCACGTCACGGGTTATTTTGACTTTTCGAGCAAGTATTTACTAGCCGCCGATATCGAGCCTGAAACAGTGACCAATGGAACAACAAAACTCAAACGATACGCTGCCAGAAATGGTCACAGTAAGAAAGATTGATGAAGACTTGACTGTAGAAATATTATGTTATTTTTACTAGTCATATGTATGTTTAAAGAGGATTTTTTTTCAGTGAAATATTGATTTTTTTTTCACAAGTGATCACCATAAACTGAAATTTTCATGAGAGGCTTAGTATTTTGGTGTTCACTTGTGAAATAAAATAAATATTTTACTGAAACAAAAAAAATCTTTTACTCAAACAAATCAAAGAAATTGAAAAGGGAGATAATTAGTTAAAAAAATAGTTTGGCAGAAATAGTGAAAATAAAAATGGTTATCCACAGTTTTAAAACAGTGAAAATACCAGTTTTATTTCACTGAGAAAACTGATTCACTGAAAAACATAAAGTTGTTCAGTACGTTTATTGTTCTGGGCTAATCCTGGGGTTAAGCAGTCACATATACTGTAAATTATTGACATAAAAGGTTGTGATAGGCACATGTTACCAGTTCTAGTTTACTGCCATTGAATATATGAGCTGTATGCCCAAAACCCAACCTTTGGGGTCTTATGTCATTACCACAAATAGAGTTGTAAAGTTAATCAAGAACATTGTGCAAACATATTTAAGCAGATACTGTGTTATATTTAACAGTATTTAACAGTTAAATGTACATAGTCATTGTTCACAACCCACAAGTTTTATTTTATCAGGTGCCTCAGTCAATACTTGAAATTTATTTTCAGATTAGTACTTAATGAAGTAGATGGTCTAAGGGTACACTCACATTAAATCTACATTGTAATGTTTGCAGGTGCAATAATGTACAAGTATAGGTACACAAGCACTGTATTTTAATATTCATATTGTACTGTCATTGCACTGTTATTTTAGATGAACATACATTTTGCTGTACAATCATTGTAGATATGTGTTTTAGATGAATGCACCCTATACTCCATGGATATGCTTCCTAACTTGGATGACAAGTGTAAATCCAGATCAGCACGCACGTCAGATTTGGATCTTGCTTCTTTGTCAGAAATAACCTAAAGAATTTTAACAGTGTAGTTCCTGATCAGATGGCATAGATATACTGGCTGATCTGTATGTACACTGTTTCCCAATGCAATTAAAGTTCTATCTTTAGATAATAGAGTAAAGGGTTAATTGTATAGTTTAATCTATCCCAATTAAAAAATTGCATATCTAACTTTGCACGAGACTTCCTAAATGGTGAAGAGTGTTTATAGAATAAATGTCAAAATAATTTATTTTTATTTGTCTAAATTAACAATTATATACATGAATATGATATATATCCAATGTGCAACCAGTGTAGACTCAGTCAGCTGTCGGCACTGGATAAACACTTGTCCCATTCAGATTGATTTTTTGGGGTTTAAACCAATAAGTGAACATCGTAGGTGGAGATCGGACTACACAGTTGTGGAAAACCTAAGTAATTTTATATGTAATTATATTCTTGCCGATCCAGGGGGCTTTCTGTATTGTTTTGGGAACAGTCGGAACACCTTAGAAATACTTAATATTCATCAGGATTTTTTGCAGGAATATTAGAAATTATTACGTATTACCCTAAGACTGTCCCAATGAAACCCCCTTTCATGAAATGTTGCACCTGACCCTGTTTATTGGCATAACATTTAATGGTTTTTGGTAAAATGGCATTTTCACGGGTTCTAAAAGTTGCTATTTGTAATTTCCTAAAATCTAAAGTTTAGGTTTTCAATTTTCAAAAATCATGTTTTCACACAATCTTATATTTCATGAGATTAGCTCGTGAATAGTTCTGTAGTGCCAAACATAACGGTAAATATCAAACTGTCCAGTTAAATTGACAGTTTTAAATGTAGGCCAAAAGAAACATTAATTGGTACTTTCACATGATTTAATGTTAACAATAAGTATGGCTTCAACTTTTTTTCTTCCCAATGGGGAAAGGGTCCCCCTCCGCTGCAATTGGGAAAATTTCGCATCGTACAATCTTGAAATTGGGAAAAAAATTTGTCACAAAATAAGCGCAATTGGGATTTTTTCATTAATAATGTAAATTCAAACTTGGGGTTTTAATCAGCTTCACAAAGAATCGCAAGGTCTGGTTCCTTAACAGGAAAGCCTTTAGTGATATAAATGTTATGACAGAATTAAGTTACTACCAATCCAATGACTGCCTGCATTGATTTGTGAGTGATTGAACATGATGGGAAATTAATACCAACTAAGATTCAACCTTAATCTATATGAACCCTTAACGCCATGGGATATGGCAGTTATCCAATGGGCAAACTTTGTCAATCCAGATCAGTTGGCACACCCATGTTGTCTGATCAGGATCTGAACTAAGAAGCAAACAATAATCAGATGGCATTGATGTACGCGCAGTTCTGGATCTACATTGGTTGCATACGCAATAAAACTGATATTCATGGAATAAAGGGTTAAGAAGCAAATGCAACAAGGAGGACACAAACAAATGAAAACATAAAATTTATTGTTGCTTGCTGGCCATTTTCTGGACCAATCAAAGTGTGTTTATTTATAGGTCATATCATAGTATGTTTTTATTTTTTCATCCTTTAAGGGAAAAGTGCATGTTTAATAGTAATCCTTTTCTTTTTTAACATTTCATTTGCTTCATGCTTTACTTTTTTTTCAACTGATATTAAGAAATGCAATTGAGTCCTTGGATTTTTTGTATGATTTGCTGTTGTTTTTCTTTCTTGCCATTTGTTTGAATTTCTGCTTTATTACATATCATTTTGTCAGTCAATGGCTTGGTATTTTTGTGTTGCCCTTATGAATCAAAGCAATACATAGGGATCCCTTTGTCCCTCAATCCGTCACAAAAACTTAACATTGGCTATCCTTAATATTTTTTCGTCAAACTTTCTTATTATTTGCTTATAGCAACAGGGTTGTGATGAAGCGAAAATCTTAAGGTCTAGGTCATATCTGAGTTATGCTTCTTTTTGTACTTAGAATTTATCACAAAACATTTAATTGGCCATAACTTTGCTATTTCTTAATATATATTCATCAATCTAGTATTTTAATCTGACAAAGTACCCAGAGGGCAACACAAATAGTTAATGATGTTAAAGGGATTCAGGATATTGTTTTAATGTTTTAAATTACAATGTTTACTCAGTAACATTAGACTCTTAATGCTAAATACTTAACATGTTATAATTATGATGTTGGCCAAAGAATTGTTGTTTGTTAACCCTCAACTCTATAGATATGACTTTTTATGGCACATACAATCACTGTAGATCTAGATCAGCCAGCACATCTGTGCAATCTGATCAGGATCTACACTTAAAGCTTTTTAATTCATTTCTGACCAATTGAATAAGCAAACAATGAAGATCCTGATCAGACAGCATGATCTGGATCAACACAGAACATCCATGCAATAAAACTCATCTATATGAAGTAAAGGGTTAACATTATACTTATGATGCGGGTCAAAGAATTGTTGTTTGTTTTATTTGTCGAATACAAACATCATCCATGCCATTTTGTTCAAATCCTAGTCAATAGGTAGTCCTATTCTACAGTTAATCATTTCCTTGATATATACGCATTTTTACGCATGTGCGACCAGTGTAGATCCAGATAAGCCGGCACATCCGTGCTGTCTGATCAGGATCTGCACTGATCGCATTTTAATCAGAAATAACCTAATGAATCAAAAAGCGAACAGTTTAGATCCTGATCAGACGGCACGGGTGTGCTGGCTGATCTGGATCTAAACTGTTCGCCCTAGCAAAAAAGTTATATCTATACAGGAAAGGGTTAACAGTTTAACAACTGCCAAAATTTTAAGCTAGCTCACATACTTGGACTTAATTTCTGATGCGTAACCTAGTACTTTGTTTATCACTACTAGTGGTGTGTAGCCTAGTACTTCGATTAATCCTACTAGTGGTGTGTAGCCTGATACTTTGTGCACCTCTACTAGTGGTGTGGAGCCTCGTGCTTTGTTTACTGCTACTTAAGGTGTGTAACCTAGTATTTCTGTGTTTAACAACTTTCTATAAAGACCACCTGTGGGACTGGACCAAATAGGTCTTTATAGTGGGGTTCTCTCAATACCGTCATTGTTTGAATATAAGCCGCACTTTTTCCCCAGAATTCGGAAGTAAAAAGTTGGGTGTGTGGCTAATACACAGGTTTGGCTGCTTATACATTGTGTTAAGCCATTTTCATCTGTTCTACCACGTTTGGGGCGGTGCGGCTTATACATGAGTGCGGCTTATATTCGAACAATGACGGTACATGTATTGGGATGAAAAATAATGCAGAACTGTAAAAATAGAACTTTTAATAGTGGTCTTATTTTTGGGGTGGTCTAAATTTTGCAGTGGTCTAAATAAGGGGTTTTACCATATTACAGTATGTTTTAATTTTCAATTTTTATTTTATGGCAGTTGTACTCAGCCCTAGAAGGAAAAACAAAACTCCACACCTTAGATTCACCAATACATATTCCATGTACAATGTGTATGTATGTAATACTTTCGAAGTTTAGAATATAAATTATTCTAGTTTATTTTAAAGGATGAATTGTTGTAATTTATAGTAACAATGTTGTCAAAGCGATATATGATAAAGATCACGTTGCCTTATCCAATTTGGGAGAATTACTGTATTATATCATTATGCATTTATTATTGTAACGACAGTTTGGAAATGGCAGTTTCCATTGCTTTGTGACACAAATGCTATAACAAGTGTTATTGTTTGACATTTGGTATTTAATTAAGTAGATACAACATTAAAAAATGGTTTAATATAAATTATGTATAGTATGTACTAATGTGTTCAGTTTCGAGTCCAAAATGTTCATTATTGTCATAATTATGTAAAAAAATAGAACAAGCTGTGGTTGTGATAAGTATTGTTATGTTTTTGGCACCTTAGACGGAAGAAAATACAGAATAACCGGTCATTTTACATATTGTTTATACCATCCCTTTTTCACTGTCTTTATTGTGTTACTTAGTCACCTTTTTGTAGCAAAGTTAGACCTATCATTTGATATCAGTTGTTTGGTGTTGATTGTCTTCTTTAACCCTTTCCTCCATAGAATACCTTTATTGCATGGGCGAACAGTGTAGATCCAGATCAGCCGGCACATCCATGCTGTCTGATCAGGATCTGCACTGTTCGCTTTTTGATTAGTTAGATTATTTCTGACCAAAATGTGACCAGTGCAGATCCTGATCGGATGGCATGGATGTGCTGACTGATCTGGATCTACACTGGTCTCTCATGTGTAAAAATGTGTATTTATAGTGGAAAGGGTTAACTAGATATCAAGCAAAATACACAGGAATCCTGCTTAAAATTTGTTTTTCCAAGTTTTTCTAAGTTTTATTTAAAATTCAGATAAAATGGTGAGCATTTTACAACAAAAAGGCGTAGTGTTGTGTGCAGGAATCAACTGTGCATCTATCATTAAAAAACAATTACCTCATACATAAATCAAACAAATTGCGACATGAATAAGGTACATACAATTGTTTATGTCTTTTGTCTGCTATTGCTATAATGTCTACTCAATATTGCAACAATGTACATACAAATGTTTGTCTTTTGTCTGATATTGCTATAATGTCTACTCAGTATTGCAACAAGGTGACTTGGTAAAAATGAAAACAGTGTATTTATAGATAAAACATTTGTCCAAAACAAAAATATTTGGAAATCAAAAGCAATGCAGGAGTAATTTTTAGATGAGATGCCAGAATGGCATATCGATATATTTATATAAGAGAATGAGCATGTACAAGTCTTGTGTCACATTTAAAACAAGACCTATAAGTTAAAGGTCAAGGTATTATATGCCATTTTTTGCCCAATATATGACAGTTAAAGGTCAAGGTCACATTAATATGCCTTTTTAGCTCACCTGAGCACGAAGTGCTCATGGCGATCTTTTGTGATCGCCTGATGTCCATCGTCCGTCCGTGCGTCATCAACTTTTTCTTCAAACGACTTCTTCTCCTGAACTCCTGGGCCAATCTTGCTGAAACTTGGCAGGAATGTTACTTGCATGAAGCTTTACCAAAATTGTTCAAATGGTTCCAGTCCATTGCCTATCTAGGTCACAGAGGATAAAAATAGATTTTGAACATGAAATTTTTAAAAATCTTCCTCTCTGAAACTGTAAGGCCTAGAACTTTGATATTTGGTGTGTAGCATCACCTAGTGGTCCTCTACCAAGATTGTTCAAATTACAGCCCTGGGGTAAATATTGGCCCCGCCCGGGTGGGGTCATGTGTTTTCCTTATAAATATATAGCAAAAACTTAAAAAATCTTCTTCTCCAAAACCGCAATGGCTAGAAGTTAGATATTTGGCATGAAACATTGTCTAATGGACCTCAAACAAAGTTGTTCAAATTATGGCCCTGGGGTCAAAATTTTGCCCCGCCCCAGAGGTCATGGGTTTTCCTTATATCAATATATAGCAAAAACTTAAAAAATCTTCTTCTCTGAAACTGTAAGGCCTAGAACTTTGATATTTGGTGTGTAGCATCACCTAGTGGTCCTCTACTAAGATTGTTAAAATTATAGCCCTGGGTTCAAAATTTGCCCCGCCTCAAAGGTCATGGGTTTTCCTTATATCAATATATAGCAAAAGCTTAAAAAATCTTCTTCTCCGAAACCGCAATGGCCAGAGGTAAGATATTTGGCATGAAACATTGCCTAATGGACCTCTAACAAAGTTGTTCAAATTATGGCCCTGGGATCAAAATTTGCCCCGCCCCAGAGGTCATGGGTTTTCCTTATATCAGTATATAGCAAAAACTTAAAACATCTTCTTTTCCGAAACCGCAATGGCCAGAGGTTAGATATTTGGCATGAAACATTGTCTAATAGACCTCTAACAAAGTTGTTCAAATTATGGCCCTGGGGTCAAAATTTGCCCCGCCCCAGAGGTCATGGGTTTTCCTTATATCAATATATAGCAAAAACTTGAAAAATCTTCTTCTCCAAAACCGCAATGGCTAGAGGTTAGATATTTGGCATGAAACATTGTCTAATGGACCTCTAACAAAGTTGTTTAAATTATGGCCCTTGGGTCAAAATTGGCCCCGCCACAGGGGTCGCCCATTTTACATAGAATTATATAGGAAAAATCTTGTAAAAGTCTTCTTCTCTAGAACCATAACACATAGAGCTTAGAATTTTTACATGTAACATCACTTTGTGGACCTTTACCACGTTTATACATATCATGACCCCAGGCTCGAATTGGCCCCACCCAGGGGCTTATCAATTTTTACATAGAGCTAAATAGTAAGAACTGAAGACACGTAGAATGTTTGCTGGTGTCAAACTACACCCCTTGTTCTCTGAAACTAATGTGACTAGACCTTAGATATTTCGTGTTGAGTATTGTAAAGAGACCCTTTACCAGCATTATTTAAATGTTGGCCCTGGGGTAAAGCTGAAAGTACTTTTGTACTCAGGTGAGCGATACAGGGCCATCATGGCCCTCTTGTTATTTCCCAAAATATGGCAGTTAAAGATCAAGGTCACATTTATATGCCATTTTATTGCCCAATATATGGCAGTTAAAGGTCAAGGTCACATTCATATGCCATTTTATTGCCCAAAATATGGCAGTTAAAGGTCAAGGTCACATTAATATGCCATTTTATTCCCCAATATATGGCAGTCAAAGGTCAAGGTCACATTAACATGCCGTTTTATTTCCCAATATATGTTCAGTAAAATTTAAAGGTCAGTTATTTATTTTATTTTATATAGCTATACATGAATATAGAATGTAACTTAAATTTCATCGTCACACTTGTTAGTCACTGGCTATGTTTAATAATATATCTGACACTTTGTGATACAGGATACGTCTGACAAACATTCATATAATAGGCCTAATCTTAAAATATGAACTGCATTCTTCTAAATCACCAAATTTTTCATTAATTTATAAAGAAAGTTAAGTGGAGAATAAGTTTTATATTGAAATCACTGGCCACAATTGATAAGCATTTGAGGATAGTGTGTTGATTTTAAGATAAAGACCGGGACTGTCCCACTAAAAGGTCTATTGTTATTTCATGAGTGATACATGGTTCCATTTCCTGTTGATACCATGGGCTTGTTAAATTATTCATATTATTATTGAAATTGTGTAAAAAAATATGTCCCATTCTCAAGCTCACAGGTCAAACACAGTTTGTTGATGAATATTTATATTTAATGTTGTACTGTGAAGATACAGTTACCAATGCAAATAAGCTAAAAGTGTGTCTTTGAATATTTAGTATTCTGTGTTATGTGTGTATTGTTTACTGAACATTTCCTGAAGTTAACTTCTAAAAGATCCAGTTTACTTGCTGATCAATGAGTGAAGTTATCCAGTTTTAACTACAGTATTTTTATAGTTCAGGTTTGCGGTACATGTAATACTAAAGAATGTTTACTGTATTATTGAAGTGTTTACTGTTACTAAAGTGTGTTTACTGTTTTACTGAAGTGTACTGTTACTTTAAATATTTATCAATGACTCGCCTTAAATGGTTGATATATTTTGAGATATTTTATTGTTCAATACATATAGAAATATTTGTGATTATATTGAAGATGGAAACTGTATTCATTACTTGCAACATATTTTTTTGATTCCACTTCTCTAATTAATCTTAGTCTAGTTAACTGAGGCATAATATTAAACTACAGTAATAATCTCTACCCTGTTAGCATGAATGAGTTCCTAAAAACTTGTATCCCATACAATAATTATATATTTTTATTACATGGATGTCTACCAAAAGGCGCACATATAAATGTTGCACTCGTCTGTATGTTCATCTCTACGTCCGTCCCCCAAATCTTGTGGCATCAACTATTAGGTAGATTTATTTCAATCTTGCACAGATGATCAAGCAGAACGTGTTGATAATTTTTTCCCGGGACCTTTTTTTACCAGAGTTATGGCACTTTGTTGCAAAATGTTGTTGCATCTGTGTCCAAGGACATCAGAATCCGAGGATACATTTTAGTTTATATAAATTTTACAGTTGTTGATTATTAATGGGAAGCACTGTCCTTAATCTTTTCCTTCGAACCGCCAAATCTTAAATGTTTTCATCTCAAGAAAGATATTTTTTAACTCAATTGAGTGTATGAGAAAATGGTTTATGGAACTCATTTATGATATCTCAATTTGTTTTAGGAATCAATTTGCATGATCCATGTAAAAAGCAACTGCTAATAAAGTATCAACTCAAAATATCAATGTAAGCCTGCATAACCATACAATTTGTAGTAATGTCACTTGAACAAACCCTACCAAAGAACATAAATCAAAAGTACAGTCTGATCAGAGTGTAGTAGACATTTCTGCAAAATAGTGGAGGAATATTTTTTGCCAAATAAGCTATCATAATTGTGTTTTAAAACTATATTAAAGACTCGGGCAATGTGTGAAAGTAGTATACAGAGCTCTTTGAATGCACACAAAGGGGATCCATTTTGTCCCTAAAATAGTTACAAATTTAGGCCTCAATAATTGCTTATTAAAAAATTTTAATATTCCCCGCCCATTTCAATGATACCAAAATATATCTGCTTGATATGTAAAGCTACTAAGGAGAAGATCGTACATTGTGATCTGTGGTGTGTAAAAATACATGTGATTGTGTAAATTTCAGTTGCATACTGAGCAAATTCATAATGCAGTTGTTATGGTATTCAACTAAGGCTTTACCAAGATAATATTTTTATCTTGATATTTCTTTTACAATACATATTGTTATTTATTGTATTAAATTTTCAGAAATAGATCAGATTTATTCTTTTTTATATATAATGATTTTGAAAATTATTTCACTGACATTCCATGTTACCTCAAATGGTTTTTGGAGATCAGTATACCGGTAGTTCTGGGTTTCAGTATTTTCGAGCAAATCAAAACAGTTTGCTGCTGCTACAATTATTTCTTTTTCTGTTGCAATGAAACTTAAAGGCAAGTTCTTTTTTGATCTATTTAAATGGAACTAGGTCTCTTGAATTAGGTCTTAAATTGATCATAATATGAACATATGCTCTCTTTTCATCTCTACATTCAAGCTTTATAGGGTAGGCTGTGTTTTTGACTGGGTATTCCTGATTTGCCTTTTTCTGGGGAAGATGTATTGTTTTGTTCTGTGCCTCCTTTCATCCATCACACTTCACTTTTCACTCGGCAACAGGAGTTCCATATGACCCAGTATCTTCAAACTTCATAGGATGATTAAACCTACTGACTTCATTATTTTGGGGGTTAAAGGTCATGGTATCAAGGACCTGTAAGGTGAACTTGGTTTCCGCTAAATTTTTTGAAGAACCATTTGCTACTGGAAGTTTAAAACCAGGTTCTAGGTTTCACCAAATCACACTTGCCCCAAAAGTTTCTAATATGAACAAACAAGAAAGGTTGTCTAGAGTGAATTAGCTCCAACCCACCCATGGACTTGAATATGTTGCATTCAAAAGCACACTAAAGAGGCAACATTTTTCATTTGAATGTTTTACTACAATGAACGAAATTTAAACTAAGGCGTCTAGGGGCTAAACTGTGTCACAAGTCAAAATAAAACTTTTTTTTAAAGTGACATATGCATATCAGAAATTGCGGCACCAAGAAAACACGGCCTACCCACGCATCTAAAAAGTAGAGGAAATGTTGGTGTTTGTTATTTAAGATCAATTCCAAATAAGACGCCACAAACAATGAAAAGAGAACCTGAGGGGTTTCTAGCTTGAAGCAGTCAAGTGGCAAAACAATTTGCCACTGGGGGTCGGGGTTAAACTAAGTTCTAGGGTGCACCAACCTTACACTTGCCCCAAACAAGTAGTCTGTGAATTAGCTCCAACCCACCTATGAACTGGACAACATTGGTTGGAAAAGCACACAAACGTATAAAACATAAGAAGCTAACATTATTACTAATCAGCAATTGCGTCAATTGAGCTTGAGTATTGGAAAATATCAACATTGTTCACAAATGTCAACAACTTCGTCGCAAATTTTGCCTCACAAATGCGTTTAGTATAGAGAAATCGATAAAGTTATGATGGAGAAATAAGTTGAAACATTACCTGGGGTGAACTTGACGTCAGCCATTCAGCTTTCGTTTTCGGTGTTTTGAGGGGCTATTTCCTGTGAACGAAGTTCAGTGGGTATTTTTCAAGCAAAAAAGTGGGTATTTAACTCGATTGGAAGGGCTGTAATAATGTTAGCTTGATGTTCAGTAGAAAGAGATAACATACTTCTCTTCCATAGCGATATAAAAACAAATCGGCAACAAGGGGTGCAAAATAAAAAATGTACCCATAGGGATGCTTTTTACTTGTTACTTGTTTATAAATTGAGGTTCCTAATCTAACATAAATACTATCCAGTAAAAAAGAGAACGACTCGATTAGGTCTTTGTAAGCCCATAGTATAATTTTGATAATAACCAACAGTAACAAAGGCTCCTTGTTTACTAGAAAGCGATACAGGTTTAATTTTCTATTTCAAATGTTTTTTCAATGAGACTGGTATAGAAGCTAGTGAAGTGTACAATGTGGAAAAAATAATAAGTTGACAAAGAGAACGTCTAAAAATTATTTGATTTAAGCTTGGTTTTCTGAGTGGGGCATTCAATAATATGCATTTTTATTTTTTTACTTGCTCAGATTTTGAAAAAAGCTAGGTCCTCTCGGTTTATAAGAAAATTGATCGCCAAACTTGATGACAAATGTTAACATAGATACTGTTGAAAACCAAGTCGTTCAGAATGTCTTACTGAATTAAAAATATCCATTATATCAAATTTATCCTCCACGAGGGTTCAAGGCACTCATGCTCATGATATTAATAGCTCACATGTGAAAAGTAAAATCCATTTGTGTACCCCGCCCGGCTAGCTCAGTGGATAGAGCATCGGACTGTCAATCCAGGGGTCGTGAGTTCGATCCCCAGCCGAGGCGGGAATAATTTCTCCGTGACAATTGAACTCGGACATTGCGTCTGAGAGTCATTTGTCCCTCACCTCTGATTCAAGTGAGGAAGCAGTCAGTCGCTTGCGGAGAAATTGGTTAGTACTGGTTAGAGACCCAGGAACACCGGTTAGGTGGACTGACCGCCGGGATATAACCCAGAAAAGTGTTGAAACCAGGCGTTAAACCCCCCCCCCCCCCCAAAAAAAAACAAAAACAAACAAACCATTTGTGTACAGTGTGTACACCGGGTCTTTTGGTCATCTTGGTTATTCCATTCAGGATTGCTTGTAAAAGACGATATTCATATGTTTGCATTTTGATTCCAAATACAATACCTTTCTTCTTGAAAAAAACAACAGCACAACAGTTATTGTTATCTTGTTTAATTTATTATTTAAGTCATTACTTACTATCCCTACATTGATGAAAAACTAACAAAACCCCCAAATTTAAGATATTATTTAGATCAAGTGATTTTCTGCATTTTTCTATTCTTTATTTTGATTTCCAGTGAAACAAAACACACCTTATTTCGCAAATTATTAACGATTTATTTTGTAAAATACTACTATCTGCACCAATCTCATTCGCAGAATTGTCGTTCCTTACACTAACTTCCATATAAATGTAATAAGCCAATGCTGAAAGAGAGTGTTTTGAAACATCCTCATCCTATTTCTAGATATTCACAAGATCAACTATACTGACAGTCAACAGATGTTCGAGTTTGTTCGCCCTTACAGCGCCGCTCCTGAAAAAAATCCTATAAGCGCTTTGTGCAAATAAACAAGCGTTTGATATAACCAGCTGCGTGGCAAGCAACAACTTCCGGGTTTTGCGAAAGAGGAGAGAATATGGATTTAACGTTGTCGTCAATTTTCTTGGTTTTGACAACAGTTGCATTCATTTTGCTTATATTGGTAAGTAACTGATGTAGCAAATAATTGCTTAAATGATAAAAATATCGGTAGCAAACGTTTATAATGTCAACCAATAGTGTGGACACTGTTTAAAACTAGCAAACTCCGCAAGCAGATTTGTTCTACCTTAGGCTAGCCGTACACTGTATATTGAGTTGCATGTCACAGGGTGAGAAGAACTTGCAGCCAGACCGGAACTCAAATCCGAGATCCCTCGTTTACAGGGTGAGTGCTCTTGCAACTGAGCTATCTGGGCCACTTGCACATTGTCTCCATGGATAGTGACTAGATTTGTATGACATATCCTCCCCCCCCCCCCCCCACACACACAAACACCCCAAACCCTGCACAACTTAGAAATTTATCCTAGAATTCTAGAGGGTACTTTCTATAAAGAATTGCAAGCATCATAAGACATGCAAGCAATATTGTCAGGGTCCCCTGTTGGGTATCAAATGTCACTTGGTGAGAAAGAATGTGCAGCCAGAAAGGGATTTGAACCCAACCACAAGCTTACAGGGAGAGTTCTCTCCCATCAGAGCTATCCTGCCCGCTTACATGTCTTCAGATAACTAGAATCGTACCGTGAAATAAATTTCCTTTAAAACTGAAATTTAATAACAAACATGCAATATTCAAATCAATAAGATCAGTGGTCTAGAGGTAGAGCGTCGGACTCCAGATCTGGAGACTGCGGGTTCGAGTCCCAAGAGGGATGAGGTTCGTCTGCAGTTTCCTTAATCCACATGCGGCGCGAGCACTGGTTGGAAACCCAGGAAGCAGTCATCGAGCGTGATTAATATAAGTTAGAATAACTTGTTTCACAATTGATGTAAATAAATAAGTTTAAACTAAACGAATAATTCAATCTAATTTCATTCCAGCTTATAATTGGTATTTACCTTACATCAACGGCATACCCATACCTGGGTCGATATGAGAGTGAAAAATACTACCTGGATCCTTCAAAGAATGACAAATTCAAGTTTCCAAGTATCCATGATCCTCCAAGCTTGGACCTGTCAGTTATTGTACCAGCCTACTGTGAGGAACAGAGATGTAAGATATACCGTCATTGTTTGAATATAAGCCGCACTTTTTCCCCAGAATTTGGAAGTAACAATTTGGGGGTGTGGCTAATAGACAGATTTGGTTGTGTATACTTTTGCGTTAAGCCATTTTCATCTGTTCTATCACGTTTGGGGGTGGTGCGGCTTATACATGAGTGCGGCTTATATTCGAACAATGACGGTATGTTTCTTTAAGTTGCCAAGTAAATCCTGAGTGATAATTGTAGATCCGTCTGATATGTATTCTACAATGGTCACATATGTGGAAAAAAATATAAATGGTGTGAAGAGTTAAAAAAATCATAATTGTGGAGAAATGTAACTAGAGTTGGACCATCAAATTCTTGATCAGGAGCTCACCGGTTCGAATCCCACCTTTGCTGATATTCTGGGATGTTCTGGGTACATTATGATTTCTCATAATATACTCGACGATCTCCTGCATGGCTTTTTGAACATTCTGAGTAACTAATCAATAACATTGCCTCTGGCAAACAAACTAACCAAATTCTACTATACTTTAGTAAAGCTTTTGTTAAAGTAAACAATCTAAAACTTCTGTATATGGAGTAGATTAAATAACATGCACTGTCTGAAATGAGGCAATTCCAGGAAAAAGATGTCTTCATACATTTTTGTTGAAAATTTTGCTTTATTTGGAAAGTACGTACAATTATCCTTTTTTTCTCATAACTAATTGACATCAACTGACCAAAGGTACTTATTCCTGTGATGCGCCCTAAATGTCAGTATAAGAATTGTATGGTTTTGATGATTTCAGTACCGTCCATGATGGATGAGGCTCTGGACTACCTGGAGAAAAGACAAGTAAGTCACATCTCATTTAATGAAACATTAGAAATATTTTTTTAAAAGTACTAGTTTATATGTTGAACAGAGTTGGCAGATTTTTCTGTTTCTACCAAACATCTAATGAACAACTGCATTTTAATTATTAAGCAGTGTTCAGATTTTATATGTGAAAATAAAAATATAAATAGAGTTATATTTTTCTTGGTAATTTTTATAGCACAAGATTTAATTACGGTTCACACAAAATATATCTTATTCAACTGATGCTGCAAACAAAAATTATATTCACTGATGTTTTTAAAGTTATTTTACTTCAGTCACAACTGGAACTTAAATTTAAAGATACAATATTTTATTCAAACACTCATTACATTAATATACATGCGCATATGAGGAATTCATAATTTTACAGTTATCCCTTAATTGATGTTGTTGATTTTACATGTAAATGTATGTCAGAATTAGTCATGGATTTATTTCATTTCAGAGAAAGAATCCATCATTTAGTTATGAGGTTATTGTTGTTGATGATGGCAGCTCAGATAAAACAACAGAGGTATGTGTACATACATTTATCATCTTGATATTTCCTTAATAAAAGAAGAACTTTATTATTTATATTTCAAAAATAAAGAATAAAAAATAAAAGATTAGGAATTCTTTACAGGTAACCTAGTATTCTTACCAATGCTGGAATTTGAAAACTCAGAATATGAAATAACGATAATTGTCTTTTAATATCCCAGTGAGTTTCCACAATAACCAACTTCTTCATGGATACACCTTTTAATATCAAATTGCAGAGAAGTGTAGATGAGATCAGCCAACACATATAATCAGGGTTTTTTTTAAGGAAGAGGGGAAGACGCTGGACGCTGGTCAAAAGGGGAAAAATGCGTGAAAAAATACAAAATTGGGGAAAATTTAGTTTTCTTACTTGTATTAGCTGCAGTGAATGTTTATACTCAATTTTATGCTTCTGTCTTTCTTTTTTTACTTTATCTTTCAATACCAAGCAGTCTATATAGCATACAGAGACATATCTCTTTGTTATCTGTTCTTTAACAGTACAAGAATAAGTATATTTATACTTGCTCACTTTCGGAGCCTGCTTAAAATGTATCCATTAATTGTGTGTTTTGAATCAAAATCATTTCGGATGCAAGATTTCCAGAAATCTTTTGTTTAGGTCAGTGCTTGGGTAGTTATTGATAATTTCCGACTTAATTGCTGAATTCCCCAAGAAAATTAAATATTACTGCTCAAAAGGACGGTTCGAGCAATTCCATTGACCCCCCCCCCCACCCACCCCCACCCTGATACGCACATGCTAATACAACATGCGACGGACGATGATAAATGATCATAAAATTACACGGTTCTTTGACTTTTAAATGTCGCGATAATTAATTTTTATTGTAGCTGTGAGTCACATCGTAAATTTGGACTTCAATGAATACTCCGGAAGATACGGGATATTAAATTCTTGGTACAAAAATGATTGCCCGGCACAGTTCCGAATGTGTGTTTCACCTGATTCGTATTTTTGTGACAGAACATGGCGCCGTATTCTGTTGTTCGTATTTTGCATTATTCGTCGTTCGTTTTACCTTACAATGCAAACAAGCCGCATCCGTTTAAAAGCACGACGAAGACAATATACGACATCTAGCAATTTACTCAGTTAATCTTCAATTAATTGTCAATTATCAAAACAACAGATTCTTTTTTTGCCTGGTGTCAGAATACATTCCTCGGCGATAATTAGACCGGCGCGCGCATGTGTTTACTCGACTGGTTGGTATTTTTAAAGTGGGCGGAGCTTACTGTTTTAGCAAAACATTTTTAGTATCTAATCATAAACGGTGTGACCTGAAAGATTATAGGCGGGGTTTAAATTTACTACGACTGTCTACGTTGATGGTTGTGATTTTCTTTTTCGGAAATCCGCGGGATGAGAAATTCGGCGGACGAGTCGAATTTTAGCCGTAATTTACGGCCGTACACTCGCTAACGGTACTCAACTGTTGTAAAATCCCATTTAAAATGGCAGGTAGAATGCCTTTATTCCCAACACGACGAAAATCCAGTACCAGTGATGTTTAAGTTGACGACCAGGATACAGTGTCTGTGACGTAGCGAATCTAAATTTAGTTACATTCGACAAATAATACTAGGTTGCGTACGTACCTAATTTCTAACAAATATTCGTGAAAATTGTGGAGATTTTGGATGAAATAGATTAAGCATAACTATAAATTAAGCTTCCTTTGACGTTTTGCTAAAAAATTATCACTTTACAAGGGGGAAAGTGATTTTTGTTGGGGAAAAAATTTTCGTTGGGGAATTTTTTTTTCCGGGGAAGACGCCGACTATCGGCGTCAGTTTGTTAAGGAAAAAAACCCCTGATAATATAACAATAATCGTCTATTGAAGCCCGAAGGAGTCATCACCAATTGAAAAAGGGGGCTGTTGACCCTTTCTGGCTTTCCACTGACAATATGCCATCAGATCTGAACTGATGAACAGTAATAATTACCCTACTCTGTTAAGATTAGCTTTATTTTGTAAAACTATAATGTCAAATTTTAAATAACTCATTCTCCCAAAACAGTACACAACCTTAACCCTAAACATCTATTGTATTTGTTAGTATATGTATTATAATTCTTATGATCTCAAATGTTATTTAAATGTATGCTTGTAGATTCTCCAACTACCACTGACATTAAGTTACAGACATAGTGTTTATTACTAGACAAGGGAGACAATTACATATTAATCAATTTCCAGGTACACATCACAAGTAGTCTACCTTGGAATATGTCTGATATTTTTTTTTGGTGATGGTTGGATTATCTTGGAATTTTCAATTTCCACTTTCCATGCTGCCATGTTTGTTTGTTTGTTTGTTCTTGTTATAACCTGATGCATATTACATGCCTAGGTTGAAAATAAAACTCGAAAACTTGAAAAAAACAAACAAACTTGAATCTTGGAAATAATCAAATCAATCTAAATTGACCAGTGTAGATCTAAATCAAACAGTATGGATGTGCTGGCTGATCTAGATGTAAACTGGTTGCCCATGTGATAAGGGTTTAACATTTTGATCTGCTTCATTTATATCATGGATCAATGGGCTAAATCTGCTTAACCTTTCCCTCCATAGACACACCTTTATTGCATGGACAGACAGTGTAGATCCAGATCAGCCTACACATCTATGCCATCTGATCAGGATCTGCACTGTTTGCCTTTTGATTTGTTAGGTTATTTCTGACTAAAATGTGACCAGAGCAAATCTTGATCAGATGTGCCGGCTGATCTGGATCTACACTGGTCGCACACGCATAAAAATGCGTATATATGGAGGAAAGGGTTAAAGTCTTATATTCCGGTCAGTGTTCTTTCTCAGAAGCCCCATAGAAATAAAGAGTTCCGAAATCTTGAAACCACCAAGAAAATCTGTGCTGTAGCAGTAGTGGTATGTTTCAGACAGCTTTGGAATATAGCAAAAAACATGGTACAGACGAAGTTAGAGTTCTCACCTTAGAAAAGAACCGAGGCAAAGGAGGAGCTATAAGACTGGTTAGATGGTTTTTTTTTTGTTTTATTGAAAAAATTTATTGAGTCATAGAAATGCAAATGGGTAAAAAGTCTCGTCAAAGTTCAGGGATTTTCATTAGTATTTTGCACAGAGGCCTTGGTCTTTCAAATTGGGAGATTTATGCCCAATAAATGTTAATTTTAGGAAAACAAAATTTCAATGAACAATTGGATACTAGTGTCAAAATTTGAACAGTAATAAGTATTTTCAACTTGAACAAAAGTTTTGAAAAACAGGGGTCATCTGACCCCTGTTAAGAATTTTCAAGGGGTCACAATCAGATTTTCGCAAGTCATACCTACTTTTCATTGAACTTTTCTACTTATAAAATTGCTTTAACTTTACTTTAAAATATTTTCAAGGGTCAAATAAATATTTACTTCATTTTTAAGATGCAATGGATGCAACAGTGAGTTATCTTTATTCTTGCAAAATTTGACCACTTGTTATAAAAGCTCCTGCATCAAAATGACCCCAAACTCATAATCAGGTCAAAAGGGGAAAAATTCAAATTTGCTCACATCAAATTGCAAGAATCTGTATCTATTGAAATTCCTGTTGAAATTTAATTTTTATTTAATTCACATCTTATCACACATGTCTCTTTGATATCTTTAAATGACATCAAGCAAATTCAGTTAACAAACTTTGAAGGCTTCTTCCGGAAATACTAAATGTAAATAAAAAAGTCTAAACGATTTTCAAACTCCTCAGAGGAGTTTTAACAGTTTTAGGAAAATTTACCTTGCATTTGAGAGAGTCTCTGCACAGTTTGGAAAAAATAATATATTGTTGGATTGGGAAGAGACATTTTATTGGCCTCTTTTGGCCCCTTACATGTTTCTTCACATGTGCAAACAGTGTATATCAGGATCTACATGTACATTGTTTGCCTTTTGTTCAGAAATAAACTAATGAATAAAAAAGCAAACAAAGCCATCTGTGCCATTTGATCAGGATCTACACTTTCCATATGGTCATGTCACTTATGTGATAAAATGTGTATATATGGAGTAAAGGGTTATAAAAGGATAAAAAGCCCTGAAGTTATGGCTGCTCACTTGTATTTGCAGAGTATATATGTAAAACTGAATGCTTATGATATAGGTCTTTAATATTTGTTAGAAAAGAAATAAAGAAATAACTAATTTTTTTTCTTGGGAAAAAGACATGCGTCCACAAATTTTCGAATTAAAGAGTGTAAATTTTATATAATGATAAAATTAATTTAATTAACTTAATTTTTTGTTTTATTAATATTATCTCCATTTATATGAATAACACTGGAATTGTATTATACACCCTGCAGGGCATGTTTGTTGCAAGGGGCAGACAACTGTTGTTTGCTGATGCTGATGGTGCAAGCAAGTTCAGTGACCTTGATAAGTTGGAGAAAGAAATGTCCAACATGATAAAACCCAATAATATGGCCGTGGTATGTGGATCTCGTGCTCACCTGGAAAAAGACTCTATAGCCCAGGTAGGCAGTTTGATTAACTAGGTATCTGGATAAAATACCAGATCGTCTAACAAAATCACATTCACTGAAATATAGATGGACAATTCCCTTTAATAATTGCTGGTTATGCACAACTTCTTGAAAAACTGTGTTCTACTTACCTTATTTACAGTAATGTGAACTTAATCAGACATTAGCCCTTTACTCATTATAACATTTTATTTTTCAGAAATCAGTACTCACATAATTATTATTTGTGTTTTATCTCATGTGTGATCAGAGTTGATCCAGATCAGCTGGCACCTCTGTGCCATCTGATAAGTATTTACACTGTTTGCTTCTTAGTTGAAAATTACTTAATGAATTAAAGAGCAGTTTCCCCCACATAATATGCTTTATTGCATGGGCAAACTGTGTAGATCCAAATCAGAAGGCACATCTTCTTTTTGCTTTTTGATTTATTTGCCATGTTTGCTTTTTGTTTTATTAGTGTTTTTTCTGACCAAAAAAGCAAACTGTGCAGATCCTGACCAGACGGCACAAGCTGATCTGAATCAACAATGGTTGCACGTGCAAGATTTCCAGAATGAGGGTTCATTTGGGGTAATCTAGTTAGTGATAATTTCCAACTTGCTGCCCAAAAATCTTGAACCCCATCTGAATCTGCTCCTGATGATTCTTTGTTACTTTAGAAGATAGCAGTGGTGTTGTGTTTTTTTTTTAGAGGTCAATGTTCCGGACATTTTTGATGTATGGCTTTCACTTCCTGGTGTATTTTCTGTGTGTGAAGGGGATCAAAGATACCCAGTGTGGCTTTAAACTTCTCACAAGAGAGGCAGCAGTGTTCCTGTTTTCCAATCTACATGTTGAGAGATGGTAAGAAGACCCATTTAATAATGAATTGAACTGATATGGATTTGAAATTCATCAATCTTGATTTAAAAAAAACAACAATTTAGTTGTTTAAAGTGTGCGAAGCCTGAAGGGAATAGCCACATTGACAACCAAGTGAATCAGTCAGGAGAAAGACTCTTATCATAGTGAAGTGCATGATGGGTGTAAATATGACATGTAGACTTTAATTTTTGAGAAATGGCTGACATGTATATCTATGCACCCTCTTGGACAAATTTAAAAGTGGTCCTGATCAGACAGCATGGATGTGCATGCATTTCTGGATCAACAATGTGCAACCAGTGTAGATCCAGAAATGCAAGCACATCCATGCTGTCTGATCAGGACCACTTTTAAATTTGTCCAAAGAGGGTACATAGATATACATGTATGTTAGATATGCAGCTGAGTCTACAATGGTCAAATGTGATATATGTTGTAGCTTTCAACAGTTTTTGAAAACCTTGGATCATTATATCTCTATTGAAAGTTTTTAATTGGTCATAATCGCATTCAGTTATCTTGACAACTTTAAAAATTGCTTTAACTTCATTTTAATTTACTTTCAAATTGTGTTTTCTGTTTTCTTTCAGGGCATTTGATGTAGATATGTTATATATAGCACAAAGATTTAACATTCCTATTGGAGAGGTTGCAATATCATGGCAGGAAATAGACGGTAGGAAATCATTGTTTGTAAAATCTTACTAACTAACTTGATATTGACCATGAGTAAATAGAAATTTGTCATCATAATGCTGAACAGATGACTGTAAATGTAAATTGCAGAAATTCATATAGAATATGTATTAAATCGATCTCCTTGAGATATGGCTGTTATCCATGAGCGAACAGTGCCCAAGGTTATAAAGCTGAGCATGGAAACCAGTCTCAAATCTCAAGCATCTGATTGGCTGAAATGGCGACCAGTCGCCATTTCAGCCAATCAGATGCTTGAGATTTGAGTCTGGTTTCCAAACTCAGTTTTATAACCTTGGGCCCAGTAGATCCAAATAAGCTAGGATCTAAACTGTTTGACTCTGATGGATGTACAGGGTTTGCTCATGTGATAATACCTGTATTTATCGTTTAAAAGTTAAATAACTATAAATAGTGCATAAAATATTTTTAAAAAAGCACCGTGAAATTCTCAGAAACTGAACATTTTTAAAAGTATCTGTGCCTTCAGATCTTGATGTAAAAGGTTGTCATGGTCAGAAACGATATAATAAGTCTATAAGTGAACAGTGTATGTCCTGATAAGATGCCAATGAATCTACATGTTCACCATCCAACTAATGGCGTATCTATGGAATTAAGGGTGAAAAAGAATAAGTAATTTTACATCTTATTATACAATTTCAGGCTCTAAAATGGTTCCTGTATGGAGTTGGCTACAGATGGGTAGAGATTTATTGTTAATTAGGCTCAGATATATGCTAGGGGCGTGGCGTATAAACAGAAATCCCAAGGCGGGTAAAGCTGAATGATGGAGGTGTGGGATCGGCTGTGATATTCAAGAGCAGTTAATCATATCATTGTGTTCTTTGGACATGACTAGTGAGTTTGTGGAGAGACATGATGTTGTAGCTGTCTTTAAAAGACCAGGGCCCAAAATCATAAACTAAAACTGGAGACCAGGCTGAAATCTCAAACATCTGATTGGCTGAAAAAGTAAGCAGTATCAAATCTTAAGCATCTGTTTGGCTGAAATGGCAACTGGTTGCCATTTTTAGCCAATCAGATGCTTGAGGTTTGAGACTGGTCTCCAATCTCAGTTGTATGGTATAGGGCCCAGTCTCCAAGCATTGCCAAGTGGGAAGAAATAAATTTTGTAAAGAATTCCTTTATTTTTATTGAAAATAAAATTTGTAACAGATCGGGAGAGTTAAAGAGTGTTAAAATCTTAATTTTGAAGACTGCAGAAAGTGTAAAGTTTCGATTGATTTTACTGTGGTATCATTTAATTTCGCGGGGATCAAATTTCGCGCATAACATAAGTGACATTTTCGCGAGGGCTTAAATTCGCGCACTTAAATTTTTCTAATAAGACAAGATATTCAATGGTTTGATTCGCTAGGGTTTGATTTTGCGCATATTCCATAGCGCGAAATACGTGAAAATTAAACCACCGCGAAATATAATGATACAACAGTAACCCTTTCCACTAGATAAAACTATTATCACATGGATAAACAGTGATCCAGATCAGCTGGCACATCAGTGCTGTACGATCAGGATCTACACTGTTCACTTTTAGGATCATTAGGTTATTCCGACTGAGAAGTTACCATAACAGATCCGGATCAGCTTGTATAGATGTACCATCTGGTCTGGATCTGCACTGTTTGCCCAGGTGATAAAAAGTAATATCTGTGGAGTAAAGGGTGGAAACAGGTGATGTCCATCTAGTCATTTGAAGAAGTGCCGTGGAGAAACAATGTTGATTAGATAGCATTTGTGTGTAAGAAATAAGCTGAAAATAGAAATGTTTGTTTATATGTCAACAATTTGTAGATAAATTGCTTGTTGATGTGAAATGTGACATGAAGTTAAATCATGCAATATTGAATCTGCAGAAACCAAGCAAAATGCAGGTCATCTGAAAATTTTCAAAAATATTCTAAAATATTAAATGTTACTTTAAAAATTGTAGGTTTATGGTTAAGGTATATTTATTATTTCTTTTTTTTAAATAATAATATTTTACGGTTTTATAAATATCATAAATTTAGGATGGCTTTACAAAAAATGTCATGTGCTTTAAAACAACAATCTCATGTGATCATACAGTATTATTTACCTCAAAGTGCTGAGCACCAAAACTATTTAGTTTGTTACCAGACCCAAATAAATACAGCCTGCTATTCAGTTGCTCAGTTTTTTCAAATCTTCTTGGAAAATAAATGGTCTGGCTTATTAAAAAAAGATGGTCCATTGCATGCCATTAAATACATACATGTACATGGTGCAAAGGATTAAGAAACAAAAACCTTTATTTGACCAAAGATTGGTGTTCTTGTTTATTATGAAGTACATGACTTGTGAATTGTTTTCTTTTATTTATATTTTGTGTTATTTAAAGGTTGATTATGCAAAGGTTACTGTATATGGAATGAAATAATATTTGTAGCATTACTTCAATGTTATATCATAAGAATTTAAACTTGTTTCAAGAGTTCAAATACACTTTATCGAAGTTCTAATTGGTCACTTATTTTCTATAATATTTTATTACCAAGTATAATCGGTATTGATGTATTAAGTGCACCGATAATTTTGGGAAATATTAACAGAAAAGCAGATTTTGGATGTATTATGCACATTCAAAATAGACATTTCATTAAAACATTATCTTCATTTATTATGTTTCCCCCCCTCTGGGGGAGACATATTGTTTTTGCCCTGTCCGTCTGTCCGTCCGTCCGTCCGTCTGTCCATCACTCCGTCTGTCACACTTCATTTCCGCTCAATAACTCGAGTACCCTTTGACCCAGAGCCTTCAAACTTCATAGGGTGATAGCCCTTATTGAGTAGAAGAACCCTTTTGATTTTGGGGTCAGTAGGTCAAAGGTCAAGGTCACAGTGACCCAAAGAGTGAAAACCGTTTCTGCTCAATAACTCGAGTACCCTTTGACCCAGAGCCTTCAAACTTCATAGGGTGAAAGCCCTTATTGAGTAGAAGAACCCTATTGATTTTGGGGTCAAAGGTCAAGGTCACAGTGACCCGAAGAGTGAAAACCGTTTCCGCTCAATAACTCGAGTACCCTTTGACCCAGAGCCTTCAAACTTCATAGGATGATAGCCTTTATTGAGTAGAAGAACCCTATTGATTTTGGGGTCAGTAGGTCAAAGGTCAAGGTCACAGGGGCCCGAAGAGTGAAAACCGTTTCCGCTCAATAACTCCAGTACCTTTTGACCCAGAGCCTTCAAACTTCATAGGATGACAGCCCTTATTGAGTAGAACAACCCTATTGATTTTGGGGTCAGTAGGTCAAAGGTCAAGGTCACAGTGACCCGAAAAGTGAAAACCGTTTCCTCTCAATAATTTGAGTACCCTTTGACCCAGAGCCTTCAAACTTCATAGGGTGATAGCCCTTATTGAGTAGAAGAACCCTACTGATTTTGGGATCAGTAGGTCAAAAGTCAAGGTCACAGGGGCCCGAAGAGTGAAAACCATTTCCGCTCAATAATTCGAGTACCCTTTGACCCAGAGCCTTCAAACTTCATAAGGATGACAGCCCTTATTGAGAAGAAGAACCCTATTGATTTTGATGTCAGTAGGTCAAAGGTCAAGGTCACAGGGGCCTGAAGAGTGAAAACCGTTTCTGCTCCATAACTTGAGTACCCTTTGACCCAGGGATTTCAAACTTCATAGGTTGATAGCCATTATAGAGTAGAAGAACCCTATTGATTTCGGGGTCAGTAGGTCAAAGGTCAAGGTGACAGGGGCCTGAAGAGTGAAAACCGTTTCCGCTCAATAACTGGAGTACCGTTTGACCCACAGCCTTCAAAATTTGTAGGGTGATAGCCCTTTTTGATTAGAAGAACCCTATTGATTTTGGGGTCAGTAGGTCAAAGGTCAAGGTCACAGGGGCCTGAAGAGTGAAAACCGTTTCCACTCAATAATAGGAGTTCTATTTTACCCAGACCATTCAAACTTTCATACGATGGATGTCCTTATTGAGTAGAGGACTCCTATTGATTTTGGGGTCAGTAGGTCAAAGGTCAAGGCCCCGAAGAGTAAAAGCTGTTAATTTTTGAATGTATATATATTCAAATCACATGGTAACTGCCTACTACATACATAAAAAACAATTATTTTTAAGAAATTGTTAGTCATTAATTAAACCACGATGTTAAAAGGGGCTATCTGCCACATAGCACCTTCTAGCTGTGAATTTGAACTAAGAAGAACCCTATTGATTATGGGATCAGTAGGTCAAAGGTCAAGGTCACATGGGTCTGGGCGCAGGGGGGGGGGGTGCGGGGCAGGGGGGGAGACATGCGTTTTTCACGAAAAACATCTAGTTATTAATTACATTTTTTAAATTGTGATCTAAGCATTAAAAATTGATTTGTGGACAAGTTGGACATTTTGCTAAAAATGCATATCTTGCCTGTGAAATGCAAGCCAGCAAATAATTGTCCTAAATTTTTGATTAGCAACCCTCTAGGATGAAAAACCTAAAACCTTTTCAATCATAAGCACTTTTCTTAATCAATTCATTTGATAGTATCAAATTTTACAATTTCTTCCCTTTCAATTAAGGTCTCTGTTGTAAATTAATGGTGTTTAATTTACTTGAAAGCACAATCAATAAACATTTTTATGACATTTAATAATTGATTCCAATAAAACATGGTTGTTTTTTTTCACCTTTTTTGACATATGGAATCATACATTTGTTAGCATATTGTGGTTGTTGACCAATTAGAACTTTGGATGAGTTTATGTGATATCTTTAGGTACTCTTTTGTCATTTTACTGGCATAGTTAAAATAGAAAACTATCAACATATCTCAAACTTTTCTTAACATATGTAAAATCAGTATATATTAATAAAATTGATTTGTGCAAAGTTTTATTTAACAGCATTTTCAAGTAGAGAGATTTTGATAGTTTTCTTTTTTATTGATGACAGTGCAATGATGACTGCCCTAGCATCTTTATAAATTAAGAATATTTCAATATAATAATAGCATTTTGTTAATAAAATGACCCAACAGGATGATTCTTCTTTCTCTGCCCCAGAATTTTTTTTTCTTGCATATTGGATAAGTATTTCCGCCTGATTTACCAGGCAAAGAAAATCTTATCTTTTCCCTAGGGAAAGGGTAAGGAAAACAAAAGTTGGATTGTGTACATGTACACAAATGTTATGAACAATAAAAGGTATGCAAGAAAAAGTATCTTGCATGGGACTTATAGATCAGGTTAGGGCAGAGCCTCGTTCCCGCAAAACAGTTCCCCCCTCGGTGACAGATTTTTCCATCTTCACCTCACACTCATGCAAGATACTTATAATCAATACCATCTTTGTGAGACTTTTAACTCTTTTCTCCATAGATACACCTTTATTGCAAGGGCAAACAGGTTAGATCCAGATCTACACTGGATGCACTCGGTAAAAATGCGTATATAAGGAGGAAAGGGTTAAAGCTTATAGACATAGAGGTTCATTTGTCCGATTATCCATCAATCATTTGATCAAATGAGTTTACTTCAAACTTCACACAAATGTTCCCAGTCACCTTAACCCTTTCATCCATAGATACACCTTTATTGGGTGGGCAAACAGTGTAGATCCAGATCAGGCGGCACATCCGTGCAGTCTGTTTAGGATCTGTGCTGATTCCTTTTTGATTCATTACCAGTAGGTTATTTCTGACCAAAATGAGACTAGTGCAGATCTTGATCAGACGGCACGGATGTGCCGGCTGATCTGGATCTACACTGGTCGCACATGCATAAAAATGCGTATATATAGAAGAAAGGGTTAAACAGATACTGTCTTATAATAACGACTCCACATGGTGTGACTGACTAAAGGACCAACCATTTTTTGGTGTTTGTCAGGAACCAGTTCCAATTTAAAGATCAGCTTTGCCTTGACCTATAATCTTTTTATGCAAGTCATTTTCTGACCATATCTCTAAACTGTTATGTGCAAGGAACCAAGTTTGATTACCACAGAGAAAAAAGTTAAATTACTGCATTATTGCACAAACCAAGTTTGATTACTTTTAATAGGAACCAAGTTAAATAACTTTAGTAATCAAACTTGAATCCTGCAGGGAACCTAGTTTCATTACTGCAGGGAACCAAGTTTGATTATTGCATTAACCAAGTTTGATTACTTTAGGAACCAAGTTTAATAATTACTTAAGTAATCAAACTTGAATCCTGAAGGGAACCTAGTTTGATTATTGCACAAACAAATTTGAATACTTTAGGAAGCAAGTTTACTGTCCTGCAGCGATCCAAGTTTGATAATTGCAGGGAACCAAGTTTGTTTACTGCAGGGAACTAAGTTTGGTTAACATAGTGCAAAAAACAAGTTTGATTTAACTGCATGGAACCAAGATGGATTACTGCAGGGAACCAAGACTCTCTAGTGCAGGGCTTAGAGCTCTTTTGTTGGAAACCACAAAAGTTGAATGAGAAAAGGTTGGCAGGATAACCTGCACTATAACATAATAACCATGTTTTGGGGTTCATACAAATCAGTTATGCATTGTATCAGATTCCTTCATTATCTGACATTGGCAAAGCCATTTCAGCCAATATTTTATAGTTCTGATAAATTGATTGCAACTGGTAGAAACGTAATAAAAAAAATTCTGTTTCGATAAAATAAATCAAATAAAACACAAGCATACAAAAATATTCTTTATTTATATAAAAAAAAAGATTCACAAAGTTTACTTATTTCACAAAACATGTAAGATAATGAATGAAGATATGTGTTCAAATGATATGTACAATTTTTGTGTCACGCACTAAATTTAACAAATAAAATCAATGTCATATACATATTATTACTAATAATTTGAGCTGTGCTCGGAACATGTCTCTTTGATGTATTTAACATCATTTCTTAATAAAATGTCACAACTCTCAACTGACAACAGTGCTTAGGATGTATATTACTGTGCTGAATTATATATACTAATGAAATTGATAACCCTAACCCTGATCCACAGTTTTTAAATTGCTTCAATATATATAAAAGTCAAAAATAGGTTATACTACCCTATGAACACTTCTGATGCCCTAGGATACAATGTCAGAATAACAAAACAAGGTTAACAAAGGCCCATTAGAAGTGACATCATGCTCACATTAAACGGCATTACTGTATCATTGACCCTATCGTCATTAGCAATATAATTTGACACTTTGTTGAAGAAATATTCCAAAATGGAAGAGGTATAACCAACATTAAGGTTTCTTAACTGAACGACCAGAGGACAAAGCGATCCCTTATGTACAGCCTTTTCTCTGAAAAGGCGACACAATAAACTTAATTCTTAACAATTAATAGACGTTTAAGTTAACAAACCACTGAGGACAACTTTGGAATGTTTTCAGTAATTCCAAGCTCTGTCTTGGACCATACATGTTTTACGGTATGTATAAAACAAAAACTGTCATTTTACCTGTACAACTGGCAACAGGTACAAGTTTACATAAATATTGATATCCTAATGCCTGTTCTATTCTAGAATTGTAATTGTAAATCAATTACTATAATTAAAAAAACATATTTTATAGATCAAACAACATTTCTCTGAATAAATATAAAGAAGCTTTAAAAAAAGTCATGCAGGAATGATCTTTGAACGTTTCACATCTTTTACCCTTTTCTCCATCACATATACAGACAGCATAGATCAAGATCAGCTGTTCTTGCATACCAGATCAGGTGATTCGTGTTTTTACCCGTGTAGGAAATTTCGATCCTACACCCCCTATGTAGAATGAGTCACGTGAGTGACGTCACGTCTTCAAGTATCTGACGTAATATATTCAAGTTAGTGATGTCATATATAAAAAAGTTTTGCGTTAACGTCAATATTTCAGCATAAGGAAAATAAGTAAGTTTGTATACTTACAAAGAAATGTTATAAATTAATAATAAAAGGTATGCAAGAAAAAGTATCTTGCATGAGACATTCGGTAAAGATAGAAAAATCAGTCACCTCGGGTGAACTGTTTTGGCGGGAACTCGGCAGAGCCTCGATCAGACAGCACAGATAAGCAGGCTAATCTAGATCTACACTTTTGTTGCCCATGTGATAAAATGCATGTACATGAAGTTAAAAGTTAAAGGTTTTCATTGGATTTCATTGTCTGTGGAATCTAAACTTTTGTACAATATTGGGGCTATTTTAAGTCATCATTGCAGTTTTATTAATAAAAAAGAAAATTATCAAAATCTCTTTAAATGCAAAAAAAATGGTTATATAAAACTTTGCACAAATAAATGTAAGTATCTTCTTTCACACATACTGTAAGAAATGTCAGAAAAGTAAAGAAATATTGATAGACCTAAGAGCTAGACATTAAACATTCCCTAAAATTCTATTTACATCCAAACAAAAAACTAAACAACACAAAACATCATGTATTCAATTTCTACATGAGTATTAAGACACTGTAAATCAATAAAATTTTAGTGAGCTTTTTGTCAGCCAATTACAAAAACCTAAAATTGCCAAATACAAGGTAAAATACGAGATTTTGAACTTATGAAATATCCAACAATCAGAATATGATATTTCAACACATGACTGTCTCGAACATTTCACATTGGCATAGAGGTGCGAGATTTTGACAGATTTCGCACTAGTTTTTCTTTATTCCCATGTTTCTAAAAAATTACATTCTGAAATTTGGTCAAGAAAAGGTTTTGATATTAGGCCGATGTTATGCATATTTCATAAAGTAAAAACTTAATTGAAGATCATGCAGCAGTAGGCTTTTTAAGCATTACTCAAGTGTATGAGATAAATCAGCTATTTGTCCAAACATAAAAAGATACTCTCAGAAAAAATGGAATGTTTCGACTTAAAATACTAATCATATACACTGACCATCAAGAGAAGTTTCCACTATTACAATAAGTTTCACACAGAAATTGAAACAATTCCATAAGAAACTAAAACACTGCTACATACTTGCTATTCTGTATATTTTTAAATTTAATTTAAAGTAAGTTTTCCTTGAATTTCGTGGCACTAAACATTGTAGACCAGCATATACACTGTACTCATTTCAGGTATGGGTTGCTTTGGTATATTACCCATGAATTTCAGTGTTCTCATGCAAACAGTTTTTCTTTTGTTTTAGTATGTGCTTGGTAATTAGAACATGAATTAGACTAAACTGAGCTTGCAAACATTAACAACATCCTTAGCTAAATACATTTCTTTACTATAATCTAGGTGGCAATAAGTATTTTCCCCAAAATTCATTTTTGAAATTTTAGCCTTTTTTCGCCATTTGCAATGTTGGTGACCTCTTAACGCATGTGCAAACAGTGAAGATCCATTTCAGCTGGTACGTCCAATCTTCCATGCTATCCGATAAGAATCTACGCTGTTCATTTCTTGCTCAGAAATAACTTCATGAATCAAAAAGCAAACAGTGTAGATTGTGATCAGACGGCACAGATTATAAGTATCATTCACGTGTGTTGGGCAAAGATCGCGTGATCCAGCCCAAGTGAAATATGCACAAGGGCGGTAACGAGGCTCTGCCGAGTTACCGCCTTAGTGCATTTTTCACGAGGGCTGGATCACACGATCTTAACCCAACATAAGTGAATGATACTTTCTCTTGCATACCGTATTTATTTTGCGCATTTTGGGGTATTTTCCTGTAAATTTTTCTTTGCACTACTTTTTTATAGTAGCGGAGTGATATACGAGACATTCCATCGTTCATTCATAAATGCGTCAGACGTCGTGACGTCATATAAGGTGCGTGACTCATTCTACACGGGGGGTGTAGAATCAAAATTTCCTACATGGGTGAAAACACCGGATGACCTGATCTGGTATGCAAGAAAAGCTTGCTGATCTAGATCTTCACTGTTCGCAAATGTGATAACAGCCATATCCCATGGTGTAAAGGGTGAATCTTTTTCAGCTGCCAACAAATTATTATTAACCCTTTCCTGTACAGATACACCTTTATTGCTAGGGCGAACAGTTTAGATCCAGATCAGCCAGCACATCCGTGCCGTCTGATCAGGATCTAAACTGTTCGCTTTTTGATTCATTAGGTTATTTCTGACCAAAATGCGATCAGTGCAGATCCAGATCAGACGGCACGGATGTGCCGGCTGATCTGGATCTACACTGGTCGCACATGCGTAAAAATGCGTATACATCCAGGAAAGGGTTAAACCTTAATATTTGACAAAAGTGTAAACAAAACACAGCCGCCAGAAAATGTGAATTGAAGTCAAAAGAGTTGTCTTAACCCTTTGCTTCATATATAAACATATTATTGTGTGTGCAACCAGAGTAGATCCAGATCAGACAGTACAAATGTGCACTAGTTGCATTTTGGTCAGAAATAATCTAATGAATCTAAAAGCAAACAGTGTATGGATGTGCCAGCTGATCTGGATCTACACTGTTTGCCCACACAATAAAGATGTATCTGCGGAGAAAAGGGTTAATCTTTTTTTATCTCATTGGGAGATTGAATTTATAAAGAAATCAAAAAAAGGTTCCCATGACCTTTTTAGATAGAAACTATTCTTTCCTTGACACCTGTTGACACCTGTTGCAGAAATAATTGGAATAAATGTAAAAAATGTCCAATGGTGACAACTTCAGAAGCATTTGTTATCTTGATTATCATACCTGTTTAAAAATCTGTGATTAGTAAATATTCATATGAAACTATTCTTTCTTTTTTAAAACAGTGAGTATACATTTCAAAAAACTGGATAAACAATAGTGCAATCATTTAACCCTTTCCTGTATAGATACACCTTTATTGCTCGGGCGAACAGTTTAGATCCAGACAGCCGGCACATCCCTGCCGTCTGATCAGGATCTAAACTGTTTGCTTTTTGATTCATTAGGTTATTTCTGACCAAAATGCGACCAGTGCAGATCCTGATCAGACGGCACGAATGTGCCAGCTGATCTGGATCAACACTGGTCGCACAAGCGTAAAAATGCGTATATATCAAGGAAAGGGTTAATTTTGCTGGGATATTTTCACAGAGGCTAAATATGACATTTTCCAACAGCTATAAATTTGTGTAGTTACATAATCCTAATGAGATAGGTGATAACATGGTTAAACTTTGCAGGGTTTTTTGTGCTCTTTTCCTAGTGTGAAATATAAAAAAATTAAACCCATGCAACATATAAACCAGTGCACACTGGTGCTTTGAGGAATGTTATGTGCATGAGATGGCCCGGATATGACCCTATGTAAGTCTTCTAGATTTAACCATTCAAGAACCTTTGAATGATCCAGTGTTGTTTTTAACAAAATTAAATATTTCAAGAGTTAAACTTTACTCCATATATATGCCTTTAACGCATATTTGAACAGTGTAGATCCAGATCAGCCAGCACATCAGCACATCTGATCAAGATCTGCACTGTTTGAGTTGTTCAGAAATAGCCTAATAGATCAGATCCTGATCAGATTGCACAAAGGTGTCGGCTGATCTGGTCCCACACTCTTAGCCTATGTGGTAAAAGGTGTATATATGGAGGAAATAGTTAATAATTCACGTAATTATAAACCCTGTTATTTATCGCATTTTGCACCAACTTAATGCTTGTAAATTCATTATTTAAAAGAAATGCTTAAAACTGGTATCACAGAAAGTTTTTTCTTAAAATATAGAGAATCGTCACTATAAGAACACTTGTATTCCAGTTCAAAGCTATCCTGGTAGCAGAGTTGCACAGTTCAGAGTTACAAATACATATGTCAGCGTTGATGCCCAAATGATCTCCCTTTGAACAGCCTTCATTCTGTGTGTATGTGACACATCCTCGGGTAACCTCTACAACCTGTCTGCTTCCTTCAGCTGAAAATAATGTCAGTATATTATTACAATAGTGTAAACAAAAAATATTCACAACCAGTTTCTGTTCGAGGCTTAAAACTAAAAAAAAATTTAAATCTATTTAATAGTTAGTGCTTATCCAATTGCAATTATCCTTTAAACCATTTTAATTATTTCTCTGTCGCTTAAAATTAGGGCGGACCTTGTCATGAGAAAAAAATGTAATTTTTGTAAAGCATGACTTCCCGAATATAATGATAACAGAGAATTAACATCTAAAATAAAATTTATTTATTCAACGTTTATATGACATCAAAACAAATAAATATCGGATCTTTTTTTCATGATTTTTTAAAATACCGTCATTGTTCGAATATAAGCCACACTCATGTATAAGCCTCACCGCCCCCAAACTAATAGAACAGATGAAAATGGCTTAACAAAGTGTATAAGCAGCCAAACCTGTGTATTAGCCGCACCCCCAACTTTTTACCTCCAAATTCTGGGGAAAAGTGCGGCTTATATTCAAACAATTACGGTAATATAAAGCATACTTCTTAACCCTCTTGTTTTCCTACAGCTTCCCTGGCAGTAATATGTTTCTGTGGATGTAAGTCTAAATTCATCTCCACACCTGTCTGAATGGAGTCCGGACATTGTTGTACATACATAACAGCGTATTTGCGCATCACATCCTGAAGATAAACATTTTAACCTTCTATTTTTTACAGAAATTTATTACTTTGGAATCAATGGAATTTGTTTAGCTGAATTTTCATGTGATCGCTACAAGATATCTAGCACGAAATATGTGAAAATTAAACCCCTGCAAAATATTTGGAAACTACAGTAACCAGGGTTGGGTGGTAATTACCGGTGGTATTTACCGTCCTGGAAAATACTCCCCAAAGTAGCAAATACTGGCAAATACTGGAAAATACTACACAGATGAGTTTTTTGCCTTAAAATACTGCAGAAATCTTAACTTAGTTGACTGTTATTAATGTATTATCATAATAATAATAAAATTACTCAGATATTTTAATTAAATTTCATTTCAGGTGATCACTATAAGCACTTACAGTTAAAATAAATCTTAAAGAACTGTCTTTTATACTTAGAACCTAAAAATACAGCAGGTGAGAAATTAATGCTAATCCACCAGTGCACCTTGCCATTGACACTTAACAAGCAAAGCCATAAGGTGTAGACGATTAAAACAACATGTTTCAGACAAGGGGCTGTAATAGCCAGGGGCAAAAAAGGCAATAGTAAAGTGTAATAAATAACCTATACAATTTGTCTAGGTGCAAGTAAATGGCTGTGTATTGGTATGACTATAGAAAGCTGCCAAACTGGTGTTCTGTTACAGATACCTTGGGGGGAAAGAAGAGATTGCCTGGTAGACAGAGACTTCTTTGTATCTAACCTTATTTGTTATTGTACTCATGTATAATTATTGTAAGTTGTGCACATTACTTGTTTATGATTAAAATTAACCCTCTAAAATGCTGACTCCATTATTGTTAATAATTGAATTTTGAAGTTGCCCACATGCTGACTCTAAGGAATACATTGTATTGTATAATTTCCATTGGTGGTCAATTCAAATGACCACTTTTTCAGTACTTAAATATATATTTTTTGTGGAAAAAGTGATAAAAGTGTTAAACTTAAGTATGAATATAATGGCAATTGATGGGTAAACTTGAAATTATCTTCATGAATGCTGATAATAGGTAATATTGTATAAATTCCAAATTGGTCAATTCAATCGACCAGTATTTGCCAGTAATTGCCAGTATTTGCTGGTAAATACCGGTAAATACCACCGGCATGGAAAATACTCATATTTGCTGGCATTTTGCCAACTCTGTCAGTAACAGAAAGTGTTAACCCTTTCCTCCTTATAAACGCATTTTTACGCATGTGCCACCAGTGTAGATTCAGATCAGCCAGCACATTCGTGCCATCTGATCAGGATCTGCACTGATTGTATTTTAGTCAGAAATAATCTGATGAATCAAAAAGCGAACAGTGCAGATCCTGATCAGATGGCATGGATGTGCCAGCTGATCTGGTTCTACACTGTTTGCCCATGCAATATACGTGTGTCTATGGAGGAAAGGGTTAACTGATAGGCAAACTCTTTAGGCAATAGAAAATTAATTCCTAGATTCTTATCACCGCCTGCCCCTTGAAAATCACTCCGCCCCAACGTTTTTTATTTTGTACAAAAAATGCGTACTTCAATATTACAAGTACGAATCCGAGAGTATGAAAACGCAGTATGATACAATTAAGTGTGAATCGGCAATTCATAGTTGGCTAGATGCTTATTTATCTTTGCACTTCACAAGCGTCATTAAAAACAGTGAGAATGATCAATAAAATACAAAATCCACCCACCCGCCCCATTTTTTCCATGGTTGGGCGGTAAATACCACCCCCGGTATTTACCAGTGGTATTTACCGGTATTTACCGCCCTGGAAAATGCTCCCCAAAGTGGCAAATACTGGAAAATACTGGCAAATACTACACAGATGAGTTTTTTGCCTTAAAATTACTGCAGAAATCTTAACTTAGTTGACTGTTATTAATGTTTTATCATAATAATAATTTAATTAGATATTTTAATTAAATTTCATATCAGGTTATCACTTTAAGAGCAATTAAAGTAAAAAAAAATCATAAAGAACTGTCTTTTTTTTTTTTACTTAGAACCTAACAATACAGCAGGTGAGAAATTAATGCTGGTCCACCTGTGCACCTGGCCACTGACACCTAAAAAGCAAGGCCATAAGGTCTAGACTATTAAAACAACATGTTTCATACAAGGGGCCATAATAGCCAGGGGTAACACAGGCAACAGTGTCATAAATAACATATACAAATTGTCTAGGTGCAAGTAAATGATTTGTGTATTGGTGTGACTCCAGAAAGCTGCCAAACTGGTATTCTGTTAAAGATACTTTAAGGGGAAAGAAGAGATTGCCTGGTAGACAGAGACTTCTTTGTATCTAACCTTATGTGTTATTGTATTCATGTATATTTATTGTAAGTTGTGTACATAACTTGTTTATAATTAAAATTAACCCTCTAAAAAGCTGACTCCATAATTATTGTTAATAATTAAAATTTGAAGTTATCCACATGCTGACTATAAGGGATACATTGTATTGTATAAATTCCATGGGTGGTCAATTCAGATGGCCACTTTTTCAGTACTTAAATATTTTATTTATTATGGATAAAGTGATAAAAGTGTTAAACTTAAGTATAAATATAATGGCAATTGATGGGTAAACTTAAAATTATCTATATGAATGATGATAATAGGTAATATAGTATAAATTCCAGACTGGTCAATTCAATCGACCAGTAATTGCCAGTATTTGCCGGTAAATACCGGTAAATACCGCCGGCATGGAAAATACTCATATTTGCCGGCATTTTGCCAACCCTGATTTTTTCCCAAAATTTGGATGAGAATCTTGGAATTAATTTTCTATTGCCTTATTGCTGTTGGTCCTGACAGTCAAATTACACACTTCTTAAGATAGTATCAATAATTTATTGCATTTCATCTAAGTAAGGATCATGACCACATTCAGGGCACGACAAATCCTGAAATTACTTGGTAGCCCACTGGGCTACCAGGATTTTTGCTTGGTAGCCCGGACTTTTCGGTTGCGTATTTATTACCTTAGATATATACACATTACAACAATGATGGGATGGTTTGGATTACTAGTCAATATTAAAACATCTATCAGATTATTTAATTTTATTTATTTATTTTATTACAATACAAAAATCCCAGGTAATTCTTTTCATCACTTCAGGGATCATGTTTCACTCGGGGATATGAAGTAAGCCAGCTGACTTGAAATGTTGGAACCCGTTGGTTCTTGTCATATTCTTTGCCAGAGAATTTGGGTAGTTTGGGCGTTGATGTGATTTTATCATCTAGTTTTCTCTTCACTGATTTGGGAGTTGACTGCTGGCAGTGATTTGATGATGGGTTTTGAGTCGAAGGCTCACTCTCCTAAATAGAAATAATTTCATTATATTTCTACTCTTTTAATAACCCTTTATTAATCAGCAACCAGTTAAGTTTCTAGCATGATCATATCAAATATTTAAATTCATTCCTGCCTTTGGATAAAAAAAGAAAAGAAAAGCATAATATTTGAATTTAAGAGTCTCATTCACTGTCTGCCCCTGAAACAACAAACATCAGATTTTTAATTTATCTAGCCTATTCTGTAAACGTTAATAAAACACCATGCTTGAATATGCTCTACTTTAAATCAATATGATTAAAATTAGAAACAGAAATTCAACTGGCCTTTGGAGAAATACTTCTATAAAATTATTTTATATCATATCTCATTTTATGTAAAAAAAAAAACCCATCAAGACCGGCATTTGGCAAGAAAACTTAACATATAACTTGCCTTCTGATGACAAAACGATCCATTTTCCATTAACAAAATACTAATCCAACTAAAAAAAACAACATTTGTAACACGTTATCTTTATGAAATTATATAGAATTTTCAATTATGAAACGTTTTGCGAATTGTCACCTGTTTAAAGTTTTTATTTTCTCGCCGACCATTGCTTTTCTCACCTACTAAATAATTAACCCAATCATCCTCAATCAACTGACATACTTACCAAAAACACCTTTGATCTGTCGTAAATTAGGTAGCTGAAACTGTGAAAGTTGCAGTCAATCTAATCAAAACACATTAAAGTACCGCATAATCTCGCCGTATCCTCGCGCTCGGTTAAATACATAGATACTAGATAGCATACAACAGAGCGTGCAAGACTAACAGCGAGAGGTCAAAGGTGACGAAATCGATAATTACCCGCGCGTGTTGTTTTACAGTCGAGTGTCATAACGTTTCCTGTTTATTGGAATTGATGATTTGCCGGGCAACCAATATGGGAATTTTAAGGTGGCCCGGCGGGCACTCGCTGAAATTTTTTGGTAGTCCGCAGGGTCGAAATCGGTAGCCCGCGGGAACCGGGCAATGGATTTGTCGTGCCCTGCCACATTTGAAAACCGCCTTTAAAAATTAATTGCCAGTTTTCACCAATTATCAAGCAAAGAACAATAAATACATAAAAACAATGAAAGAATTATATGTATTAAGAACAGTGTTTACTGATCTTAAAACACACATACTGCAATTGATACTTTACCAACTCTGCAAATGTATCTTGAGAGCTTCAGTTGTGCATACAGTTTTTACTTTTCTTGCTTACATAATAAAATTTTGGATTTATCAATGTAGGTAAAAAGTGCATTAATAATTTCTATTAAAAATGGTGGTAAACAATTAAAACCTTGTAAAAAGTTCATGGAATCAATTTCTTTGAATGCATTTATGATAGAAAATTATAACAACACCATCTGTTAGCAGTTTGGTAGAAAATTACATCATTAGATATTATATTCAATGAAATAGAGATGAAAACAATAAACGTGTCAAAATAGGGCAGTGTCAAAATAGGACCTCCGAGGATATATTCCAATAAGGAGGCTTCTGTAGCTTAATTGGTAGAGTGACAGCAAATTAAGTCAGAGATTAGAGGTTCAAGTTTAAGCCACGCAACTGTAAATAGCATATCCGAATTTAGTCTTATCCGAATTTCCATATACTTGGTAATTTTTTAGCATGTTTAACTTACCACTTATAAAGATAAAAATAAGCAAAGGGATTGTAACACTTAAAAGTTGCATCTCAAAAAATGGCAATCAAGCGAAAAGAAAGTCAAAAACAGTCGAGTAACTTGAATTCTCAATGATTTGTTTATTTCCGTATTTATACGGTGCATATCATTTTAATAATCAGTGAAATTATTATGGTCACAGACCACTATCGTTCATCTTCAGAATTTACCCGGAAACGTATGAATGGACTTAAGTCGAGTCAAGTTAATTTTATTTACAAAGACGGTGCACTTTAACACTATAACATAAGCTCTAAGAAGCTTTTAAAACCGACTGATCTCCAAACGTTATGAAACACATCTAGATATATTTGAATGACAGACCTGACATATAAATTATATCATGGCACGCGAACTACCATGCTTACTTTGGCAAAATGGCCACACAAGACAAACTTGAGGTATTGAGTGTGCATTAAACTTGCGAATTAACAATTTTAGACTCGACTTTCACACCTCTTTTCACAAGCACTTAGAACAAGGAACAGTGGTCGGCACAGAAGCTTTGATTATATAGAAAAGAACGAGACAATCATACGTATCTTAGACCATAACAGTTATTGTAATTAACTAATGTATTTATCACCACCAAATACAGATTCGCTTAACCCGGATGTTAAGAGGCTTTGGGGTTAGCTCTTAGTTGATGACATCGGGCCAGAAAGAAATTAGGCTATTCCGGGAGATAATTAAGATAAATGGGTCATATATCTTGTCAGTAGGGCCGGTGGTATTGTTTCATAAAGATAGCAGTTTGCGGAAAGAGATGGAACTTGCAAAAAAGAATAGAATAAATAGTATTAAGGTTGAAATAAGAGGAACTATACCATTATCCAGTCACGAATTAACGTTATCCATTGACTTTTTCTATGCGAATCCCCGTTATCCAAATTGTTTTAGACCAACATCAAATACGTTTATTGAAGAAATCACTCATGCTTCTGGCTTAAGTGGGGTGGCGTTTTAATTGATGTGTTGGGCTTTGACATTACAGCAGTTTCGTGTATTAAAAACAGTTTTGTTATATTTTTAAATGAGCGTTTGTGTAGTTTTCTGTAGAAATCAGGAATGTTGCGAAATAATTTTCCTGTTTTGTTTTTTTTTTTACTTTATCTGACGGTCGATTCCAAATGTATGGATATTATAGGAATAGATCGTTATCTATCGCAAAAGATAAGTATTAGATCACAATAACATGAGATTCATACAATAACTAACTTCTCCATGCCGTTTTCCCCGAGCTGGCGATCTATCATTATTCTCGCAATCTATCATCACACCTGTCAACCGGCAGATACAAGAGCGGACAGCACATCCAGGCGCAGACACGGTAAGTTTTTTCATACTTGAAAGTTGTGTAGGAAATTATCATTTTCGCTAGTTTTGATTTACTCTTAGAAAGAAATATCGACTGATTTTAAAAGCCAAATTAATTCTGCACATATCCGTTGATTTCTGAAGCGGTAGAAGGGATGATTAATATTTTATCTCGATTTAAATACGGAAGTTTGTGATAAAATCTTAAAGATCTAAGTTTTATAGCAAAATGCTTCATAGATATGAAAATCTGCATACATCTGTAAGCACTATTGGAAAATGACATCATTCCCCTGACAATTTGTAAAATACACACACAGACTTTTAACATATTCGCCAGGGCTAAGTGAATAGAGCTGGGGTATAGAACTGGGCAGGTCCATGGAGCAGAAAGCGAATTTATTGGCGGGGACAGGAGCAGATATAATTAAGTACGAAAAATCAATTGATGTATTGTTTTGACACTATTTTTCGTCCTCAAAAATGAAAGTTTGTTGACATACAGTGACAGTATTGTCCGTCCGTATGTCTGTTCATGTCAAAATCACCTCTTAAGGAGTTTTGTAAGCTTGTGATGCATTAACTCTCATTAGTTAACGGAATTATCGTGGTTTATCATTTTAAGCCTTAGTATATGTGTGTCACTGGATAATTTTAATATACTTATATTTGTCAGGTATTTGTCGTAAATGCCCACTTTCGGCGAAAAACGGCTTGAGGGCATTTTGAAATTGTGGAGTTAATTACGCATTGAATTATTTACCGACCTGTGTCTTTAAAACATGGTTAGCTATCATCTGGTCATTGAGATAAATGAAATAAAAACACGCTGGGGGTATTATCAGCTTAAGTCGAAACATAAAAATAAGCTGTGGACTACATCTGTATACTATATCTCTTCCCACGTAAGAAAAAAACGTTCTTCGATTATTTTAAAGAAAGATTTAACCGTTAGTTATCAAACTTCTTCTGCGAATATTTTCACCATGTATTATAATTTACTAAAACACAATTTGCGAAAAACGACCATGCCTAATGTACAGTGTCTAGCACAGTTATGTACGGAGTGTAAATGAAAAATTGCTAGTGTACTGTGTAAAGTAGGTAACGAATTCAATTTTCTGCCAAAATAAACTTAAACTTCAGTGCTTAAGCATACACATACACTGATTACCGTCTAAAATGTAAAACCCATATATTTTAGTTCATTCCAAAATTTCTAGAACGTTACAGTAGAACTTCAAGGCGGTAACCCCTCGGATTCTAATTTTTTTAATTGCTTGTGGTGTCTTTTTTTATCATTTTATCAGATCATTTTATTGACCATGCTCTCTCTCTCTCTCTCTCTCCCTCCCTCCCTCTCTCTCTTTTTTCTCTCTCTTCATGACTGTGTGGTTTGAATATCTCCTAAACTGACAACGTGTTCTAAATTTTACCTTTCTTTAAAAGCCACCTGTTTTAAGCAGCCACCTTTTGTCACTCCCTAGGTAGGCTGCTTAATACAGTTTAACTGTTACGCGTACTGCTTTAAAACCAGATATAATTGGCTCACAATTTTGTTAAGTTTACAAAAATCTTTTTGCTTATTCATCTTTTGTTCGTGTCGTTAAAAACGAACATTAATGATGTAAATATATGTTTTTTGGTCGTTTTTTATACAACAGAGGATACCTTAAAGAGTAATCAAGTAAATTTGTTTGTTTTTCACTAAAATGTAAGATTTGTTTAATTACGCAAATTAAAACAACACTATTGTATCATTTTTTGTATCAGTGTTCTACTCTAATAACTGTAATAGAAAAATTAGATAATAATCGGGGTTACCCGGATAGGGGCCTCAAAAAAAAGTTAACAAAATCGATAAAGTTAATGACGGAGAAATAAATTTCAACATTATTTATAGTGAACTTGACGTCAGTCATTCAACTTTCGTAATTAATAGAAGTTTATGCATCACAAGCTTACACAACTCCACTAGTAATGATTTCAGTATATTTTTATTACATGAACAGACATTTAAAAAAACATTTTAAAAAACCCCCAAAACAATACGTCAAACGACTTTTCGTACTTGATTATATCTGCTCCTGGTCCCCGCCAATAAAATTGAGTTCTGCTCTATGGACCTGCACATTTCTATACCCCAGCTCTATTCACGAAGCCCTGGCGAATTTGATAAAGGTCTGTTTGTGATAATATTTCACATATTGCCAGGGGAATGATGTAATTTTCCAATAGTGCTTACATATTTATGCAGATTTTCAGATCTATGGAGCATTTTGCTATAAAACGCAGATCTTCAAGATTTCATCACAAAGTTCCGTATTTAAATCGCGATAAAATATTTATTATCCCTTCTACCACTTCAGAAATCAACGGATATGTGCAGAATTCATTTGGCTTTTAAAATTAGCCGATATTTCTTTCCAAAAGTAAATGAAAACTAGCGAAAATGATAATTTCCTGCACAACTGTCAAGTATGAAAAAACTTACCGAGTCTGCGCCTGGATGTGCCGTCCGCTCCTGGCTCTGCCGGTTGACGGGTGTGATCATTATCCGTGATTCTTATTACCTGGGTACCTACCGTGAGTTCAATGTTTAAATTAGATATCAGTTTATTGTATTAGAATATCGTTATATATATGTAAAAAGTCACCAAATTAGTCACTTTTGTTCAGTCTGTTAAACTTCTTATCTACTTAATTGTGGAATCATTTTATTTCGGCTTAAAAAGTGCGAAAATAAAAATCACATGGGAATTTACCCATATACTCGTAATAACTTATCTAATGAGAATAATACTATTGCGCGAATTAATACCAGCGCAAAAAACGCGTCATTTTCTTTAGAAAGTATTTATGTGTCGATTCCAGTGTAATCATATGTAACAGACGGTCTCACACTCTCTTACACTATCGGATTATTACATTCACCTCTGTTATAGGCTGGGACTACTTTCAACTACTTTTACTTTAACTCAAAAAATAGTTCACATTTACAATAGATTGGATTTCATCGGTTTTAATGAAAGATAGTGAAGATTTCTGTCATTTGTTTTACCTCAAGCTTTCAAATTCATAATTATGACTGTACAAAATAGGGCTGTCGAGTTTGGTAAAAAATATTGACATTGAGCCTTTCGCAGAGATGTAAAGTGAGTGTAAGGAACGACAACTCTGCGAAGGAGATTGACGGTCTCAATGATAACAAGAAAAGTAAAACAGTAACTTCCTGTTTTACAGAAGGTCTATTGGTCAGAGACAAATTTCCAGGGTTTCCGGTCCATTTTTCGTAAATGGAGTCTACTCTTTATGTGTTTCCCGCGTTATGACGTCATAAATAACTAAATCAAATAATAAAAATAAATGCGAATCTGAAATAAGTGTAATTTAAAGAAATATTTTCTTGAAAAATAATCAAAATAGGATTGCAGAAGAACCCCACTACGCAGTGAATACAGGTTATATAAAATTGCTGTTGGCTCGATCAATCTTCGGTGGCGCAATGGTAACGCTAATGGTAACGCTCAGGCATTGTTATTTTGACGGACCCGGTTCAATCCTCGGGAGAAGAGACCTTTTTGTTCATTTTTTTTTTAAATATTGTTAGGTAAGTTTTGGAAAAGAGTGGTATAATCAATAGTTGTAAAATCGCGAAATAAATGTACTTATTCTTCATTTGCACTTTGTCATTTGGAAACTGAATTATTGTAACGATATAATTACAAAATACTGATTTTTGTTATATTACAGCAACTAATTAACGATGTGTTTTGTTCTGACGTTGGATCACGTGGGTTTCATGTTTTACTAAAATCATTTAATGTTTAATGTGCGTGGAAAACATCTAATGAACGTTTGTTTAATTAAGAATAGACAAAATATCTTTGTTGTTGTTTTTTTTGATAAAATAAATTGAGCAGCAGGTATTACTCATGAATAAAATATCTGTGAAAAACAAATAGTATGCGTAAATCATAGTCGTGTTATTCTTACGACACCTTACCCAATATGAACCGCAGAAATTTATCCTTCATGGGAACCAAAAACGCAGAAATAAAAAACGCAGAAATTTTTGCATCCATTTTTGAGGGCAAAACGCAGAAATTTATGACCGCAGAAATAACCCGCTATACGGTAGAATATATTTCTTTGGTTACCATAGTAACACTCTTGACTTGAAATGTGAAACATCATTTGAAAAAATGTAATTAATTTTTATCAGAAAGAAATATTTGTTTCATGTTGAAAACTGTTTTATTCATTCTTTCACATGAAAGTTTTTCTTTTTTGTTAATTTTATGGAAACGAAACTAAAATGATTGTCGGAACAAACATGATTGTTGAATCTGTACATTCATTTAGCAAAATGTTGTTATTTTATTGTTTCCTTATTTGAACGGTATTTTTGTGATAATTGTCTTATAAAAGTAATTTTATGTGTGTACGCGATGATTTTTCCCTATAAAGAATGCTTTGGTTGCCGTGGTTACAATTGCCAAAATTACTTTTTTGAAGTTAAATTAAAACGAGCATAGCTGATTGCTTGCGTATGGCGTGGTTTTCAACAAAAATCAGAGGGTACACAAAAATGACCATTCGTGAACCAAGCCCATTGGTTTTGTGGTTTTTAACCGTTTGGACTGGGCCTTAGGTACGTATGTTGTAGGCCAATAAAATAAAGAAACTAGACGGTGAAGTGCTTCGAGTTTTCATTGTTTTATTCTATAGACATTCCAGATAATTTTTATGTACTACTCATTTATTTTACTGCATTTAACACGCACATAAATCACAGATGAAACTTGTTAAAAAATTTTGCTGCTCGTAAAAATGTGATTTTCCGATGCTGGGGAGCACTTTAAAAAAGCCAATTTATAAATTAAGAGTTAGAAATAAATTCTAAACAAAATGCTTGTTTTTTCCTGTTCAGGAAAGTTGTTCTTTTAGCCTTTATGTCGCAAAATTTTACAATCTGAAAGAAGTGGAGATGATTTTAGCTTCTAGTATGTTTGATTTTTCAGACCATTTTTCGAAACAGAGGCCCCCCTTCTAAAATACCGAATTTCTCGAGTTACGCGCGGTAAATGTTTTTAAAAAATCTTATTTAGATGTTTAAATGGATGTACTTGGAAATGAAAACAACACTATCCTAATCAGCAAAAGTGAATATTACAGTTCTAAACCCTTAAATATTTATTTATTATGGATAAAGTAATAAAACTAAAAGTTTTAAACTTAAGTATAAATATATTGGCACAGAACCAACAAAGATATACAACGGCAGACTTGTGTTATTTTACAGTCGAACCTCGATAATTCGAACTCGATGGGACCCGGAAAAAGGTCCAAATTTTTGGGAGTTTGAATAATTTAAGGTCTATCGGCCGGCGGAAGTGGATATTGTATGTTCACGTTTTTTTTTAGGTCTGTTGATCAATATTATTTTTTGTATGTGAAATTAAAAGACAAAACGAATATTTGTTATTTATTTTTATACACAAAAACTATAATGGCATTGTATTTTATCTGCAGCAACCAACGATCAGCTCTTGTCATCTAAATAAACCCACCCCATCCACTAAGCAAAACTGGGATATCATATAGGGATATCAATGAGCACAAAACTGGGTCATATGATACCTTTTCGTGATCGGGGCGGAGCTGTGGAATTTTTCGCGAAAAGTCATGAAATTTCAAAACTGCCCAAACTCACTCAGAATTGCATAGAGACATTGCATATGCACTGCTGACCAACCAAAACTACCTAATTACCCGTAAAATCTGCGCAATCTGGTCATCCCAACACCCCCACCCATCCACTAAGCAAGACTGGGATATCATATAGGGATATCAATGAGCTCAAAACTGGGTCTTATGATACCTTTTCATGATCGGGGTGACATCAGCTTGAAAATGGGTCAACTCCCGGCCAAAATTCTTGACGCTAAAATTGAGCTCAAAATCACAATTTTTTCATGACTGCGGACCTGTGGAATTTTCGCGAAAAATCATGAAATTTCAAAACTGCCCAAACTCACTCTGAATTGCATAGAGACATTGCATATCCACTGCTGACCAACTAAAACTACCTAATTACCCCTAAAAACTGTGCAATCTGGTCATCCCAACACCCCCACCCATCCACTAAGCAAGACTGGGATATCATATAGGGATATCAATGAGCTCAAAACTGGGTCATATGATACCTTTTCAAGATCGGGGTGACACCAATTTGAAAATGGGTCAACTCCCGGCCAAAATTCTTGACGCTGAAATTTTGCTCAAAATCGCAATTCTGTCATGACCGTGGTCCTGTGGAATTTTCGCGAAAAATCATGAAATTTCAAAACTGCCTAAACTCACTCAGAATTGCATAGAGACATTGCATATGCACTGCTGACCAACCAAAACTACCTAATAACCCCTAAAAACTGTGCAATCTGGTCATCCCAACAACCCCACCCATCCACTAAGCAAGACTGGGATATCATATAGGGATATCAATGAGCTCAAAACTGGGTCTTATGATACCTTTTCGTGATCGGGGTGACACCAGCTTGAAAATGGGTCACCTCCCGGCCAAAATTCTTGACGCTGAAATTTTGCTAAAATTCGCAATTTTTTCATGACCGCGGGCGGACCTGGGGAATTTTCACGAAAAATCATGATATTTCAAAACTGCCCAAACTCACTCAGAATTGCATAGAAACATTACATATGCACTGCTGACAAACCAAAACTACATAATTACCCCTAAAAACTGTGCAATCTGGTCATCCCAACACCCCCCACCCATCCACTAAGCAAGACTGGGATATAATATAGGGATATCAATGAGCTCAAAACTCGGTAATATGATACCTTTTCGTGATCGGGGTGACACCAGCTTGAAAATGGGTCAACTCCCGGCGAAATTCTTGACGCTGAAGTTTTGCTCAAAATCGCAATTTTTTCATGACCGCGGACCTGGGGAATTTTCGCGGAAAATCATGAAATTTCAGAACTGCCCAAACTCACTCAGAATTGCATAGAAACATTACATATGCACTGCTGACCAACCAAAACTACCTAATTACCCTAAAAACTGTGCAATCTGGTCATCCCAACACCCCCCACCCATCCACTAAGCAAGACTGGGATATCATAAAGGGATATCAATGAGCTGAAAACTGGGTCATATGATACCTTTTCGTGATTGGGATGACACCAGCTTGAAAATGGGTCACCTCCCGGCCAAAATTCTTGACGCTGAAATTTTGCTCAAAATTGCAATTTTTTCATGACCACGAACCTGGGGAATTTTCGCGAAAAATCATGAAATTTCAAAACTGCCCAAACTCACTCAGAATTGCATAGAAATATTGCATATGCACTGCTGACCAACCAAAACTACCTAATTACCCCTAAAAGCTGTGCAATCTGGTCATCCCAACACCCCCCCCAACACACATCCACTACGCAAGACTGGGATATCATTTAGGGATATCAATGAGCTCAAAACTGGGTCATATGATACCTTTTCATGATCGGGGTCACACTAGCTTGAAAATGGGTCACCTCCTGGCCAGAATTCTTGACCTGTGGAATTTTCACATTTTAGAACAGGTATGTTTGGGTTCAGCACTGTAGTGCAGGTGCTACCCCCACCCCCACCCTGCACCCAATACCCCACCCCCTAGCTTGCTCAAATGAACAGAAAAGTAGGTCATCATGTACCTTTTCTTGACCGGTGTGATGCCAGCTTCAAAGTGGACCATCATTCATCGCGAAATCTTGCCGCTGAAAAAGTCATCAAAATTCACATTTTACGACAGGTACGGACCTGACGGAAATTTCAAAAATTCATCAAGTGCACAAAGTCTCCCAATTCACTCCAAAATGAAATCTGACAGCACATATGAGTGTCTGAGTGTGCCCAAAAAATCCCACCTCGATATCTCTGAAGGAAAAAAATTTGGGTTCAGCACTGTAGTGCAGGTGCTACCCCCACCCCCACCCTGCACCCAATACCCCACCCCCTAGCTTGCTCAAATGAACAGAAAAGTAGGTCATCATGTACCTTTTCTTGACCGGTGTGATGCCAGCTTCAAAGTGGACCATCATTCATCGCGAAATCTTGCCGCTGAAAAAGTCATCAAAATTCACATTTTACGACAGGTACGGACCTGACGGAAATTTCAAAAATTCATCAAGTGCACAAAGTCTCCCAATTCACTCCAAAATGAAATCTGACAGCACATATGAGTGTCTGAGTGTGCCCAAAAAATCCCACCTCGATATCTCTGAAGGAAAAAAATTTGGGTTCAGCACTGTAGTGCAGGTGCTACCCCCACCCCCACCCTGCACCCAATACCCCACCCCCTAGCTTGCTCAAATGAACAGAAAAGTAGGTCATCATGTACCTTTTCTTGACCGGTGTGATGCCAGCTTCAAAGTGGACCATCATTCATCGCGAAATCTTGCCGCTGAAAAAGTCATCAAAATTCACATTTTACGACAGGTACGGACCTGACGGAAATTTCAAAAATTCATCAAGTGCACAAAGTCTCCCAATTCACTCCAAAATGAAATCTGACAGCACATATGAGTGTCTGAGTGTGCCCAAAAAATCCCACCTCGATATCTCTGAAGGAAAAAAATTTGGGTTCAGCACTGTAGTGCAGGTGCTACCCCCACCCCCACCCTGCACCCAATACCCCACCCCCTAGCTTGCTCAAATGAACAGAAAAGTAGGTCATCATGTACCTTTTCTTGACCGGTGTGATGCCAGCTTCAAAGTGGACCATCATTCATCGCGAAATCTTGCCGCTGAAAAAGTCATCAAAATTCACATTTTACGACAGGTACGGACCTGACGGAAATTTCAAAAATTCATCAAGTGCACAAAGTCTCCCAATTCACTCCAAAATGAAATCTGACAGCACATATGAGTGTCTGAGTGTGCCCAAAAAATCCCACCTCGATATCTCTGAAGGAAAAAAATTTGGGTTCAGCACTGTAGTGCAGGTGCTACCCCCACCCCCACCCTGCACCCAATACCCCACCCCCTAGCTTGCTCAAATGAACAGAAAAGTAGGTCATCATGTACCTTTTCTTGACCGGTGTGATGCCAGCTTCAAAGTGGACCATCATTCATCGCGAAATCTTGCCGCTGAAAAAGTCATCAAAATTCACATTTTACGACAGGTACGGACCTGACGGAAATTTCAAAAATTCATCAAGTGCACAAAGTCTCCCAATTCACTCCAAAATGAAATCTGACAGCACATATGAGTGTCTGAGTGTGCCCAAAAAATCCCACCTCGATATCTCTGAAGGAAAAAAATTTGGGTTCAGCACTGTAGTGCAGGTGCTACCCCCACCCCCACCCTGCACCCAATACCCCACCCCCTAGCTTGCTCAAATGAACAGAAAAGTAGGTCATCATGTACCTTTTCTTGACCGGTGTGATGCCAGCTTCAAAGTGGACCATCATTCATCGCGAAATCTTGCCGCTGAAAAAGTCATCAAAATTCACATTTTACGACAGGTACGGACCTGACGGAAATTTCAAAAATTCATCAAGTGCACAAAGTCTCCCAATTCACTCCAAAATGAAATCTGACAGCACATATGAGTGTCTGAGTGTGCCCAAAAAATCCCACCTCGATATCTCTGAAGGAAAAAAATTTGGGTTCAGCACTGTAGTGCAGGTGCTACCCCCACCCCCACCCTGCACCCAATACCCCACCCCCTAGCTTGCTCAAATGAACAGAAAAGTAGGTCATCATGTACCTTTTCTTGACCGGTGTGATGCCAGCTTCAAAGTGGACCATCATTCATCGCGAAATCTTGCCGCTGAAAAAGTCATCAAAATTCACATTTTACGACAGGTACGGACCTGACGGAAATTTCAAAAATTCATCAAGTGCACAAAGTCTCCCAATTCACTCCAAAATGAAATCTGACAGCACATATGAGTGTCTGAGTGTGCCCAAAAAATCCCACCTCGATATCTCTGAAGGAAAAAAATTTGGGTTCAGCACTGTAGTGCAGGTGCTACCCCCACCCCCACCCTGCACCCAATACCCCACCCCCTAGCTTGCTCAAATGAACAGAAAAGTAGGTCATCATGTACCTTTTCTTGACCGGTGTGATGCCAGCTTCAAAGTGGACCATCATTCATCGCGAAATCTTGCCGCTGAAAAAGTCATCAAAATTCACATTTTACGACAGGTACGGACCTGACGGAAATTTCAAAAATTCATCAAGTGCACAAAGTCTCCCAATTCACTCCAAAATGAAATCTGACAGCACATATGAGTGTCTGAGTGTGCCCAAAAAATCCCACCTCGATATCTCTGAAGGAAAAAAATTTGGGTTCAGCACTGTAGTGCAGGTGCTACCCCCACCCCCACCCTGCACCCAATACCCCACCCCCTAGCTTGCTCAAATGAACAGAAAAGTAGGTCATCATGTACCTTTTCTTGACCGGTGTGATGCCAGCTTCAAAGTGGACCATCATTCATCGCGAAATCTTGCCGCTGAAAAAGTCATCAAAATTCACATTTTACGACAGGTACGGACCTGACGGAAATTTCAAAAATTCATCAAGTGCACAAAGTCTCCCAATTCACTCCAAAATGAAATCTGACAGCACATATGAGTGTCTGAGTGTGCCCAAAAAATCCCACCTCGATATCTCTGAAGGAAAAAAATTTGGGTTCAGCACTGTAGTGCAGGTGCTACCCCCACCCCCACCCTGCACCCAATACCCCACCCCCTAGCTTGCTCAAATGAACAGAAAAGTAGGTCATCATGTACCTTTTCTTGACCGGTGTGATGCCAGCTTCAAAGTGGACCATCATTCATCGCGAAATCTTGCCGCTGAAAAAGTCATCAAAATTCACATTTTACGACAGGTACGGACCTGACGGAAATTTCAAAAATTCATCAAGTGCACAAAGTCTCCCAATTCACTCCAAAATGAAATCTGACAGCACATATGAGTGTCTGAGTGTGCCCAAAAAATCCCACCTCGATATCTCTGAAGGAAAAAAATTTGGGTTCAGCACTGTAGTGCAGGTGCTACCCCCACCCCCACCCTGCACCCAATACCCCACCCCCTAGCTTGCTCAAATGAACAGAAAAGTAGGTCATCATGTACCTTTTCTTGACCGGTGTGATGCCAGCTTCAAAGTGGACCATCATTCATCGCGAAATCTTGCCGCTGAAAAAGTCATCAAAATTCACATTTTACGACAGGTACGGACCTGACGGAAATTTCAAAAATTCATCAAGTGCACAAAGTCTCCCAATTCACTCCAAAATGAAATCTGACAGCACATATGAGTGTCTGAGTGTGCCCAAAAAATCCCACCTCGATATCTCTGAAGGAAAAAAATTTGGGTTCAGCACTGTAGTGCAGGTGCTACCCCCACCCCCACCCTGCACCCAATACCCCACCCCCTAGCTTGCTCAAATGAACAGAAAAGTAGGTCATCATGTACCTTTTCTTGACCGGTGTGATGCCAGCTTCAAAGTGGACCATCATTCATCGCGAAATCTTGCCGCTGAAAAAGTCATCAAAATTCACATTTTACGACAGGTACGGACCTGACGGAAATTTCAAAAATTCATCAAGTGCACAAAGTCTCCCAATTCACTCCAAAATGAAATCTGACAGCACATATGAGTGTCTGAGTGTGCCCAAAAAATCCCACCTCGATATCTCTGAAGGAAAAAAATTTGGGTTCAGCACTGTAGTGCAGGTGCTACCCCCACCCCCACCCTGCACCCAATACCCCACCCCCTAGCTTGCTCAAATGAACAGAAAAGTAGGTCATCATGTACCTTTTCTTGACCGGTGTGATGCCAGCTTCAAAGTGGACCATCATTCATCGCGAAATCTTGCCGCTGAAAAAGTCATCAAAATTCACATTTTACGACAGGTACGGACCTGACGGAAATTTCAAAAATTCATCAAGTGCACAAAGTCTCCCAATTCACTCCAAAATGAAATCTGACAGCACATATGAGTGTCTGAGTGTGCCCAAAAAATCCCACCTCGATATCTCTGAAGGAAAAAAATTTGGGTTCAGCACTGTAGTGCAGGTGCTACCCCCACCCCCACCCTGCACCCAATACCCCACCCCCTAGCTTGCTCAAATGAACAGAAAAGTAGGTCATCATGTACCTTTTCTTGACCGGTGTGATGCCAGCTTCAAAGTGGACCATCATTCATCGCGAAATCTTGCCGCTGAAAAAGTCATCAAAATTCACATTTTACGACAGGTACGGACCTGACGGAAATTTCAAAAATTCATCAAGTGCACAAAGTCTCCCAATTCACTCCAAAATGAAATCTGACAGCACATATGAGTGTCTGAGTGTGCCCAAAAAATCCCACCTCGATATCTCTGAAGGAAAAAAATTTGGGTTCAGCACTGTAGTGCAGGTGCTACCCCCACCCCCACCCTGCACCCAATACCCCACCCCCTAGCTTGCTCAAATGAACAGAAAAGTAGGTCATCATGTACCTTTTCTTGACCGGTGTGATGCCAGCTTCAAAGTGGACCATCATTCATCGCGAAATCTTGCCGCTGAAAAAGTCATCAAAATTCACATTTTACGACAGGTACGGACCTGACGGAAATTTCAAAAATTCATCAAGTGCACAAAGTCTCCCAATTCACTCCAAAATGAAATCTGACAGCACATATGAGTGTCTGAGTGTGCCCAAAAAATCCCACCTCGATATCTCTGAAGGAAAAAAATTTGGGTTCAGCACTGTAGTGCAGGTGCTACCCCCACCCCCACCCTGCACCCAATACCCCACCCCCTAGCTTGCTCAAATGAACAGAAAAGTAGGTCATCATGTACCTTTTCTTGACCGGTGTGATGCCAGCTTCAAAGTGGACCATCATTCATCGCGAAATCTTGCCGCTGAAAAAGTCATCAAAATTCACATTTTACGACAGGTACGGACCTGACGGAAATTTCAAAAATTCATCAAGTGCACAAAGTCTCCCAATTCACTCCAAAATGAAATCTGACAGCACATATGAGTGTCTGAGTGTGCCCAAAAAATCCCACCTCGATATCTCTGAAGGAAAAAAATTTGGGTTCAGCACTGTAGTGCAGGTGCTACCCCCACCCCCACCCTGCACCCAATACCCCACCCCCTAGCTTGCTCAAATGAACAGAAAAGTAGGTCATCATGTACCTTTTCTTGACCGGTGTGATGCCAGCTTCAAAGTGGACCATCATTCATCGCGAAATCTTGCCGCTGAAAAAGTCATCAAAATTCACATTTTACGACAGGTACGGACCTGACGGAAATTTCAAAAATTCATCAAGTGCACAAAGTCTCCCAATTCACTCCAAAATGAAATCTGACAGCACATATGAGTGTCTGAGTGTGCCCAAAAAATCCCACCTCGATATCTCTGAAGGAAAAAAATTTGGGTTCAGCACTGTAGTGCAGGTGCTACCCCCACCCCCACCCTGCACCCAATACCCCACCCCCTAGCTTGCTCAAATGAACAGAAAAGTAGGTCATCATGTACCTTTTCTTGACCGGTGTGATGCCAGCTTCAAAGTGGACCATCATTCATCGCGAAATCTTGCCGCTGAAAAAGTCATCAAAATTCACATTTTACGACAGGTACGGACCTGACGGAAATTTCAAAAATTCATCAAGTGCACAAAGTCTCCCAATTCACTCCAAAATGAAATCTGACAGCACATATGAGTGTCTGAGTGTGCCCAAAAAATCCCACCTCGATATCTCTGAAGGAAAAAAATTTGGGTTCAGCACTGTAGTGCAGGTGCTACCCCCACCCCCACCCTGCACCCAATACCCCACCCCCTAGCTTGCTCAAATGAACAGAAAAGTAGGTCATCATGTACCTTTTCTTGACCGGTGTGATGCCAGCTTCAAAGTGGACCATCATTCATCGCGAAATCTTGCCGCTGAAAAAGTCATCAAAATTCACATTTTACGACAGGTACGGACCTGACGGAAATTTCAAAAATTCATCAAGTGCACAAAGTCTCCCAATTCACTCCAAAATGAAATCTGACAGCACATATGAGTGTCTGAGTGTGCCCAAAAAATCCCACCTCGATATCTCTGAAGGAAAAAAATTTGGGTTCAGCACTGTAGTGCAGGTGCTACCCCCACCCCCACCCTGCACCCAATACCCCACCCCCTAGCTTGCTCAAATGAACAGAAAAGTAGGTCATCATGTACCTTTTCTTGACCGGTGTGATGCCAGCTTCAAAGTGGACCATCATTCATCGCGAAATCTTGCCGCTGAAAAAGTCATCAAAATTCACATTTTACGACAGGTACGGACCTGACGGAAATTTCAAAAATTCATCAAGTGCACAAAGTCTCCCAATTCACTCCAAAATGAAATCTGACAGCACATATGAGTGTCTGAGTGTGCCCAAAAAATCCCACCTCGATATCTCTGAAGGAAAAAAATTTGGGTTCAGCACTGTAGTGCAGGTGCTACCCCCACCCCCACCCTGCACCCAATACCCCACCCCCTAGCTTGCTCAAATGAACAGAAAAGTAGGTCATCATGTACCTTTTCTTGACCGGTGTGATGCCAGCTTCAAAGTGGACCATCATTCATCGCGAAATCTTGCCGCTGAAAAAGTCATCAAAATTCACATTTTACGACAGGTACGGACCTGACGGAAATTTCAAAAATTCATCAAGTGCACAAAGTCTCCCAATTCACTCCAAAATGAAATCTGACAGCACATATGAGTGTCTGAGTGTGCCCAAAAAATCCCACCTCGATATCTCTGAAGGAAAAAAATTTGGGTTCAGCACTGTAGTGCAGGTGCTACCCCCACCCCCACCCTGCACCCAATACCCCACCCCCTAGCTTGCTCAAATGAACAGAAAAGTAGGTCATCATGTACCTTTTCTTGACCGGTGTGATGCCAGCTTCAAAGTGGACCATCATTCATCGCGAAATCTTGCCGCTGAAAAAGTCATCAAAATTCACATTTTACGACAGGTACGGACCTGACGGAAATTTCAAAAATTCATCAAGTGCACAAAGTCTCCCAATTCACTCCAAAATGAAATCTGACAGCACATATGAGTGTCTGAGTGTGCCCAAAAAATCCCACCTCGATATCTCTGAAGGAAAAAAATTTGGGTTCAGCACTGTAGTGCAGGTGCTACCCCCACCCCCACCCTGCACCCAATACCCCACCCCCTAGCTTGCTCAAATGAACAGAAAAGTAGGTCATCATGTACCTTTTCTTGACCGGTGTGATGCCAGCTTCAAAGTGGACCATCATTCATCGCGAAATCTTGCCGCTGAAAAAGTCATCAAAATTCACATTTTACGACAGGTACGGACCTGACGGAAATTTCAAAAATTCATCAAGTGCACAAAGTCTCCCAATTCACTCCAAAATGAAATCTGACAGCACATATGAGTGTCTGAGTGTGCCCAAAAAATCCCACCTCGATATCTCTGAAGGAAAAAAATTTGGGTTCAGCACTGTAGTGCAGGTGCTACCCCCACCCCCACCCTGCACCCAATACCCCACCCCCTAGCTTGCTCAAATGAACAGAAAAGTAGGTCATCATGTACCTTTTCTTGACCGGTGTGATGCCAGCTTCAAAGTGGACCATCATTCATCGCGAAATCTTGCCGCTGAAAAAGTCATCAAAATTCACATTTTACGACAGGTACGGACCTGACGGAAATTTCAAAAATTCATCAAGTGCACAAAGTCTCCCAATTCACTCCAAAATGAAATCTGACAGCACATATGAGTGTCTGAGTGTGCCCAAAAAATCCCACCTCGATATCTCTGAAGGAAAAAAATTTGGGTTCAGCACTGTAGTGCAGGTGCTACCCCCACCCCCACCCTGCACCCAATACCCCACCCCCTAGCTTGCTCAAATGAACAGAAAAGTAGGTCATCATGTACCTTTTCTTGACCGGTGTGATGCCAGCTTCAAAGTGGACCATCATTCATCGCGAAATCTTGCCGCTGAAAAAGTCATCAAAATTCACATTTTACGACAGGTACGGACCTGACGGAAATTTCAAAAATTCATCAAGTGCACAAAGTCTCCCAATTCACTCCAAAATGAAATCTGACAGCACATATGAGTGTCTGAGTGTGCCCAAAAAATCCCACCTCGATATCTCTGAAGGAAAAAAATTTGGGTTCAGCACTGTAGTGCAGGTGCTACCCCCACCCCCACCCTGCACCCAATACCCCACCCCCTAGCTTGCTCAAATGAACAGAAAAGTAGGTCATCATGTACCTTTTCTTGACCGGTGTGATGCCAGCTTCAAAGTGGACCATCATTCATCGCGAAATCTTGCCGCTGAAAAAGTCATCAAAATTCACATTTTACGACAGGTACGGACCTGACGGAAATTTCAAAAATTCATCAAGTGCACAAAGTCTCCCAATTCACTCCAAAATGAAATCTGACAGCACATATGAGTGTCTGAGTGTGCCCAAAAAATCCCACCTCGATATCTCTGAAGGAAAAAAATTTGGGTTCAGCACTGTAGTGCAGGTGCTACCCCCACCCCCACCCTGCACCCAATACCCCACCCCCTAGCTTGCTCAAATGAACAGAAAAGTAGGTCATCATGTACCTTTTCTTGACCGGTGTGATGCCAGCTTCAAAGTGGACCATCATTCATCGCGAAATCTTGCCGCTGAAAAAGTCATCAAAATTCACATTTTACGACAGGTACGGACCTGACGGAAATTTCAAAAATTCATCAAGTGCACAAAGTCTCCCAATTCACTCCAAAATGAAATCTGACAGCACATATGAGTGTCTGAGTGTGCCCAAAAAATCCCACCTCGATATCTCTGAAGGAAAAAAATTTGGGTTCAGCACTGTAGTGCAGGTGCTACCCCCACCCCCACCCTGCACCCAATACCCCACCCCCTAGCTTGCTCAAATGAACAGAAAAGTAGGTCATCATGTACCTTTTCTTGACCGGTGTGATGCCAGCTTCAAAGTGGACCATCATTCATCGCGAAATCTTGCCGCTGAAAAAGTCATCAAAATTCACATTTTACGACAGGTACGGACCTGACGGAAATTTCAAAAATTCATCAAGTGCACAAAGTCTCCCAATTCACTCCAAAATGAAATCTGACAGCACATATGAGTGTCTGAGTGTGCCCAAAAAATCCCACCTCGATATCTCTGAAGGAAAAAAATTTGGGTTCAGCACTGTAGTGCAGGTGCTACCCCCACCCCCACCCTGCACCCAATACCCCACCCCCTAGCTTGCTCAAATGAACAGAAAAGTAGGTCATCATGTACCTTTTCTTGACCGGTGTGATGCCAGCTTCAAAGTGGACCATCATTCATCGCGAAATCTTGCCGCTGAAAAAGTCATCAAAATTCACATTTTACGACAGGTACGGACCTGACGGAAATTTCAAAAATTCATCAAGTGCACAAAGTCTCCCAATTCACTCCAAAATGAAATCTGACAGCACATATGAGTGTCTGAGTGTGCCCAAAAAATCCCACCTCGATATCTCTGAAGGAAAAAAATTTGGGTTCAGCACTGTAGTGCAGGTGCTACCCCCACCCCCACCCTGCACCCAATACCCCACCCCCTAGCTTGCTCAAATGAACAGAAAAGTAGGTCATCATGTACCTTTTCTTGACCGGTGTGATGCCAGCTTCAAAGTGGACCATCATTCATCGCGAAATCTTGCCGCTGAAAAAGTCATCAAAATTCACATTTTACGACAGGTACGGACCTGACGGAAATTTCAAAAATTCATCAAGTGCACAAAGTCTCCCAATTCACTCCAAAATGAAATCTGACAGCACATATGAGTGTCTGAGTGTGCCCAAAAAATCCCACCTCGATATCTCTGAAGGAAAAAAATTTGGGTTCAGCACTGTAGTGCAGGTGCTACCCCCACCCCCACCCTGCACCCAATACCCCACCCCCTAGCTTGCTCAAATGAACAGAAAAGTAGGTCATCATGTACCTTTTCTTGACCGGTGTGATGCCAGCTTCAAAGTGGACCATCATTCATCGCGAAATCTTGCCGCTGAAAAAGTCATCAAAATTCACATTTTACGACAGGTACGGACCTGACGGAAATTTCAAAAATTCATCAAGTGCACAAAGTCTCCCAATTCACTCCAAAATGAAATCTGACAGCACATATGAGTGTCTGAGTGTGCCCAAAAAATCCCACCTCGATATCTCTGAAGGAAAAAAATTTGGGTTCAGCACTGTAGTGCAGGTGCTACCCCCACCCCCACCCTGCACCCAATACCCCACCCCCTAGCTTGCTCAAATGAACAGAAAAGTAGGTCATCATGTACCTTTTCTTGACCGGTGTGATGCCAGCTTCAAAGTGGACCATCATTCATCGCGAAATCTTGCCGCTGAAAAAGTCATCAAAATTCACATTTTACGACAGGTACGGACCTGACGGAAATTTCAAAAATTCATCAAGTGCACAAAGTCTCCCAATTCACTCCAAAATGAAATCTGACAGCACATATGAGTGTCTGAGTGTGCCCAAAAAATCCCACCTCGATATCTCTGAAGGAAAAAAATTTGGGTTCAGCACTGTAGTGCAGGTGCTACCCCCACCCCCACCCTGCACCCAATACCCCACCCCCTAGCTTGCTCAAATGAACAGAAAAGTAGGTCATCATGTACCTTTTCTTGACCGGTGTGATGCCAGCTTCAAAGTGGACCATCATTCATCGCGAAATCTTGCCGCTGAAAAAGTCATCAAAATTCACATTTTACGACAGGTACGGACCTGACGGAAATTTCAAAAATTCATCAAGTGCACAAAGTCTCCCAATTCACTCCAAAATGAAATCTGACAGCACATATGAGTGTCTGAGTGTGCCCAAAAAATCCCACCTCGATATCTCTGAAGGAAAAAAATTTGGGTTCAGCACTGTAGTGCAGGTGCTACCCCCACCCCCACCCTGCACCCAATACCCCACCCCCTAGCTTGCTCAAATGAACAGAAAAGTAGGTCATCATGTACCTTTTCTTGACCGGTGTGATGCCAGCTTCAAAGTGGACCATCATTCATCGCGAAATCTTGCCGCTGAAAAAGTCATCAAAATTCACATTTTACGACAGGTACGGACCTGACGGAAATTTCAAAAATTCATCAAGTGCACAAAGTCTCCCAATTCACTCCAAAATGAAATCTGACAGCACATATGAGTGTCTGAGTGTGCCCAAAAAATCCCACCTCGATATCTCTGAAGGAAAAAAATTTGGGTTCAGCACTGTAGTGCAGGTGCTACCCCCACCCCCACCCTGCACCCAATACCCCACCCCCTAGCTTGCTCAAATGAACAGAAAAGTAGGTCATCATGTACCTTTTCTTGACCGGTGTGATGCCAGCTTCAAAGTGGACCATCATTCATCGCGAAATCTTGCCGCTGAAAAAGTCATCAAAATTCACATTTTACGACAGGTACGGACCTGACGGAAATTTCAAAAATTCATCAAGTGCACAAAGTCTCCCAATTCACTCCAAAATGAAATCTGACAGCACATATGAGTGTCTAAGTTTTCATGAGAGCAGATGAAAAGTGATGAAAAACCCTTGATGTATCGCCTTTTCTTCGAAAGGGCAACACAAAAATTTTAGTTAAAATGCACGTAAACAATTAAAACCTTGTAAAACCTTCATGGAATCAATTTCTGTATACAGTTATAATAGAAAATGATACCAACAGTATATTCAATGAACCTAAAATGAAAACAATTAAGAATTAAGGTGTCAAAATAAGGCAGCGTCCAAATTAGGACATCTGAGGATAGGTGGCCCCCCCCCCTCCCACACCCGTCCACAGGTGCTTTGAAACCAGACCCCGTTTTCTCCAAAATTTGTATAAAACTGGCCGCCCCACCCCAAAAAAAAAAAAAACAAATGAGGGTCTACACAGGGTCTACACTACACAAACTCATCTTTTTTGTTTTGTTTTGATAGATTTGGACCGTTATCAGTCTATCCACACTGAATTTACTATCAAATACCAAGTTCTCTGAAAATTCGTGTCCCGACTGCACAGCCATGACGAAAATGGTGTTGTTGATTTAAGGGAGATAATCGTATTATGATAGTTATGTTAAAAACATGTATCCGGTACTGTATCATATCGTAAATCAGTATTATAATTGTTGAGAGATTTGATAAAATATTTCCATACTATTTAACTGTTGAAATATTTGAAAACAATTATGAAGTCCTTTCTGTTTTTATTATAGAATTTCCATATTTGATAGTGTTAATTTAAGTCGCTACCGCAGCAAGCACCTATAGTCTATATCAGTTGTCGGATGCAAGTGCCCAAGGTTATAAAACTGAGCATGGAAACCAGTCTCAAATCTCAAGCATCTGATTGGCTGAAATGGCGGTAACGGTATGCATAACAACTTACTTAAAGACGATTAATATCGTTAAATGGGAATCGGATATGCTTTGAGTAATTTGTAAACACGCAACATCTTGTTGCTTTATGATTTATTGGCACCTGGTCCCAAGATTTTAAAACCGAGAATAGAAACCAGTCTCAAATCTCAAGGATCTGATTGGCTGAAATAGAAACTTGCAGATATAGATAATGGATGTTTTAATTATCGATTCGCCTCCGATACTCCGACATCTCCGATCACGTTCCAGAATGTTTACAGGGCGCGTTAGCCGATAATCCAGTTCAGTCGCCGATAATCTCGTCCAGTCGCGATTACTCGAAGTACTTGGAGTCTTCGTGACCTTGTCGAGACATCGCCTCTGTTAAGTTATCATTTTTGCCGTCGCCGACATTATCCGACCTAGTTTTTCTCCCATAAATAGATCCGTCACTTGAATACTCTGATTTCGCTTGCACTGATGTATGTGTATACATGCAGTATGGCAATATCGTCCAATGCGCTGGTATTAATTTTAAAATGAAAATACTCACTGATAATAATTGTGTCATGCATTTAATTAGCAAGTAAACTTAAATTACGCTTTCACGGTTCATAACGGCCAATAACCCAATACATATAGGGGTCAAGATAAGAAAGAATTATATGTCGGGGAATGTAGAAAGTAGTCGCATTATGGATTTCGGTGGTCGTATTATTGGTGCGAGCGACCATTGAATTATATATGAAAATAATCCGTTCTGTCAAAAAGTGCTCGTAATATCGGGGTGGTCTCGAAATCAAGTTACGACTTGTTGTTGCTGAGCTGCTTATCAGTCTATCAACTAATAAGTTGTAAATCTCTTCCTCCGCCACCCAAAAAGTAGTGCAGCATGACTTGCAGGCCAGCATTCCAGAAGAGTCTTGTTTCATCTAAAAATAAAACGCACTTCAGCTCATTTCGTGCCTACCAGTTTCAAACGATACGATTCGGCTACAATTACCATTTAATGTCCTTTTCATAGTTTTAAAGAACTACTTAGGGACGGTACGACCCGGAACCAAAACCAACAGTAGTGACACGCTTATTTGGCGCCAAAATATTCAAGGTGCTCGCGAGGATGCGTATAGGTTCTTTGTTACTAGTTGAAGTGCTAAATTCATTTAGTTTTTATCATATTTTTTAAATCTTAACTTCAAATTTATTAATTTAATGATTCTGGCTGCAAGTAAAAACCACAAATATTGTATGGATATATGCATTTTCCCAATTTTCTGCTTAAAGTTCCATAGACTGTTTCGAACTTAATATTTGCCATATTTCTTATACTCATTAGTCGCTCTTCAAATTTGAAAAACTGAACGTTTGAATCTATTTCGTTAAGATGCGCCCCAAGTTACAGCTGGCTTGGTTAACCATATCGATTCCAGAAAGGAGTTTCGTTTGACACCGGAAGTTAAAAATGCTTGTCGCTGTAGGACCTTCTTCAAACGATTGCAATGTTGATTTACTAGCTAAACTTATTAACATAACTTCAAGTCAAAAAATTTAATAAATTTTTACAGTTTTACAGTTTATTAATTCTTAGTATCTTTTTTAGGTTATATTGTAATGGGAAAAAACTGATAGCACTTTTTCCATAGAATTGACGGCCAAAGAAATAAATAGAAGAACGGGTTTAACTGTGTTCATGTAAATCTTCCCTGTTTACAGAAGTTTCATCCCTTGTTTCGTACCCTGTAAGATTCAATACCTCGGAAATTATCGAATTATACAAAAATCGTTTTCGTTGACTGATATCGGGTAATATACGCGATAAAAATGGTTTGTATGGTACTCAGTGTATACTACTGGGTTGAAGGTTATAAAGCTGAGATTGGAAACCAGTCTCAAATTTCAAGCATCTGATTGGCTGAAATGGCGACCAGTCGCCATTTCAGCCAATCAGATGCTTGAGATTCGAGACTGGTTTCCATCCTCAGCTTTATAACCTCGGGACCTGGAATCTGAAGTAAAAATTCCCTGTTCGGATATGTTGTTGGTGATGAATAGCAGTTCTTTTGTATTGTAGGATAACTTAGGTCTGGTAATGGTGGTATTCTAGTAACATTGTTTCTGTAGTCATAATAGTTACACAAATATCCTGTTGCGGATCGTCGTGCAGCCTCAAGTTTAGTTGTTAGGTTTCCGGCCATTGTTGTCGTAAACAGGAACATTACTCAACCTGGGGGTGAACATACAAAGCATGTGTTATATGTCATCGATTTAGAGACGAGAGGCGAAGAGTGGCATTAACTTGTGCTCATTCTCTTATACTATCAGCGCATGACATTGAAACTTCTGCGAATGAGATTGCCACCCCTCCATTTTTATAAATAAGTATTCATCTTTAATCTATTTCTAAACTCAAACCAACTTACTTTGTTTGTTGTTTTGTTTGTTTGTGTTTTTTGACGGGGGAGGGGGGAGGAGGCGGTCGGGCGCAGTACACGCATCAACAAACCTGCCACACCCCCTCAAAAAGAGGGCCATGCATATTGTTTCCCTATTGTTTTTTTCCTAAACTCAAAACAATTAACATTTTTGTTGGGGAGGGCTAGGGTTTGCGGGAACCCCATCCTTCCTCCTTTTTTTTTCTTTGTGTACACTACCCCTCACTTTATTTACTCACTTTTATTTTCCTTCTTTAACTCAAATCAACGAAACATATTTGGGATAGAGGGTGGGGAATACATCAGGGTATTCTAGTGACGGATCTATTAGGGTGTTTATTTTTCTATTAAACTATCAGAAACAAAATAGTCATTCACAGCATAGACGAAGGTGGCTGTGGGAAAGCTCTGCTAAAATAAACCACTTAGTTTCCATTTTTATTTCTTTTCTTTTAAACTTTAACCAACAAAAAGTTCTTAAAAGGGAATTGGTTGGGGTGGGGTGTTGTTTTTTTCTAACAAGTTTCTTACTCACTTCCCAGTTGAAATCGGCCCAATTTAAAATTTTTACTATCTCTGATTGCTCTTTATTTCCGACTTTATGAACAGTCGAGTCAACATACAATACAAACACGTTAACTGCAAAATGCTGTTATTTTGGAGGTTCCGCTGAAGTTCTATAAACCTTTATTTAGCTATGATGTTTTTTATACATACTTATTATCATAAACTGATTACTTCTTGCTAGCTAAACATGTTTTTGGCTCTCTAAAGATCATATGCATGTATATAATGTTATAATAGTAATTGTGATAAAATACTTTTAACATAACGCGGTGGAAAACAAGAGTGCGTGTTTGTACACTGTACTTCATTTTAATAATTCAGTGTACGTGATGTATAAAGGCTATGGAAATCCTAAATATAGGCGACTTAAACCTATCGATTGGTAAACACAATATTTATATTTAAGTTATGAATAAGTTTATGACTTTGCTCTTATTCATTTCTAAATTTAGTGTGAATCTTTCTACTTAAATAGGAATTAAACATTTTTTAAAATTATTTATCTGCTTTAGTTTGTGGGATTAAAAATGGCTAACATTAATATAAACAGCGAAAGCGAAAGTACAAACTGTGACCTGAGCGAACAGATCGATAAATTAAACATCAACAGTGCTGATCACCAACAAGAAATCAGCGAAAATGTGATAACCGAGTGCTTAGATTCAAATAAAGGCTGTGATTTGAGGGAAGAAAACGGAAACCAGGAATCTCGTATCAAGAGAGAAGATGTGCAACTTCCTGATTGTTTTAAGGGAAAGCTGGCATTTGTACTTTACAATGTTTTCTCAAAAGAGGTAAACATTACATTTTATACTTTAATGAAAAATGTACACTCTTTAGGTCCAATTTTTCGTATTTTTTTTCTTTATAAAGAAAATTACAGAATTTTTCAAAACTCAATTGAAATCCATGTTATTATTGTACAGGTTGTTGATTTATTTACAGCAAAAATACAACTATATGAACTTCAATTATAAATATCATTAAAAATTTTTACTGACAATACATTTCATAATACGATTAGTAAATCAGCATTAAATTTATAAACTTGCAAGTAAACGGTATAAACGGCGATTGCACCTATTTAATATTTCAATATTTATTTTTCGAGTGAAAACAAAATTCTCAAAATTAAAATCTCTGATAAGAACAAGTTTAATTTTGCAACAAACCTAACCTAGCTCTCTTAACTGTTATAAAATTTAGAGCAATAATATACATCTTATGTATTAACGCCGACGGGTCATGCCATTGTAATATAGCAACATCAGCGAGCAGCCTTTAACATATATTATTAGGCGTCTTATACCTATTGGAACAAAATGTTAATTATGTTATGATAATATTATGTTATGAATAAACAACATATGATCTACTGTTACTCAAATGATTCAATCGGAATTTTAAAAGAATAATCTTGTGATGATGTTTACTTGCTGTAAGGGAATAAAAATGACCAACATTAATGAATGTGAAAAGGAAAGCCCAACCAATACAACAAGTATAAATAGCAACAGTGCTGATCAGCCACATAAAAATAGCGAAGCTGTGATAACCGAGTGTTCATATTCAAATAAAACTGGTGGTTTGAGGAAAGGAGAGTCTCATATTAAGAGAAAAGACTTAAAGTTGCCTGATTGTTTCAAAGGAAAGCTGGCATTTGTTCTTTACAATGTGTTCTCGAAAGAAGTAAGAAACTACATATACATGTATCATAATTGGGGCGCGTCACGGGAAAAGGTACCTTCGGTCATTTTTAATGATATTTTATTTTTTACTAAATTTAGAAAGAACTTACAACTATAAATCAATTTCTTATAACTAAAATGTGATTTTGTTACACATTTTGACATTAAAATGGTATTTACCGCAAAATACATAATAAATAATGTCGTAGGCTCATATTTATGACGTCATTTCAAAGATTGATGTCAACTGTCCGAAGGTACCTTTTCCTGTGACGCGCCCCATTAATTATTATTATGATCTATGATATTTAGAGTTTGCTAAGAGTCATATGGGAATGTCAGAAATACATGCTTTTTGATACAGGGCATCTTTACTGTTTGCATAAACTGTTAAATTAGTTTCGTTGACCATGTTTGAGTCCGTATTGCTTGGTAATGTATGCGTTTAACCTTTTCCTCCATATATACGCATTAAATAACGCATGTACGACCAGTGTAGATCCAGATCAGCCGACACATCCATGCCGTCTGATCAGGATCTGCACTGGTTGCATTTTGGTCAGGAATACTCTATAGAATCATAAAGCGAACAGTGCAGATCCCGACCAGATGGCCCGGATGTGCCGGCCGATCTGGATCTACACTGTTCGCCCATGCAATAAAGGTGTGTCTATGGAGGAAAGGGTTAAAAAACGTATTGTGGTTGTTGTTTGTTTGGATACTGATTTAAATCAGCCAGTCAGATGTTTGAGATTTGAGACTGGTCTCCTGATTTAGATTTATGATCTTGGACCCAGAACTAGTATGTTTAAAACTAGTAGTTGCATTTTTGTCAATAAGATTTAAAAATAAAGATGAGTAACATATGTTCTACAGGAATGTGAAGACTATATCCGAAAGACGGAGGAGATGGGCTATGAGGAAGCTCTAGTTAATATCGGATATGGAAGGTTAGTTCCATCATTCTTCTTCTATACAGCGACTTAAGATTTCAAGTATTATACAACAATGTCAGTTACTCAAGAAAATAACTTTTTAATTGAAAAAAAAAAAACAACTGAATAATAAGGTTTCTTTAAATAAATGGCTGTAACGAATTTGGGCTGAAAATCGATTGTACTTGTGCCGAAAAATAGCTAGAAATGAGACCACACAAATATTGTATGCTGAACCCTAAGCCAACCGATGTTTTAAAATTCTTCTTGCAGTATATGAGTACCTAAAATGTTTAATCTTCACCCTTTACTTTTTATATACGCGTTTTAAAACGTGTTCGATCAGTGTAGATCTAGACCTACCGGCACATCTGTGTCGTCTGCTTAGGGTACATACACTGTTCGCTATTTAGTCAGAAATAGCTTTATAAAACTTAAAGCGAACAGTGTAGATCCTGATCAGACTACACGGCTGACTGATCTGGATCTACACTTTTCACCCACGCCATAAAGCCGGATCAGAGGGATAAAAAAAACTCGTTTCAAGGCAGATGACTGATTAATGAAACTGAACTGGCCAATCATTAAATAGATTAATAAAAAAGAAACTTTGAAAGCCACCGACCACGACAAATATCAAAATTTTGCTGTGCCGATTTGATACAGCCATTTCATTAGTAATAATCATGAGTAATGGAAATGAATATTACTGTCTTCGCCGCCTAGGATAAGACTTTGAGCGCAACTCAGTATTTTCCAAAATATAAATATCATGGTCAACGGCCTTCAAAGCTCTTTATCGATAACATCACAGATTGAATCTACGGGGCGACGTCTAACGGCCGCAACACGGACAAACAAAACTAACGCTACGGGTAATGTATTTTTTAGACAGCAGTTGATGAAGGACGTGAGAAACAACACACGGTGTATCTGGGACTCGGAGGAGGAGGCTACGAGAATCTGGGACAGAATTAAACAACACATACCGGAAACATGGGCTAACCGAAAAGTGATGGGGCTCAATGAAAGGTTATTATAAAACTTTATTTACAACATACTGTTTTCAGAAAGTGTCCATTTTTACCGTTAGCGAAAGTCTAAGTGATTTCATATTGGATTGCATTCGTATGTATACACAAATTTGTAATAAATTGATAAACACCATCCACACAACTGTTTTATACAAAAAGTATACGGAATACTTAATATTTTCCAACCCTAAGAATCATTGCTTGACAATGATTCTCAAATACTTAAGTTATTCTGTTAGTATAAGAAATGATTCCGTTATTTGTAAATGAGGTCTCAATTTTTGGGTCGGCAGACACAGTTATCAGTTTTCTGACTTGACTGTCACAACTGGTCTAATAATAGTAACAAACTGCAGGCCTAAGAACAGCTAAAAAGTAGTTCTTATTTTCAAATGTCCTGACAGTAGGTATGCCGACCCTCAGTACTTTCAGTGCTTTGATTTTATTTCACTTACGGCTTACAGATTGAGGTTTCTGAAATATGAGCCTGGTGAATATTTTGCGCCACATATGGACGGTTGTTACATGAGAGAGAACGGAGAGCGCAGTTATATCACTATACAGCTTTACCTTAATGAGGTAATGGCAAGACACTTTATTTAAAATATTTTGTAGGCCGCTTTCTCCTCAGGTTAACCTCGTTTATTTGATACAATTTCATTAACATTATAATATATGACACACATTTCTATGAAATTCTACATTTGGTAATATTGAAGTACCAGCTTTCGTAATTTTTGTCAATTCTATTCAATCTGTTGGTTATGAATGTGTAAAGGATGTCTCTGATTTGAACAACCTCCGACTCGAGCGATCTTGTAGACACTACTAATTTTATTTCAGGGTTTTAAAGGAGGAAGCACCACATTTATGGACTATGCAGAAGAACAACGTGTTGAAGTTGTGCCAAAAACAGGTAAAATCCAGTCGATTAGTATATAGAAAAACAGAGATTTTTAAACTGGAATATTTGAAATTCTATTGTGATTGGTGTTGGAATTTTCGGGCACAAATCGCCAGTGTACTGGCTGAAAATTTTGAACATTTGAATCAAGATTACATGGAATACTAAAATCAGACCTTTATATTTTATTTCAGGGCTTGTACTAGTGTTTCAACACGACATAATGCACGAGGGCTCCAAACTGGTCAAGGGTAGAAAATACGCTGTCCGGACTGACGTCATGTACGACTCTGCAGCACAGAAGACACTTTAGCCAGGTCCTAAGATTAAAAAAATAGAGAAGGGAAACCAGTCACAAATCTGATTGGCTGAAAGGGCGACTGGTTTGCCATTTCAGCCAATCAAATGATTGAGATTTAAGACCGATTTCAATAATTAGTTTTATTTTCGCCATGTCAGCCAAACAGATCTTTGAGATTTGAGACTGGTTTCAAATCTCATTTTTTTTATAATCTCCAGCACAGTACGAATATACAATTAGATCTATATCAGATGACTTGAATTCCCAAATGGTACTATGTATCGACATTGGTGTGAATGTTGGCGATTTCAAGTAAGACACCGGCGAGATAGCAAAATAAACATTGACAATGACATAGTTGCTGTTACAACTGGAGTCGGAGAGTCAACATTTAGAAAACAAAATGAGTGCTTTATCACAACGTTGAGGCTCATTGTGTACACACCGGTCACGTGATCATCACATTGACCTGTGTACTTTCGCTCAAAGTACACTGGGATTGGGACTAGTTAGCTTGATGACGTGACCGCTATTTATAGAATGCCTCAAGATCCGCTCTTACATACAGATAAAAGACAGTGTTCAGAAGACATTAGACTTAAAATAAGGGATGTACAACTCAATATTACGGGTTATCTGATACGTTTCTAAACTAAATCGACAAAAAATACGATATTTATTCATTTGTCTACGGTTAATTGACGTAACTACATTGCGGACTGTTAACTCCGCGTATGAAGACAAAAATCCTGATTAGGATTGTTATGCGTTCTTATGATAGCGGTCTATGTTAGCTTGATGACGTGACCGCTATTTATAGAATGCGTTGAGGCTAGCATGCATATAAAACTTAGACACTGTTTAAGTTATGTGTTGTCGCTGATTTCATTCCAGGTGCTCTGGGCCAAAGATTATAAAACTGAGACTTAAAACAGGTCTCAAAGCTGATGTATCTGTCACCATTTCAGCCAATCAGATTCTCGAGATTTGAGACTAGTTTCCATTTTCAGTTTTATAATCTTGAATCCAGGTCTCATTAAGGTCATTGTGTAGCTACCCATTTCGCTTCATAAGGTTTTAAGCTTCTTTGGTTGATATGTTTGTGTGCTGTTGTTGCATGCAAATTTCTCCAGGTTATGGTTGGGCTGGAGTTATATCACCAAGGCAATTTGTATTTGTTTGTTCATATTAGGAACTAAAGGGAGATGTGTGAAATTGGTGCACCTTAGAACCTGATTTAAACCCGCAGTGGCAAAATATTTACTCGGGTTTACATTTTCTTAATTGTTTGTGGTGTCGTTTCTTAAATTGGTCAAATTATAAAACCTTGCTTTTTTCTCTGATCTTTGGCAGTTTGTGAAGGAATTGTTTTCTGAATGTGGCTATTCTTGACACACATATTTTACATTTGTGTGTGACTCATTATAAATCGTACAGTATCTGATTATGCTGGTAGTTTTGTACTTTTATCAGAAACAATGTTAGCGAGGTTCTGAAAGCTTTTTGTAACTTCTTTTGGAACCTAGCCTCTCCTGTCAATTATTTTTTAACACCAGGTAATGATTTTGGTGGGCGGAAGGGTGGCAATCATGTTTGAGACATCTATTGTTAAATGTTATTTTGTTATCTGTGATATTAATTATATTAAATTTTATGTTATTTATTAATGTTGTTTTCTGTACGCGCTGCGCGTACTGTACCCGCTGCGTGTACTGTAGCAGCTAGGTGTTCTTAATCCGCTGTGTGTTCTGTATCCGCTGCGTGTACTGTACCCGCTGCTTGTTCTATATTCGCTGCGTGTTCTGTATCCGCTGCCTGTAATTTACCCGTGTACATTACCCGAAGCGTGTACTTTACCCGCTGCGTATACTGTACCCGTTGTGTGTACTGTAGCCTCTGCTGTACCGTATCTGCTATATGTACTTTACCCGCTGGGTGTACTGTACCCGTTGCGTGTACTGTAGCCGCTCCTGTACCGTATCCGCTGTGTGTACTTTACCCGCTGCGTATACTGTACCCATTGCGTGTACTATAGCCGATGCTGTACCGTATCCGCTGTGTGTACATTACCCGCTGCGTATACTGTACCCATTGCGTGTACTGTAGCCGATGCTGTACCGTATCCGCTGTGTGTACTTTACCCGCTGCGTATACTGTACCCGTTGCGTGAACTGTAGCCGCTGCTGTACCGTATCCGCTGTGTGTACTTTACCCGCTGCGTATACTGTACCCGTTGCGTGAATTGAAAGTTATGTGCGTTACGTAGTATAGCACAGAACGTATGTCTTAACATTGCGGCATGCACAATAGGGGTGATTGTGTATTTAATTGACGAGATATGTATCAGGTGACCAGTGGTCAATCAGGCGGGTAAGAGCGGGAAAAGGCACGAAGGTTATGCTTGGTGGTCAGTTCTACGCTAGACTTCGGTCGGTTCACATCGTTTCTATTGCTTCTCTTGTTCTGCTCGTTTCGTGTTTGCCACGTCTACAACATGGCTACTGGTAGTGGTGAAGATATCCGCGGCTTTGTGAAAGAGGTTGTTAAGGAGAACAACGACATGTTATTAGCCAACATCAACAGCATGATATCTAAGATAAGTGCAAAACCTTCTGCCGTTTCATTGCTTGACGCTCCGCGGTTTAAGAGAAAGAGTAACGAGGAACAATTTAAATGCAACTCTAAGTTAATTGAGAGGTTGGACGACGTACAGACGTCTATTCAGGCTAACGACTTAGCGTCTGCAAACCAATCTTTAGATGAAGGTACGATAAACTTTTATTTAATATTTAGCCTTAGCTAGGTTTACAGTGCCGGGTGTATATGTATACACATTCCTTTGTTGAGGTGGCACGTGCTTTTCCCACGGTCAGTAGGTTTATGAATACCGTAAAGCGCTATGTATTTAGCGTTAGATTATTTGTTTTGATTTATGTTTTCAGCTGTACAGTTGTTAAGGCAGCGGCAAAAGATGATTTTGTTGGCTGACTCTTCAGAGCTTGGTTGGCGCGTAGTAAACGAGTACGAGAGCAACCCCATTGCTAGCGACAGCGAGGATGAGAAGAAGATATATAGGGCGGAGGCGCGGGCTCTCAAGAAGACGAAGGCGGAGAAGGCTAGGAAAGCACGTCGGGGTTGGCCTTATAAGCGACCAGATACAGTGCCGTCGGCTACGGTTACATCAGTGCAGCAGAGCGGGAGACAGAAGCCGGGGTTATGTTTTTTGTGTGGCAAGCCAGGTCACTGGAAAAACGAATGTACACAGGGTTCAAGTCAGCAAAATAATAAGATAAGTACTTGCATTTGTTTAAGTCTGTCTGGAAATGGGGATATTTGCCGTTGTAAGGCGGTTGATAATGTATGTGGCGAGAGTAGCACGGATAAACAGTCCGTAGCGGTTGTAGAGTGTAAGGGCACAGTGGAGTCCGTATCGCCGGTAGGACGTTTAAAGTCCCATTATGATCATTGGGCTAATGTGTCGGATGATAGATATATCCTGGATGTAGTAAGAAATGGTTACAAAATTCCATTTAAGGTTTTGCCGGAAGTAGCTTGTATTTGTAATAATAAGTCGGCTAGAGATAATCCGGAGTTTGTAGAGTCAGAAATTATTTCCTTGTTAAAGAAAGGGGTTGTTTCTCAGGTTATGGAAAAACCGCACGTTGTAAACCCTATTACGGTAGCGCGGGCAAACCAAGGTTGGTATTAGATTGCAGGCATATTAACCCTTGTTTACATTTGTTCAAAGTAAAATTTGAAGATATTAGAGTGACTGAACGTTTGTTTGATATAAATTCATATATTTTTACATTTGATTTAAAGAGTGCTTATCACCATATCGACATATTTCCTGAGCATAGTACGTACCTCGGTTTTAGCTGGTCTTATAACGGTACGGTTAAATATTATGTTTATAATTCCCTTCCGTTCGGCATTTCAGTTGCTGGGCATATATTTACAAAAACACTAAGAGTACCCCAAAAGTATTGGAGATCGTTAGGCTTAAAAGTTATCATGTTTTTAGATGATGGAATAGGAGGAGATGTGAGGCTAGAAAGGGCTATTTTTGCTAGTAATTTTATACGGGGGTCATTGCTAGAATTTGGATTTCTTCTGGCAGAAGATAAATGTTCGTGGAAACCCATGAGAAACGGGTGTTGGTTGGGTCATACCCTAGATTTCGTTTCTAATAGGTTGTTCATTTCAGAGGAAAGGATAGGTAGACTAGAAATGTCAATAAAATCCATGTTGTTTCAGATCTTTAGAGACAAGCTTAATGTTGTTCATGTTCGTGCTTTAGCAGGCGTGGTAGGGCAAATAATTTCCCTACAAAGTGTTTTTGGTAAGATTGTGTCTAGAATGAGTAGATATATGTACAAGTGTATTTTGACACGAGCGAGTTGGAACACTCTGGTTAAGGTAAGCCCTGAAGCTGTGGCTGAGTTAGAGTTCTGGCAAAGTAATGCGAGATTGCTCAATAAAGAGGGCAAGGTTTTAAGAGAAAGTACTGTAGCTACTTTTTGCATGTATACAGATGCTAGTGCGGTCGGATACGGTGGTTATTTAACAATGAATAACGTGGAAACGCAGCAGTTTGCTTTAGACACAGTGCTTATTGGTTCATCGTTAACCAGTTTAGACTTAGGTAAAAATGATCAGTTACTGTGGGCATCGGAATTGCCTGAGTATATGAGATTGTGTTTTCCTCCGGAAGTAGGCGAAAGTGGTGTAGATAAACCTACGGGGGTGGAAGTGGGTTGTTTAAAGCAGATTCCCGGAAGTGAATCTCAGGGAGCCTTGTCCCCGGAAGTGGACAATGCGTTTAGAGCTCAAAGAAAGGAGCCTGGTTGTTGGATATCCCCGGAAGTGGATATATGTAGAGAGAAGATTCCCGGAAGTGAATCTAATGGTTTGTGCCCGGAAGCGCACACTGGGAGTTGTAACCCAGTAGTAGGGTCACAGGTTAGTGGCTCATGGACAGAGCTGGAAGCTAGTCAGAGCTCTACGTGGCGGGAGCTAGAGGCTGTACGTAGGGTACTGTGTAGTAATGAAATTATAGTGCATGGCAAAGAGGTAGCGCTATATATTGATAATAAGAATGTGTCTTATATTTTAGAATCTGGAAGCAACGTGTGCGGTGTGCATGAGATATGTTTATCTATTCATGATTGGTGTAGTAAAAATGATGTGTGTCTGTCCGCAACATGGATTCCTAGAAAGCAGAATGTGCATGCTGACTATTTGAGTAGATGTCAGGATTGTGATGACTGGTCAATAGATCAGTCCATATTTGAGTATTTAAACGATAAGTGGGGACCGTTTACAGTAGATCGTTTTGCTACGCATTACAATGCTAAATGTTTACGTTTTAATTCTAGATTTTGGGTACCAGGCACGGAAGCCGTAGACGCCTTCAAGCAGTGTTGGCGGGGTGAAAAGAACTGGATAGTTCCTCCACCTAATCGAGTAATGGAGTCTATAAAGAAAATTAAGTACGAGCGTTGTTGTGGGACATTAGTAGTTCCAAAGTGGAAATCGGCTCCTTTTTGGTCAATGATAACCAATGGAAAGGGAGAGTACTATGATTTTATAAAGGATGTGTTTGAGTTGCCTGTATTGGGAGCGGTAAAGCCTGGGCGTTGTAATAATGGAATGTTTGCTAATGAATCTTTGAGTTTCAGATTGCTGGCGTTAAAATGTGATTGCGCGGATGCAACTGGTTTTTAAAAAAAACAACAAAAAAAAAACAAACAAACAAACTTAGAGAGTTTGGTAAATGTGTATTGTCATTTAAGTTTTGTGTGTTTTCAGGTGTTGGTTTAAGAGCTACGCTCGAAAGGAAATTCGATGAGGCTGGTGTAACGATATCTGATAGAGACAACATTATCGATCGTATGGCGGGTCATTTGTTGGCTTCTAGGTCTGACAATACGGTTGCCAAATATTCCCATCAAGTAAAGCTGTTTAAAGACTTGTGCTGAGAGACACTTCCCCTGTGAACCAGCGTACCCAATTCACGTCGCTATGTGTTTATCGTCACTTATAGACTCTGGGAAGTCAGACAGTGCGGTGACGTCGGCTTATTACGGTATTAAGTGGTACCATAATATTAGTGATTCAAAGGACCCTACGGACAACCAGTTGGTAAAATCTATGCTAGAATGTGCCAAGCGTTTGAACTCTAAACCCATAGTCAAGAAGGACGTCGTTACTTCAGAACAGTTAGTTACACTGTGTGATATGTTTGTGGGCTCTACGGACGTTATTACTTTGAGAGATTTGTCCATCATCTTACTTTCTTATGCTGGTTTTTTGCGTTTCGATGAAGTTAGCAGTTTAAGGTGTAATGATGTTACTATTCATGATGATCATATTAGGCTTTTTATAAAAAAAGAGTAAGACTGACATATATAGGAAGGGCAATGAAGTATTAATTTCTCGGGGGGGAAACGTCTGCTTGTCCTTTACGTATGTTACAGAGATATATTAGTTCTGCTCATTTGCAGTTGGGGGGAGATATCTTTTTATTTAGACCAGCTTGTAGGTCTGGGGAGAAATGTTTTTTGCTACATAAAGACAAAAAACTTAGTTATACACGTACTAGGGAATGTGTAGTTTCAAAATTAAATTTGGTTGCGCCTGATTCAAATTTGGGTTTGCATTCTTTGCGCGCTGGCGGGGCCACGGAGGCTGCCAATGCAGGAGGGGTTTCTGAGCGTTGTTTGAAGCGTCATGGTCGGTGGAGGTCAGACACGGCCAAGGACGGTTATGTAGACGATTCTTTGGAAAAGAAATTGTTAATTACTAAGAAATTAAAACTATAAGTGTGGTATTGTATTTTAACGTTTCGAATTTGAACGCGGTCGATCTATCCTTTGTATTGTTCTATCGCAAGTCTTGCCCAATGCAAAACAGTGTTGTTTTGCGCTTAGCAGTGTTCAGACTTGAAAGTTATGTGCGTTACGTAGTATAGCACAGAACGTATGTCTTAACATTGCGGCATGCACAATAGGGGTGATTGTGTATTTAATTGACGAGATATGTATCAGGTGACCAGTGGTCAATCAGGCGGGTAAGAGCGGGAAAAGGCACGAAGGTTATGCTTGGTGGTCAGTTCTACGCTAGACTTCGGTCGGTTCACATCGTTTCTATTTCAAATTCGAATCGTTGGAAATGCAGTTATTTGCATTTGCTATGAGCTTGTTAAAATGTTAGTCTTATATGATGTTATAAATCACAAGAATTTGGTCTTGATTAATAGCAGGTCATGTAACGAGTGATTTCATGAAGCTTACATTGGGGTTAATTCGGGGGTACAGTTTCCCAGAGTTTTTTACATTGGGCAAAGTTCAGTGAGGTTTTATTTCTGGGTTTTTCCCTGGCCTTCGAATTAACTCTCAATGTTAGGGGTCAGTGTCATTTATATGATAATTGTAACGAATGTATGTTTTTGTACATTTATATGCATTGTATATCAGTAAAGTTTGCAAGTAGATATACATATTTATCTTACATGTTATAAAATTGTATATAAGAAATACAAGTTGTAAACACTTCGTTGTAAATAAACCGATCGCAAGTCTTGCCCAATGCAAAACAGTGTTGTTGTTTTGTGCTTAGCAGTGTTCAGACCTGTAGCCACTGCTTGTACTGTACTCGGTAATGTTTATTAATACTCTATAGTAGAAACAACCACGTGATACTTTTTGTTTATATCCGGTAACCAGTTATGATCTTATGGCAGATAAATGGACAAATCAAATATTTTCTCATCAAGAAAACAGCGATATCAAATTTTGAAAACTTTCAAGTGATAAAAATATATTTGAAACAAATACATTTGTCACATGACTTTGAAATTATCTATACCATACTATACCAGCTGTGAAAAATATGAGTTTGATGTACATTGAATAAAGGAGATTGTTTATAGGACCCTGACCTCTGATAAATTGACTTTTATACTGATAAAGGAAAATACTCATAGTTGACTGTTGTATCTATTAATACATGTGACGCACACTTTTAGTAACATGTTTAAAATAATAAATCTGTTCTGGTTGTGAAGTTTAAAGAGAAAGTTTCAATGCATGGACATTTAGGTAAGATGATTTAAATAAAAATATTTAAATATTTTAAGAATTTAAACGGTTAGATACGCTACAGTATGTCCTAGACTATGATAAAAAAAGTCTAATTTTGAGGGAAATGAGTATTCACAGCGAAGGACTAATCTTAAAATGGATAATGATGGTGAAATTTTATTTTGTTCATATCAGTTCATTTATTTTATGAAACAACAACAACTAGTTTTCTTGTCCAACTTTGATAACCTCCCACCTTATTTATTCCAGTTTTTCTAGATTTATTTATTCCAGTTTTTCTAAATTATATGCATCTCCCACCTTATTTATTCCAGTTTTTCTAAATTATCCGTATCTCCCACCTTATTTATTCCAGCTTTTCTAGATTATCCGCATCTCCCACCTTATTTATTCCAGTTTTTCTAGATTATCCGCATCTCCCACCTTATTTATTCCGGTTATTCTAGATTATCCGCATCCCCCACCTTATTTATTTCGGTTTCTCTAGATTATCCGCATCCCCCACCTTATTTATTTCGGTTTTTTCTAGATTATCCGCATCTCCCACCTTATTTATTCCAGTTTTTCTAGATTATATGCATCTCCCACCTTATTTATTCCAGTTTTTCTAAATTATCCGTATCTCCCACCTTATTTATTCCAGCTTTTCTAGATTATCCGCATCTCCCACCTTATTTAATCCAGTTTTTCTAGATTATCCGCATCTCCCACCTTATTTATTCCGGTTATTCTAGATTATCCGCATCCCCCACCTTATTTATTCCGGTTTCTCTAGATTATCCGCACCCCCCACCTTATTTATTTCAGTTTTTCTAGATTATCCGCATCTCCCACCTTATTTATTCCGGTTTTTCTAGATTATATGCATCTCCCACCTTATTTATTCCAGTTTTTCTAGATTATCCGCATTCCCCCAACTTATTTATTTCAGCTTTTCTAGATTATCCGCATCTCCCACCTTATTTATTTCAGTTTTTTCTAGATTATCCGCATCTCCCACCTTATTTATTCCAGTTTTTCTAGATTATCCGCATCTCCCACCTTATTTATTCCAGTTTTTTTTCTAGATTATCCGCATCTCCCATCTTACCTTATTTAGTCAAGTTTTTCCTCATTTTTCTGTTCCTTAATAGCATATCAGGTATTTTTAACGTCTTTATCATTTATATGGTCTTTTTTATCAAAATATTTTTTCTTTTCTTTCTAATCAGTTTATTCCGTATCGTCTACCATTCTTCTTCTTTCTTATCAACACATACCGCCTTCTCTTCGTAATTGCTGAACCCTGAATCATCTTTCCAGAGTCGTTTCCTGATCATTGTTTTCAGCCATCTTGTTCTCGACATCTTCTAGATCTATTTCCCCTTCGTGATCAATATCTTCATCCTTCCTGTCCCTCTCACCATATTCTACATGCTCTTCCAGATGACTGTCTTCATACTCTTCATTAACAGCATAAACTCTTTTCTTTAAACTAGAACTCCGTGAGTCGGATGTGTCGCCTGACGAAATTTTTGTTAGTCGACGTAAAAAAATGTTAATTAGGTTTTTGTTGTACAGTTATATGTATTACTTTGCACAAAATTCACATATAAAATTACCTGCTAAAATGAACGGGGTTTCATTAGAAAAACGGAACAAGGTAGAGTTACAGTTCTTGTGCACTGCACTTCGAGTCATTGCAAGAAACATGCATACCAAGTTTGGAATCATTTGAACCTATGGTGACAAAGTTACGCTCCGGACAAGAAATGCTCTATAAAAATCAATCAAATGAGAATAATTCAAAAACTAAACAAGGCAGTTACGATTTTTGTGCACTGCACTTCGAGTTATTGCAAGAAACATGCATACCAAATTTGGAGTCATTTTGACTTACGGTGACAAAGTTAGGCTCTGGACAAGGAAACCCGGACGCCGACGCGGACGCCGACACCACCACCGCCGACGAAAGTAATCCCTATATGTCGCCTAGTCAGGCGACACAATTAGCTGAAGATGGTTTATATTTATGCCAAAATCATCATTTAAACAATAGCCACACATGCAAGTACACATACTTAAGTACAGCTTAAAAAAATGTCGCCACATAGAATAGGGTCTAACATAAAAACAATCTAATCAAACAGCTGTCGCTACACAGAATAGGGTCTAACATAAAAACAATCTAATCAAACAGCTGTCGCCACATAGAATAGGGTCTAACATAAAAACAATCTAATCAAACAGCTGTCGCCACACAGAATAGGGTCTAACATAAAAACAATCTAATCAAACAGCTGTCGCTACACAGAATAGGGTCTAACATGAAAACAATCTAATCAAACAGCTGTCGCCACACAGAATAGGGTCTAACATGAAAACAATCTAATCAAACAGCTGTCGCCACACAGAAAAGGGTCTAACATGAAAACAATCTAATCAAACAGCTGTCGCCACACAGAATAGGGTCTAACATAAAAACAATCAAATCAAACAGCTGTCGCCACACAGAATAGGGTCTAACATGAAAACAATCTAATCAAACAGCTGTCGCCACACAGAATAGGGTCTAACATGAAAACAATCTAATCAAACAGCTGTCGCCACACAGAATAGGATCTAACATGAAAACAATCTAATCAAACAGCTGTCGCCACACAGAATAGGGTCTAACATGAAAACAATCTAATCAAACAGCTGTCGCCACACAGAATAGGGTCTAACATAAAAACAATCTAATCAAACAGCTGTCGCCACACAGAATAGGGTCTAACATAAAAACAATCTAATCAAACAGCTGTCGCCACACAGAATAGGGTCTAACATAAAAACAATCTAATCAAACAGCTGTCGCCACATAGAATAAGGTCTAACATAAAAACAATCTAATCAAACAGCTGTCGCTACACAGAATAGGGTCTAACATAAAAACAATCTAATCAAACAGCTGTCGCCACACAGAATAGGGTCTAACATAAAAACAATCTAATCAAACAGCTGTCGCCATATAGAATAGGGTCTAACATAAAAACAATCTAATCAAACAGCTGTCGCCACACAGAATAGGGTCTAACATAAAAACAATCTAATCAAACAGCTGTCGCCACACAGAATAGGGTCTAACATAAAAACAATCTAATCAAACAGCTGTCGCTACATAGAATAAGGTCTAACATAAAAACAATCTAATCAAACAGCTGTCGCTACACAGAATAGGGTCTAACATAAAAACAATCTAATCAAACAGCTGTCGCCACACAGAATAGGGTCTAACATAAAAACAATCTAATCAAACAGCTGTCGCCATATAGAATAGGGTCTAACATGAAAACAATCTAATCAAACAGCTGTCGCTACACAGAATACAGAATATGTAATAAGTTAAAAAAAAAGTTTTACCAAAGTTTAAGAAAAAATTAATAAATATCACCAGAGCATAATAATTGCTTTTGCAAGACCCAGTCAGTAAGCCAAGATTGAATCCATTAGGTCATTATTCAAGATTTTCTTTATTGCTTGGTACTCGAGTTATTCGCGCAGAAGATGGGACATGGGTATACAATCTTCGAAGGTCAAACATTTTCTTAAACTGTGGAAACAACGTTTTTAAACTTTGCCTACAATTTTCTTATTTAATACTGATTCAGAAAAAAAACAACATACATTACCTGGCTTTTTAAAATCAGGAGTATTACAGTGGGAAATACAGAAAATTCATGTTATCACGCAATGAATGAAAAATGACAAAATTGGTAACTGTAGCTTTGGCTAAATTGTCCAGATAAAGCGCTTGCATTCTTAATTTAAATTTCTTTCATTGCAGTGGATAGACAAGATGTCTGAAAAGTCGAAGCGTCTTAAAGTTGTTCTACTTGGCAACGTTGGTGTTGGTAAAAGTACCCTGATAAATCGCTTTGTCAACAAGACGTTCGATACCTTGTCATACAATACTGTCAGCGTTGAATGCCTGAATAAAGATGTCACTATTGATGGAGAAAAGTACACGCTGCAGATCTGGGACACGGCGGGGCAGGAAAGATATAGATCTTTAGGGACATCATTTTATAGAGGGGCAGACTGTTGTCTGCTAACCTTTGCTGTAGATGACATGCAAAGTTTTAAGAACCTGCCGATATGGAAAAAGGAATTTCTTTATTATGCTGACATACAAGACGGGAATTCCTGTCAATTTGTGATCCTAGGAAATAAAGTGGATGTTGACAACCGAGTAGTGAATGAGGAGATGGTCAGAGACTGGTGTAATCAAAACGGTCCTTGTCCTTACTACGAAACCAGTGCCAAGAACGCCACTAATGTTGATGAAGCTTTTGAAGCTGCCATTCAGCGATTTAAAGAAATGGAAAAGATGTTAAGTGACAAGCGTCAGCAGGGAAACAGAGTCTATCTCAGCAAACCGCAAAAGCAGGACAGAGGGCTCTGTGATAATTATTATGAAACCAAATGTTAACATTCCTAAAATAATTTGTCTACGATAAGAATTTTTCTTTTTTTTATATTTATAAATATATTCAGTATTTACATATATCAATTTTGTTTATTTATTCCTTTTGGTTTGGATTATATCTATTGGATAGAAATCAATAAACTGTTTAGATAGACCTGTTAATCAGTCTGTTGTGTTAAAAACTGTCAACCATTGCAATGAAAAACTTCTTACTCTTTCAAAACAGGAGTCAGGACAGATCTAAACAGGAGTCAGGGCAGGACTGGACAGGAGTCAGGGCAGGACTGAACAGGATTCAGGACAGGACTAAACAGAAGTCAGGACAGGACTAAACAGGAGTCCGGACAGGACTAAACAGGAGTCAGGGCAGGACTGGACAGGAGTCAGGGCAGGACTGGACAGGTTTCAGGACAGGACTGGACAGGAGTCAGTGCAGGACTGGACAGGAGTCAGGGCAGGACTAAACAGGAGTCAGGGAAGGACTGGACAGGAGTCAGGACAGGACTGGACAGGAGTCAGGACAGGACTGGACAGGAGTCAGGGCAGGACTGAAAAGGAGTCAGGGCAGAACTGGACAGGAGTCAGGGCAGGACTGGACAGGAGTCAGGACAGGACTGGACAGGAGTCAGGGCAGGACTGGACAGGAGTCAGGGCAGGACTGAACAGGAGTCAGGACAGGACTGAAAAGGAGTCAGGACAGGACTGGACAGGAGTCAGGACAGGACTGAAGAGGAGACAGGACAGGACTGAACAGGAGTCAGGGCAGGACTGGACAGGAGTCAGGGCAGGACTGAACAGGAGTCAGGACAGGACTGGACAGGAGTCAGGGCAGGACTGAACAGGAGTCAGGACAGGACTGAACTGGAGTCAGGGCAGGACTGAACAGGAGTCAGGGCAGGACTGGACAGGAGTGGACAGGAGTCAAGACAGTAGTCAGGACTGGACAGGAGACAGGACAGGAGACGAATAAGTTTTAAGTTGATATCTCATGTAGTTATAAAGTTATGGACCCAGTGCATATTTTGGTTAATATGAATGCAAAAAATAAGGGTTGCAGGGGCATAACTGACAGAAATACTTCAGGTAGAGTGATGTGTCTTATTGATAATGATGTTGATACTGATAGTGAACATATATTCTGAGTTTCAAAGTTATGCAAAAATCGCTCTCAAAAAGGGGCATAACTTGAAAAATATTGGTAGCAGAGTTAAGGGTCTTGTCGGTAATGATGAAGATTTTGATGGTAAATATACATTCTAAGTGTCACAAGAAATATATCATTCTGTAAGATATTTAAATAGAAATAATCTTAACCGGGAAGTTAACCCATTACGGGATATGATTTTTATCCCATGGGTGAACATTGTAGATTCAGAACAGCATGCACAATAGTGCAATCTGATCAGGATCTTAATTGTTTGCTTTTGAGATTTATTAACTTATTTCTGACCAAGAATCAACATGTGCAGATCCAGATCCGATGGCACAGATGGGCTGTTTCAAAAAAATGGCTGGAAAAGTGAAAAAATAGTGAAAAATTAAAGTTCATAAAACTTCCAAACTTGTTATTCTGTATTTTTTGTTTATTAAAACTGAGTAAAGAACTGAAAAGATTTTTAAATCGGTCAACTGGTTGCTGAGATATTGTCATTTGAAAAATGGCAAGCGAAGTGAAAAAAATGTAAAGAAATTAAGATCATAAAAAGTCCAAACTGGTTGGTCCATATATTTGTACGGTTTTACAGTGATCAAAATCAATCAATTTATACTCATATGTGGCAGAATAAAAAGTTTATGGAGCTTTATTGACCAATATTAAATAAATCAAAGAGTTTTAATTTATGTGCTTAAATTACAAGTATTACTGTTTCTTATTATTTAAATGTGTATTTCTGTTAAAATACATGTTGAAGCATCAAATAAAAGTGCTTTAGAACTTGTGGTATCGCATAAAGATAAAAAAATTCATATTGTTAAAAAAGTGTGTCACACTCCTGACAACCACATAAATGCAGTGTACTCAAAAATGTTTCACTAAGGCCATTCCTTTTTGTCACAATTTAACAAAACATGACATAGACTTCTAGGAAAAATTATGCTCTTGTTTTCATGTAAAGGATATGTTGACCAAATATTGCAATATGTGCACAATGTCACACTCCTGACAAATTTAGCTGACATTTTCTGAAGGGAGCTGCAGACAAATATAATTTCAGTAGAGGTGATAAAATTATAATTATTGCATCTAGAAAAATAAAACTTAAGGATACACAAAACATTTCTTATGTACTAATAATCTTTAAAGTCCTATAAATTTATAAAGCAAAGATGTATTCATTTTCTTGAGGTATTTTCTAATCTACCATGCTTGACTTAATAGCATAAATTTTGATTACTTTAAGTATAATATGCTTAATTTTATCATTATTTGATGCCTAATAAATGCACATTTTACTAAAACATTACTCAAACTTGTAGATACTCAAGCTTTTTGTAAAATAATGGTCTGAACAAATGTGATTTTGAAAAGTGTCACACTTTTTTGTCACACTCCTGACATTTTTTGCCCATTAATTTAGAATAATTTTTAACGGATGGAGCTATTTTGATGAAACTTCACAGATCTTTAAAGGGCATGATGAGACACCTTTGCAAAGTAGGAAAATGGAAGTAACTGTTTGTTGTACATTTTTATAACAGGAAAACCCAAACCAGCCATTTTTTTTGAAACAGCCCAGATGTGCCAGCTGATCTACAATGATAGCACAAGCAAAAAACTTGTATGTATGGTGTAAAGGGTTAATAAATACAATTAAATATTTTAAATATATCAATTAGAGATCAACACTTACATTTATTGCTTTAATTTCAGACTATGAAAAAATCAGTATCAAAACGCTTAGTGAACAAGGCACCTGTCATTTCTGAGAAATGCGGGTCACAACAGCCAAATCCATAATAACCTAGTACAAAATGGTCTACTTTATTGATGCTGTCAAAAAATGCTTATTTATATTGGTTATCACTTTAGCACATATGGATATATCCCGTCTATTTATATCCTTTATTAACAATTAACTATCTCACATTGGCCCAACAATAATTGTATTGGCCCAACAATTCTTGTACTGGCCCATTTCAGTCTTCATATGAATGTGATGTTTTGTAATACAATTTTCATAAATCAAGTGAACTCATATTTAATTGGCCATGTTATTGGGCCTTGTACAGTCATATTAGTCCTCGGCATTCGGCCTCTGGCCATTATCATTACCCAATAACAAGGCCAATATGACTAAACTTGATTAGATTTGTAATAAATTTTATTGCATGATTATATAGTAAGTTTCAAAATATTTAAGACATGAGCCATTTATGTATAAAAAAAAACAATTAAGAAAATTGTCCATATCTGGACTGTTTAGAAGCAGGCTGTCATGAATTCAGACCATGCTCTTCGAAGTTATGCCCCTTGATTTTAAGCATAATGTCTACATTTCAAAACAAATTACTTTCTTTTATCAGGATTTCAAGGTTAAATAACTTGACAGGTATAACTGCCCTACCCTACCTATCCCTTTTTAATCTTTGTCCCAGAATTTCTGTTGTTTCTCAAAAGATTCTATCTTGTTAACACGTTACTTGATACTGGTTTTATTGCAAGTATGGTAGATCCAGATCACCTGCATATATGTCACATGTGGGTATAAGCCATATCCCATGTGTTTAGAAGGGCTAATAAGAAATTTTACTGATGGAGATTATAAACGGTCATAACATATATATGGTATTTAATGAATAAAAAAAACTAACTTGCCTTAAATTGTAAGTCAGCAGCAGTATAAATAAGGCAAAACAACTGTCATATCTGTGCTGTCTGATCAGGATCTACACTTTATTTGCTACTTTGTAAAAAATAACCTGGTGAATCAAAAGGTTTACAATGTTGATTCTGATCAGATGTGCTGGCTGATCTGGATCTGTACTATTTATTCATGAAATAAAACAATATCCCATAGAGTTTTAAAGTGTTAAACTTTGTAAAAGTCCCGTCTCTACACCTATCAAGTAACAAGTGTGAAGACAATTTGCAAATCCATATAACAATAGGATAACTGATGCCAGACAATCTAACTCTGCAACAGTTGCTCTATTTATCCTAAATGATAAGTATGTATTGCATTTTTCACATAAGCAACAAGTTACAGTGTAGACCCGGATCAGCCAGCACATCCATGAAGGTTGATCAGGGTCTTCACTGGTTGCTGTTCACTGTTCAGTTAACCCTTTCCTGTATAGATACACCTTTATTGCTAGGGCGAACAGTTTAGATCCAGATCAGCCGGCACATCCGTGCCGTCTGATCAGGATCTAAACTGTTCGCTTTTTAATTCATTAGGTTATTCCTGACCAAAATGCGACCAGTGCAGATCCTGATCAGACGGCACGTATGTGCCGGCTGATCTGGATCTACACTGGTCGCACACGCGTAAAAATGCATATATATCCAGGAAAGGGTTAACCCTCAACTTCTTGGATATGCCTTTCATTGCATGGGGGACAAGTGTAGATCCAGATCACCCAGCACATCTGTGCTGTCTGATCTGGATCTACAATTTGTTTTTATCTTTTACTATTTAGGGTAAGGGTTAACCCTGCCTTTTATCACATGGGCAACTTCTGTGCCATCTGATCTGGATTTACAGTGTGGGCTATTTGGTCAGAAATAACCTTATGAATAGAAAAGCAGTTAAGATCTTGATCAGATGGCATGGATGTGACAGTGATCTGGATCTACACTTGTCACACACAAGATACAAGAAATATCCATGGAGTAAAGGGTAATTGCTTTAAGTGATAATAATTTTGTAAAATAATAATGGTTTCGCCTAGTAAATGACCGTCTGAAGAAAGCATTTAACACAATACATACTGAAAGAATTTAAGATCAACTGAAATATCATTGTTTAATTTTATTTATGCTTATAGCACTTTACACAACATAATTAATTTAAGTAAAATCTGCAAACATGTGATCAGGGTGTACACTGGTTGCTATTTTTTAACCGCTGACTCCATATTATTTTTTATACACTTTTATCAGGTGGGTAATCAGTGTAGATCCAGATAAGCTGACACATCTATGCCATCTGATCAAGATCTACACTTTATGGTTGTAGATTTGTTTTGTTTTTTACCAAGATGTGACCAGCATAGATCCAAATCAGACATCACTCATGTGACGGCTGATCTGGATCTACACTGGTCCCTTATGCAAACAAGAGGGCCATGATGGCCCTGAATCGCTCACCTGAGAATGAAACTCAAGTTATTAACCAGAAACTGAATTTTTATTTTTAGCAACAGTGACCTTGACCTTGATCACAGACACGTGGGTAGCAATCACAATTTGTCTCTTTTTATAAGCTACCCATATACCAAGTTTGGAGTCAATATGCCAAAGCAAACTCAAGTTATTAAGTGGAAACTGAATTTCTATTTTTAGCAACAGTGACCTTGACCTTGATCACAGACATCTGGGTAGCAACCCCAAGCTGCCTTTTGATATAAGATACCCATACACCAAGTTTGGAGTCAATAGGCCTAAGCAAACTCAAGTAATTGAGCAAAGACTGAATTTCTATTTTTAGCAACAGTGACCTTGACCTTGATCACAGACACCTGGGTAGCAACCCCAAGCTGCCGTTTGATATAAGCTACCCATACAACAAGTTTGGAGTCAATAACCCTAAGCAAACTCAAGTAATTGAGCAAAGACTGAATTTCTATTTTTAGCAGCAGTGACCTTGACCTTGACCCTGTGGTCATGATTTGAACAACTTTTGTAGACATCAGTGCCAGGATGCTTCAGGACAAATTTGGTTAAAATCCATCAAGTGGTTTCAGAGGAGATGTTGTTTAAAGGAAATTGATGACGGACGCCGGACGCCAGACGACGGACAAAGACAGGTCACAATAGCTCACCATGAGCCTATGGCTCAGGTGAGCTAAAAACATGTATATATGGAGAAAAGGATTAAATAAATGTCCAAAAAACATTCTATTAAATTCACTGGCTGTATTGTATAAAAAGGCCGGTACATTTATAAAGTTCAGTAGGGTTATGGGTTAATGCTGATGTCATTGACTTTCAAAAAGCCTTTAAAGCTACGAGGTATCGGTAAGCCATCTATATTTTTATCTATTGGCTTACAAACACTACCAAGAATACTAATTCGGCATAATTCCTTCAAAGAATGAACTGGATAGAGTAAAGTTCGGATCCAGGGCTCTATCTTGTCATAGCTACTGCACATGCTTAGCTTGTGCACTTTGTAAAAGAGTTCTGTTCCTTGTATGATAGGCTTAAATCCATACGCACTCAATAATCGCCAGGACAGAAGTTCTTTACTAGTTGGTCCAATAACTTCTGGATTTTCCAGAATAGACTTCGAAAGTGTTAAGGAAACAAGTTCAGTCATTTCTTCTGCAGTAAGTTTAGCACCATAGGACAAGAGAAGTTTGATTTTCTCCACTGAATTGTGGACATACGCAAATATCAAAGGTTTCTGTTTCTTCCAGCCTCCTCCCTTGTTGACATCTGCACCTCGGTCCAGCAGCAGACGCACCAGTTGAGGGCCAACATGTGTGGACGAGCATGCTATACCAAGCGGTGTACACATATTATCGTCCAACATGTTAACGTCCATTCCAAGGTCAAGAAGTTCCTCGACTAGTTGTGAATCATTCAATTGTACTGCTGTTGGAAGGAGAGTTGCTTCCGAAACGTCAGCATTTGCTCGCAGTAGCATTTTGGTTATCTGAACTGGCGGGAAGTGAAACAGGGCACCAACCCTCCTTCCAGGACTGCTGGTTCCGTCTTTCCCTTGCCAATATGACCAGTACTTGGCGTTACGACACGAGACCTTCATCGGTGAATCCCCCACAACTGTTTGAATATTGACATCACAACGGCTTTCAATGAGAAGCTTTACTGCATCAATATCATCTGCCTCGCATGCAAGAAACAGTGGTGTACGTCCCATATTATCCACAACATTCACATCACAATGTGCTTCTATTAGAGCCCTGAGGGCTTGGATACACTCGGCTTTTCTTTCATCTGCTCTTTCATCCGGATCAACAGTAAAATGTATGGGCAGTTTACCATCAGTACCCGGGATGTTGGTGTCGACTCCAGTCTCCAGTAAGAAGTTCAAAACATTCACACTCCCCTTAGCACAAGCGTAGCTGATCGGAAGTACTGTACATGGTTCTAGGGAATCAACCGTCTCTGTGTTTACGACTGGTCTGTTGAAGTCAAAGCCTGCGTCTCTGAAGACCTGGACGTCACAAACACTGTCTCCTGCAATGGCATCCAGTACCATCGAAGGAGTTATTCCACTCATAGCGAAAACTCCTGCAAGTATAGAAAGATTCCTCATAATGTATATTCTTTATTCTATGGTTATTTATATTCTACATTCTATATAGCCAAAACTCCTGCAAGTATAGAAAGATTCCATATAAATTATAATAACCTATCCAGAGTTGGATGCAAGATTTCCAGAAGGGGGTTCCTGTGGGCAGTGTTCGAGGATTTTTTCACCTTTGTATAATATTTGAGCATGCAACAATTACAGCTACAGTTCCTAATTAGAAAATGCCAATTAAATGGTAGTCTCTTCTTTCTTTGACCCTTTCCTCCATATATACGCCTTTTTACTCATGTGCAACCAGTGTAGATCCAGATCAGCGGGCACATATGTGCCGTCTGATCAGGATCTGCAATGGTCACATTTTCGTCAGAAGTAACCTAATATATCAAAAAGAGAACAGTGCAGATCCTGATCAGACAGCCCGGATGTGCCCCCTGATCTGGATCTACACTGGTCGCACATGCAATAAAGGTGTGTCTATGGAGGAAAGGGTTAATTTTACTCCACATATTATGAAAGTTTTATTGCATTTGCTACCAGTGGAGATCCTGATCAGCCTCCTGATCCCTTATCACACGTATGACTCATTTCTGAGTCATCACACGTATGACTCATTTCTGAGTCATCACACGTATGACTCATTTCTGAGTCATAATTATCTACCTGATCAGCATCAACACTGTTTGCATCATCGTCAGAAATAACCTAATGAAACTTAGCACACAGTGTAGCCCAACTATTTGTGCGCAACAAGAGCTTTTCTATATATACGATGGTCGCTCTTAGCGACAGAACAATGAAAAAGTCCGTATGATAATGGGTCTGTGCTTGCAGTCGAATTATTGAGACTACAAACAGTGTAGATCCTGAGCAGATGGCATAGATGTTCCAGCTTATCTCAATCTACAGACATTTTAACCCTGTTACAAAGGTATATCTAAGCAGTAAAGAGTTAACCTTTATACATGAATAAAACAACAACTTATTACTGAAGCAGTACCGAACATCATCCGCATACACTTTTAACCCTTCCCTCCATATGGGGCACGCCACGGGAAAAGGTACCTTCGGTCATTTTAAGTGATATTTTAGTTTTTACTAAATTTAGAAAGAACTTCAAACTATAAACCAATTTCTCATAACTAATATGTGATTTTGTTACATATTTTGACAACAAAATGGTATTTTTACCGCGAAATGCATAATAGAATAATGTCGTCTGCTCAAATTAATGACGTCATTTCAAAGATTGACGTCAACTGTCCGAAGGTTACCTTTTCCCGTGACGCGCCCCATATATGTTTGCATTATCACCAGCGTAGAATCAGATCAGCTTGCAATTTCATGCCGTCTGATCGGGCACTGCACTGTTCACTTTGAAGTCAGAAATAATCTTATTATCAAAAAGTGAACAGTGTAGATCCTGATCAGACAACACACATGTGATGTTTATGAACCCTTCACTCCATGGGATATCAACCCTTCACTCCATGGGATATCAACCCTTCACTCCATGGGATATCAACCCTTCACTCCATGGGATATCAACCCTTCACTCCATGGGATATCAACCCTTCACTCCATGGGATATCAACCCTTCACTCCATGGGATATCAACCCTTCACTCCATGGGATATCACGGTCTAACAGTGCAGATCCAGGTGTACATCCTGGCACATCCATGCTATCTGATCAGATTGAGAATCTAAATTGTTCGCTTTTTGATTCATTAAATTATGTCTGACCAATTGAGGCAAACAGTGTAGACCCTGATCAGACAGTACAGATGTGCCAGCTGATCTGGAGTTACACTGGTTGCACATGCAATAAAATATGCAATAGATCAATATTATATGTAGTAACGGTTAAATCACATTCTTAACTTTAGTACTTACTAAATAAATGATGCAAATCCACAAGTAACGATATTAATTTATATTTTTATTACAGTATTCTCACCAACCACTGATTGAAAACTATGAAACATCTTACCTTTGTCATAAATTAATTAATGCCTCAACTGAACTGATTTCTGTACAGCATGCAGACATTGGTTGTAAAAACAGCTGATTATAGTGTGGCTAAATGACCAATATAACATACAAATATTTACACCTGACTGCTTTACTACTGCAAAACACAATGGTCTTTGCAATCTAATTTCTGTCACCGACTTTAGTATGGTAAATAAACGGCACAGTTTTTCACTACTGACATTGACCCAAATGAGTTAACTGATAATAGTTCTAAACCACATGTTTTAGCGAATATCGATAGCCTTAGTAAAGTATTTTTACAGGTTAAAATATTTTTTTGCCGGAACTGGCACCCTGGCAAATTATTTGGAAATAAAAAACAAACAGCCTTACCTTCCGCTATTACTGCTGCACGCAGTTTCACACAGAATGTTGTACATGCATGTAGCACGTGCTCCTCAAGTGTTTACTTCAGTGAAAATAGGTCACACTCTGTTTACAAATGATATCATGAAATTAACACTGCGTACAACTCGCAAATAATGAACAACTTTTAACACCAGAGAGAGAGTAGAAATGATAAACAAATTCTGGTGCCAAATTAATTTTATGCATGCGCGGTTTAAGCGGGTTTTGGGAGGGGGCACGTGCCTTTTAGCGGGTTGGGAAGAGGGCACGTGCCTAGATCACACGCTGTGTACATGTTTTCCTACTGGTTGGTAGCCGACACTTAAAACAGATCCACCAGAACAAAACGGTGAAGCTTTGGCCTTAATATGGCACAAAAGTGACGTGCCTAAATGTAGCAATCAATATGTCACACGTTTGAATTGGCATTTTAATGTAGTTTATCCACGTATGCATGATTAAAACGTGGATGATTGTAAACATTATCTCCGCCCCTGGACTGGTAAACGGACAATGGAAAAAAGAAAATGTTAGATCATCAAAACATATAATTATTATAGCGCATCTGACTTGACTGTCTGTTTTCCTTTGATCGTTTTCGCACTTCTTTAAAATGGTAAAAAGAGGTCCATTGATGGCCACGAATTGCTCACCTAACGCTATTAAGGATATATCAACGTACAGTCATCGATAATAAAAAACGGAAATTGCCGTTCAATGAAACTTTGCACAAATAAATGTTATTATCTGTCTTTATTTTGAATATGTTAGGACACGTTTACATTAGGTTTTTTTGAATTTATGTATTGAGGAATTGAAAGATGTTATCACTTTTCTTTACTGTTCTAACGTGTTCTAATGTACGTGTTAAGGGGTCACTAACATTGGAAATAGCGAAAACTGGCTAAAATTAAAAAAATAATTTTGGAGAAAATACTCATTGTCACCTAGATTTTAGTGAAGAAATGTATTAATCTAAGGATATGCTAATGTTTGCCAGCTCAGTTCAGTCTAATTCATGTTCTAATTACCAAACACATACTAAAACAAAAGAAAACCCATTTGCATGAGAACTGTGAAATTCATTGACAACATACCAAAACAATTAAAACATGAAAAAGTATATTAGTTAGCGCCAATTCGTCAAAATAATATTAGCGTTTTCCAGAAATTCAGGAAAAACGTATTTCCGGGTCTACTTTCGGTTTCACGGGCAAATCATTTTGATGTACCTTTCAAAAACTCGACATTAAATTAATTCCCACCGGCAGACCAATGAAAGTAAAGAAATATAGTGAAATGTGGTTTTATTAAAGTTTGGATGCTCAGGTTGTCTGAAAAAATGTTTTATTTAAATACAACCGACACACACACACAAAGGAAATACCGTTTGCACAAGAACTCTGGAATGGCTGTATAAAACGTATAGAAAATGATACATATATCGCAAGAATACTTATTTACAATATTTTGCAGTCATCAGTCTAAAAAATGTTAGAAATTTTATCTAGTATATCAAAATGTTTTGACCGTGAAACCAAAAGTAGACCCCGAAGTACGTTTTTCTTGTAAGATCATTGAGTACCCGCCCGTTGGCTTTGCAATGCTATTAGCTTCTTATGTTTTATATGTTTGTGTGCTTCTTGCATGCAACATTGTTGAGCCGATAAGTGGGTTGGAGTTGTTTCACCAAGACAACTTGTACTTGTTTTGTGATAAGAGAACCTGTTGGGTCAAGGGTAAGGCTGGTGCACCCTAGAACCTGGTTTAACCGCCAGTGGCAATTTGATTTGCCACTGACCGTTCCATGGCGGTAACCCCTCGGGTTCTCATTTTTGTTTATTATTAGTGGTGTCTTTTTTGAAACTGATCCTTTTTTTCGGCGTTAGCTGTCTAAGCTCACTTTTGACCTAGTTTTTCGACCAATGAAATGTTGTAAATAATACTCGTATTCTATTATTATGTAGCGGGAAAATGAAATAAACTATTTCGATTGGTAGCTATTTACACCAGTGAGGCATCTAGCAGGGTGGAGAGGTATCTAGTGGTATTTTTATTATTATTCAGCGGGAAAAATCAAATAGATTATTTCGATTTGTTGTTAGTGGGTGTTGTTTACGATTACCGTAACGATTTTTATATTTTGTGTAAGTATTTCTATGGCACTTACATGTTCGAGCATTTTCGTTTTTAAAAGCGATAATTGTTTTGAAGAAAAACATTTTACGATTTAAATAACTAGTTAAGACAATATTGATGGCTTAAATACAATTTTATATGGAATATTCTTGGATGTCAGGTAAACACTTGCGTACAATACACAGTGTAAAACGAAAGAGAAGTGCAGATATTTCTAGTTCTTACGGTTTCCTTTCTAGTTCCTTTGATACTGATTGTTAATTTCTAGTCCAAAAGACAAGTTCTCTGTGGTGTAGTGGTGAACTCTCTCGCTTCGCAAGCAGAGGCCCCGGGTTCATTCCTCAGTAGGGACACTTTTTTTAAAGTTAATTTACGTGAAAGTTCTTGTAACAAGCTGTTATTATTTATATTTATTAAATTTCAAGGACATTTATTCATCTTGAGTTCTAACTCTACAAGAGGTATTTTATTGAAACTGAATAAATGTATATCAAGACTTAATGTAACGCCGTTTATCTTTTAAAAAGATAGTTCTTGTTAACCATGCTCTCTCCCTCTCTATTCTTCTTGACTGTGTGGGGAGGATTTTTCTGAATGTGGCGATTTCTGATATGCATATTTCACCTTTTTCTAGCATTACTTTGACGAATTGGCACTAATGATTGTAGACCAGCATACACTAATTTCATGTATGAGTTGTTTTAGTATATTGTCCATGATTTTCAGAGTTCTCATGCAAATGGTTTCTCTTTAGTTCTAGTATGTGCTTGGTAATTAGAACACGAATCAGATTTAACTGAGCTTGCAAACATTAGTACATCCTTAGATAAATACAGTTCGTTACTAAAATCTAGGTAGCAATGAGTTTTTTTCCAAAAACTCATTTTTGAAATTTTGCGAGTTTTCGCCATTTGAAACGTTAGTTCTACCTTAACATGCAAAATAAAAGTGCATTACTTACATATATTTGTGCAAAGTTCATTTAAAGGCATTTTTCTTCGAGAGATTTTGATAATTTTCTTGTTTAATGATGTTCGTGCAATGATGACTATAGACGGCCCTCAAATCCATTAAAGCACTGCTGTTTATCCACATAATATATAGCAAAAACTACAACCCACGAGAATCCCAGCGGCATAAAAATTAAGGTTAAAATAATATCAATGTTCCGTTCCTATAGTATCAATGTTCCGTTCTTTTAATATCAATGTTCCGTTCGAAAAAAAATCAATGTTCCGTTCCTAAAATATCAACATTCCGTTCCTGTAATATCAATGTTCCGTTCTTATAATATCAATCTTCCGTTCGAAAAAATATCAAGGTTCCGTTCCTAAAATATCAAAGTTAAGTTCCTATAATATCAATGTTCCGTTCCGCAATACTAAGATACGGTGTGACAAGAAGGAAAATTCCTAAATCATAACCGGTATTGAGTGATAAAGGAAATGACCAATGCCTTGGAGATGTTGGCCTTTTGTTTAGCAATCTTTTTTTTCTGTGTTACAAGAAGAACAATTATAAGTCGCTACAAATATTTCACGATGAACCGTAGAAGAAGATTGAAATACAGTTAAGAATAAGATGTCGGTCCTGGTCGTAAAGTACCGCAAAAGATATGAAGATGTTGATAACCTTAAAATTAACTTGTGATGAAAATATTTTGCGAAAATGGCTAAAGAAAATAGAGAATTGATCAGAGCTATTTCATATATAGTTTTGTTGGCCACTTTATGAATATTATAAAGCTATGTTTGTTTAATTATTTTCAGAAATTTATTATTTCATATTTCTGACAGTGAAGAAATGATTCAAGACTTCGACAAACACGAACCGCTTATTTGCACAAATTCGTTTTTGTCTTGTACCGGACTTTTCGGACAAGAAGTTATTTCCGTACGCAATCGTTAGTTTCCGGAATCTAGCCGGGTCTGGTCTGGTCAGGGTTTAACCCAGGGCCTCTTGGACCGTGATCTGTATTTTATACGTTTCATAATTCATTTCCGGGTTGTGCAAGACACGTCAAAATGTGAGTTAGTTAACATATTTTCTATGTTTTTATGTTTTTAAGACATTGTTGATCGGTAAGATTAATAAAAGATCATTATACCTTTCAGGTCGAAGGTAACATTCAAGATAACGCTCACTTCCGACCCGAAATTGCCATATAAAGTGTAAGTTGTTAAAATTTTGTCTAGTTCAGATAGCCCAGATTGATTGAAATTGAATTTGATAGTGTTAACGTAATGTATACGGTTTGCAGCTAACTTCTACTTACTTATATCCTCTTTGAGAGGTAATCAACATTTGGAAGCAAAATCATTGTTTGTTTGCAGGATAGGTGTATAATTTAAGGTAATTCCTATTTGCACACCATACAGTTTAATGATGATGAGCTGTGAATATAAAATTATAATTTTTCTAAAGTATTGTTTTTATATTGTTATAAACAGATGAATGTTGATCAGAGGTGTAGAAATTTTCTTTGACCAACTCGCCCTGCAGGTCGAGTGAATGACTAAGTGCACTCGCCCTTACAGAAAGTACACTCGCCCTTACATTTGAAATAAAAAACTCTTTCTGTTGCAATTTGCATTTTTCTTTTCGTTCTTTCTCTTTCTTACTGTCTTGCTCGCTCTCTCGCTTTTCATCATCACCCTTACCTTGTGTAAAAAACGTTATCTTCATTTGTTTCGACATTTTGACATATAGCGGGAAAATATGTGCACTGGCAGCCTCGTTTTGATTTGGGAAACCCAATGAGGATAAAAATAAATCGCTGCTGTTACCTTTACATCAGAAATGTTCCGAATACACCGGAAATCGACCAAAATACCGGAAATCGAAATGTATTTTGTAAATAAAGTGAAAATATTTCATTCTTCCGAAGAAAACACATGTGCTTTGCTGAAAAATTTACTCGCCCGGTCGGTCAGGTGTTTCGGCCGCTTCACTCGACCCAACGGATCATTTACTCGCCATGGCGAGCGGTCGAGAGGAATTCTACACTTCTGTTGATACAACAGGAGACAAAAGTTGAAAAAAAAATTGTTATTACTTTTCTAACATTTTTTTTCAACATTGTCTCTCGTAATTATCAATATTTATCTGGTTATTACAAATTTTATATAATAACAGTATTTTTGAAAACTGTTAAAAAAAACGATTGATCTCAATTTTTGACCCTTGAGAATAAATTTAAATGAAGTTAAAGCAAAGTATTACTGCTAAACCTAATACAGCATATGACTCATGACTTCCTGATTATGACACCTAAACATTTCTGAACAAGGGTAAATGACCTCTGGCTTTAAAAGCTATCAAAATAACAGATTGTTAAATCAGTATTCCAACTTATTTTTTTACCCTCAATAACTGTCTGCTGGGTTCAAACCAGTACTCACACCAAATGTGGTTTGGAGAATCTGTAGAAAAATTTCATCTGTGGTGGGATTCAAACCTAAGTCTCTAGTTCTGGAGTTTGTACAATGTTACCACTGTTCCTTCTCATTTCAGAGAAATGTTTTCAGGATCTTTTGTAATCTTGAGTTTTGCATGTTTTTAACAAAATATGGACCCAAAATCATATAACTGATATCGGAGACAAGTGGCCATTTCAGCCAATCAGATGCTCGAGATTTGAGACAGGTCTCCTGATTCAGTTTTATGATCTTAGGCTGTGTAGATGTTTTACTGAAGATAGCTTGTTTCTGTTTCAGCTTGTCAGTACCAGAGGCTACACCATTTACCGCAGTGCTAAAGTTTGCAGCAGAAGAGGTAAGCATTGAACAATACTTTCAAAACAGTTGTGTCACTTTAACAACATTTGCACATGGGAAGTAATTGCCACTTCAATAATCAAGTGACATCAAAAGCTGAAAAATTGTGTGATATCACAAAATGATAGAAATTTAGGGCTAGACGGTGTCGCCTTGATGGTCACCTGGTTCAATCCCCAGTAGAGCAGGCGCGTAGGAGCAGGGGCCGCAACCACGGCCCCAATATTTTGGCAAGACGGGGCCCCGGCGGCCAAGGCTAAAAAACTAAAAGAATCTTTTGCGCCTGAACAATGCCATAAGCAGTAAACTCGAACCATAAGATGGTTGTTTTTACCGGAAATAGTTATCAGCTTAGCTAATACACAGTCAAGTGTCGACGTCAAGGAAACGGTGATGTGTCGGGGGTTTTCTCAGTGTGTTAAAGCCACGGTTGAGCTAATTCCAGTTAAATGTATCGAAATTAGTAGCACGAAACAATGTCGTATTCTAAGACCATAATCGGTAAAGTGGTTAATTATAAGCGCTCAAAATTTAATATTTGTTTTTGAAAATATTAATATCATTTCTTAAAGAACATTCTGTAAATATGTATACGACATTATTACTGATGCATCTTTTGATATCGGATCTTTGTACAATTATTACTTTTGCATATAGAGATCTATATATTATAGAAATAATAGATGTTTAAGTTATAAACTGTGATCTTAATGCAGTATTTCAGTATTCGAAATCTGATGATTGAAGCATTTTATATACACCAATGACTACATACAAGTGTTGTATAAAATAAGTAACTTATTATATCGACAATCAATGCTATTCTGCCAATATCATCTCTTCCGCTGCCCCAATGTTCAAATCGCTCCTATGCGCCTGTAGAGGCAATATCATTTTTAAAAACACAGCGGAAAAAGAACCAATTATTTTTAGGTAGATGTAGCCATTTTTAGCTAAACTTAGCCATAAGCATTTGGCTGTCTGTATGTAATAATTAATCCCTCAAAATTATGTTTCAAACATCATATAGATGTGACACTGGGGTAATCTGTTCTCCACCCAAAGAAAAACGTCTGCAAAGTGTTAAAAAGTCTGCCTTAAAAATATTTGATAGGAGCATTTTCTTGAAAGACCCTCTACTGTTCATGCAGTAACATTTCATATAAACATTATTCAATAAGGAGCATCTTTCTAAAAATTATCTATATGAATGCTGATAATAGGTAATATTGTATAAATTAAATTCCAGACTGGTCAATTCAATCTGCCAGTAATTGCCAGTAGTATTAGCCAGTAAATACCACTGGCATGGAAAATACTCATATTTGCCGGCATTTTGCCAACCCTGGTTAACCACGAACATGACAATACTTGTTCTTTTGTAGTTCAAGGTCCCGGCTGCCACCAGTGCCATTATCACAAATGACGGAATTGGAATCAACCCGGCTCAGAGTGCAGGTAACCTTGTCTATATTTAGTTACAATTACATGAACACTGATTTTGTAGAGAGGATAGGTAAGCACATCTTCATTAGTGCTGAGGTGAGCATCCAAGTACTAGGATATACACAAATCCTATCATAAAATTGGTTAAGTATGTTTGCCATTGCAAAGATTGCTGACTCACAATCTTTTAGTAAAAAATTCGTATTGAGTCATTATTTAAAAAAGTAAACAAAAAAATGATCTACAAATTGATTTAAAACAATATTTTGCTAAGGCTTGAACAAGAAGTTAAACTTTTTTAGGCATTGTTTATGCACTTTTAGATTTGTCACAATGCAACATCTGTTGTTTCGATTCATTAAGATAAATTTTTTTTTACCAAGAAGGGAACAATGGTCTCACACACAATAAAACCCATATACATAGTAAGGGGTTAAATACCTAACATGGAGTTGTTTTCTCTTTCAGGCAATGTTTTCTTGAAGCATGGATCAGAACTCAGATTGATACCAAGGGATCGTGTAGGACACTGACCATAGATCTACTTCATCTAGGATTTTCAAATTGTTATCATCTAAATTAAGCCAAATTTATTACACTCATGCCGGAGGCTTAAGTTGCTTTCACCTTGGAGTACAAATTCTAATATCTTGTGTTAAAGAAAAGGCTAGACCTGTAACTTTATTATTGTAATAATTTTCAATTGCGCCAAGATATCAATGTATGCAAGTTAACAGTAAGTCAGTAACACCAAGTTCTATATGCCTAAATGAGCTGGCTTCAGTTAACTTCTAGATCTTAATAAAACTATTAACAAAAACAGGGTGATGTAAAATTAAAATTAAAAACAGCAACATTAAAAGAGGTTTAACCGATATTTTACTTTAGTTATTCTTAAAGCTGGCATCAAACTGATATTGAAAAAAGCAAAGGAAATGTCATAGGTTCAGGTCAAGCAAGTAGGAGTTGCACCTTGCATGAAAATCAAAAGTCTTTTCGTCGTGGTTCTCTGTATATTGCCAATTTACCAAACAAACCAGGGGCATTCACTTATTAGAAGTGCAAGTGTCTCAATTAGTATGAACAATACAGACATTTATGTACCTCTATGCTGCCATTTATTTTATTTATACGTTTTAGTTTTATGACAAGCTTTAATATCATATAATGGTTGAATTTTTTTTTGAGGCAATGACAATGCAGTATTTTTCAAATATTTCGAACCTTAATTCTCATAATCGCGCGTCTGAAATGTGTTTATTATAGGTCGATTTCCTCCATAATATTGTTCAAACATTTATTGATAAACCTGTATAGTTCGTCGACAATCTTCTACAGTGTTCAAGGAGGCGTGACTTAGAAAGTCTGAAAAAAAAATCTTTTAAATATTTTAGCTTTGACTTGTTTGGCTTATGATAATCTTCTTAAATTTCTTAACTCTTTATTTCATATATACATCTGTTAACACATAGGCGACCAGTTTAGATCAAGATCACCTATTAAATCGATGTCATCTGATCAGTATTTTACACTTTTTGTCACAAATAAACTAATGAATCTAACAGGGAGAAGTGTCGGTCGTGATCAGACTATACGGATGAGCCCGTTGATCCGGAAATAAACTATTTTACCATGCTATAAAAAATTTTCTTAATGAATAAAGGGTAAAATGGAACTTCCACGGTTGAAACCTTGTTACACAAAGCAATGATAAGACTGCTACACAGGTTTTTTTCCTGAGAATCAGTAATGTTCACATGGTGTTTTCAGATAAAGAAAGGAGTAGGTTCACGAAGGCCTAATATTGGCCTAAAAATATGTAAAATTTAAAATTTTGTAACATATCTTAAATTTTAATGCTATTGAATACATAAATAGTTATACTTTTCATATCTTAAAATTTTATATTGATTACTGCTAAAGGTGTTTGACAAGAGGCCATCAAAATTGCTAAAAATGAGGAAAATGTGCAAAAATTCATATTTTTGTCCATTTTCACAACAGATTTTAGAGGGTTTCGATAAGGGCACACTTCTCGACCAAAATCAAATTTTGACCATGAATTCAGCACACATTTATACAAAGAAAATTCTTTAAATTAGTTTGGTCGAAGCCTGTGCCCAATATGAAAATCACCAAAATATGATGAAAATTTAACAAAAAATTGCATTTTGGCAAACATTTTCAAATTTCAGACATATATGACATACTTAATTTTTTATTTTGGTTTTTGGGTTCATCTTCAATTTTTATCGTTTCAAGAAAACAACCATTATAGATTATAAAAAGCACACTTTCAGTGATGTAAATGCAATTAGAAATTTGAGATAATTTTAGGCCAATTTTGAGCCTTCGTGAATCTACCCCTTTCATAATTCACTTTCTAAAATATTCTCTCAGTATGTTTACAGGCCATTGAATGACAAAACTACTTTCACTTTGACTATTGATTTTTGCATACCCATATATGGTTATTTAGGCGGCGACTGTTTTGTCAGTTACAAAAATAATTTCAACCATTATATACGTTATAGTTTATTTTGAGGCTTGTACGAAAAATTAAAAGGTCTCCCAGCTGCACTGGGCCTGACCATTTAATTTTCATACAAGCCTCATAATAAACTATAACCTATACTTGTTTATATTTTTATAACAGATGAAAACATTTGGAACTTCTTGCTGAATCTTTGTCAGATATATATTGCACTGTATAAATTGCTGGACAAGGACCCACGATTATAAAACTGAAACTGGATACCAGTCTCAAATTTGCAGCATCTTATTGGCTGAAACAAGAGACCAGTCTTCATTTCAACCAATCAGAGACTGGTATCCAATGCTCTGTCCCTGTAGTTCAAATGAAAACTCCACAGATATCTTCAATTAGCCTTTAATCACAACGACTTTTTTAAACAGCATTTAACATTTTTACAGCAGATAATATTTTCAGTTGTGTGTGTGCAACTTAAATATTCAATTAAAAGTATATATACAATTTGTAAAAAATTAAGTGTACATAAAATGGTGGCAGTTTGCATATTGATATTTATCACATGACAGAGGAATTTTTCAGAGTTTTACCATTATCAGTGAGTCACAAGTGAGATGCAAATCAAATTGTACAGACTCGAACAAATTTTAGATTTAGCAGGTTACAATTTTAGCAATTTTCATGAAAATGTTTCAGATTCTTGTTTCAGATCTGTGTAGTTTGTTGTTTTTTTTGTATTTATACAAGAAGATGAAAACTAGTTATAATTTATAATTGTTAAATTTAGAATTTTCTCTCAAAATGTGAGATACTGGGCTATCTTCAAGACTTGTATTATGCAAAAATCATTGAAATACTTTAATGGATTGACATTTTGTACTTTAACCATTTACTCAATGGAATATGGCTTTTATAATTGGGCAAACAGTATACATGTTTATCCAAAGTATGCCATATGATTAGGGTCCTATATATACCGTATAGCGGGTTATTTCTGTGGTTGCAATATTTCTGCGTTTCTGCAGTCTTTGGATGAAATCGCAGAAATATATCCAGCAGAAAAAAAATCCAGCAAAAATTTAAATGCAAAATATTATCTCGATTTCAAACTAAAATCACCATGTCCGAGGTAATCTGTTTCACAATACAGACGGGATATCATAATTATGAGCAATTACCATTGATCGTTATCCAACACACATAGTGTAAACGCGACATTTAGTACTCAAACATTTCTCAAACATTCAATTCAATTGATAAAAATATGTTTGTAAATTTTTTATAAAATAAATTGATTAACAGAAATTATTGACCCATGAACAAAACTATTGAATTATCTACAGGGAACCGAAAACGCAGAAATAAACAACGCAGAAATTTTTGCATCCATTTTTATTGGCAAACTGCAGAAATTTACGACTGCAGAAATTACCCGCTATACGGTAGTTTACTTTATGTTTCATTAGCTTATTTCTGACAAGTGTAGAAATAGATCAGATGTAATAAATTTGCCTTCTGATCTAGATGAACACTGGTCGATCACAGCTAATCGTGATCTGCTCTGGTAACATGTGCGATAAAACCCATATATATGGAGTAAATGATTAGTGAAAAATTCTCTTGAATTCATTTCATGACGTTGAATCATTTAGTTATAGTGGATGGTGAAAATATCACGTAAGCCTGATATACAAGAAACTGTTGTTTATTGTGTATGATTGTTAAAGATCTGTTAATTTGTTATTGTGGTGTGGGCCAGATTACACCATAGATTTTAATTAGCACCACATAATTAGATATTCATCTATTTGTCTAAAGGAGAGCAAAAAATATGGTAGGTTGAAACAGTTTTTACTTTACCAACTCGAAGAAATATCAAAAGCATTTTTGAAGACACACAACCTGGATGTTAAACTTTTATTGAAAGTATGTGAGCTTCAACTCGGCTTGGTATTCTGGTTTACACTGTATATGATTTTAGTTTTTCACAAACATAGATATAAAGGATAAATGTTTTGGATACATTAATTGTTGAGAATTTCCAGTAATCAACAAAATCCTCAACCAATAAATTGTCCTTAAAAATTAATAATTTTGATTTTTATTTCCTCCAGTGACATTTTAATGTTGAGCAATGAATATTCTGAGTAATGCATGTTTTTGTGATGGAATAGCTGCAGGATTTATTTGTTTGTTTTCAGAAGATTTATAATTATGTAATTGTAATGAATAGTTTTGAAAAATATTTACATCTTATTTTATCAATTTCTTTAGAATTAACCACATGACAACATTTTCTTTAATTTGTAAGTGCTTTCTTGATAAGGATAATGAAATGTTAAACATGTATTTATTGAAAATAAATTGTTATATTGGAAATGGGTTATAATGTTTATTGTTTTGTTCCCATTTTCTAAAGATTACCATTTCAGAAAGACTATTTAAATGCAGTCCAATCCAAGCCTTGGTATATTGTGGTATCATTTAATTTCATACAAATTGAATTTCTCACAAGACATGATTGACATTTTCACGGGAGTGTTAATTTGTGGACTTGTATCATTTTTGTAAGACTTGGATATTGAAGAAATTTATTTCGCTATGGTTTGATACACTGCGTTTTTCCAAGCGAAAAATTAACAAAAAATAAACCACTGCGAAATATGATAATGATACCACAAAAATTCTAATATTGAAGTACACATTGACGACCCTAGATGGGAGAATCATTAGAACTAAATGCTCCCCAACATCAGTCTGTATGGACGTTACCTTGAAAAAAAATGGTAATAGTTGATTCGTACAACTTAAGAAAAGTATGACAGGATGATATGAAATATATGAATAAAGAATACATGTGTGACTGTAATTAGCTGAGGTAGAGTTATGGTCCTTGTGCACTCCACATTCCCTTTAATAGTTGTAGAGGTTACATTGCTTTATATTTAAAAAGTTTCATGAAGATAGGAACACGAAAAAAAACCTATTAAGTAAATTTTCTGTAATTCCACGACGGGCAACTCGTTTTACGTATCCAATCTGGCTTGTTTTCAAATTTACCGTGAATTAATGCCTATTATCTTAGTTGCTTAGTTTCATCAGAATCACATTTACTAATAATCTACTGGACTTCAGTGTCGACAATCCAAAATTTTCACTATTTTACATGACATGTTGCTTGTACAGTGTTTCCAGCAAGTTATTGACCAGCTAACATTCAGGATGCTTGCTGCCCTCACAGCATGCAAGATCATATAATAACATTCTTAAACTGGCATATAAACTAATAATGAATTATCCTGGGGTTAAATCAGATTTGAAATAAAACTAGAATTTTTGTGTTCCATGGAGCAAATGTCGCCAACATTTGCAAATGGAAGGGGCATAACTCAAAAAAAGTAAATCAGGAGTTATCATTTGTGTTGTCGCCAATGGCTTTGTTCATGCAGTTGATGTATTCCAAGTATTAAGTAAACAGGGCAAGAACTTTTGAAGTTATAGGCAACATAAAGTTGGGGGACCATCTGGTGCCTGTCTACTTGATATCTCAGGCGACAAAATAAAACACAACAAACACTTCAAGTGTTAAAGGAAATATATTTCAATAAAGTTTTAATAAATATATACAATTTTAGGATGTACATTTGTTAAAACTGTATAATTAAAACCTGTATAATTAAAGTAAAATACATGGAATGCATAGTAAGAGATCAGGTGTAAGTGTAAAAAGAAAGATATTTTGACCCATTACTCCATATACGAGGGTTGTTCGGAAAGTTTTGAGACAGTATGATTTTCTCTGTAACTAATTATTGCTGCGCAGAATACTTAATACAAATTATAGTTCAATATGTAATTTATGCGAGTAAGGACTTAAAAACGTTGTAAAGTTACTATTATGCATATAATTGTTTCCATAGCAACTGTCCACGCATCCAGGCGCACGGCGTATTTTTCTTGTTATAATTTTTCTTTCTAAATGTAAAAAGCCCCTAAAATTGAGCCATCCGTCGCAAATTTTTTATAATGTTACTTCTGACTTCAGTACGTCATTTCCGTAAGTTGTTTAAGCCGTTATCTCAGATCGTTATAGTAACACAGGCTTGACAAGGCAGCGACTATGGAAACACCGTCAAAAGAAGAACAGCGTGTTTTATTATGTTTGCTTTAATCTGGGAAAACGCCAACATAAACCAAGCAACTTCTAGAACAGGCAAACAACGGATGCACTGTTAGTTGGCCATTGATGTTTAGATGGCATAAGGTGTATCCGGATGGCAGAAAGTCAACAAAAGACAAAGAAAGGAGCAGTCACCCGTCCGTCATCGACGAAAAAATGACAATTGCCAAAAACACGCTTCAATGCGATCGTCACATAACAGTAAGAGAAGTTGCAGAAGTTTGCGATGTAGGTACGACCACTGCTCACAAAATGTTAACTGATATAATTTCAATGTCACTGGTTTCAGCTTCAGATATGTGTACGTTGCGAAGGTAGATACTTTGAAAAAGAGTAGAAGTTGACTTTTCTACAGTGACTTAAAACTCTGAAAATAACGGTAACGTCGTTACCTGCGCCCAGTCACTGGAAGTGTCCGTGCCTAACTCTTTGTAGCATTTGTATACACCAAGCTAGTGTTGTGAAACTTTACACCATAATAGATGAGGTATTAAAGTAATACATAGTTAACTTTTGTTTGATTTTATCTTCTCAAACGTTAGATATTGGCCTTGTCTCAAAAATTTCCGACCAACCCTGGGTTTTATTGCATGTGTGACAATTAGATCCAGATTAGCTGGCACACCTAATTCTGAAATTTTTTACAATATATTTTTAGCATGCTTTACAACTTTTACTGACCCCAACTCCAGAAACAGTTGCAATTTTGCATTGGCAGTTTGAATTTGGAGGTTAATTCTGGCTGATCGGGATCTACACTGTTTGCTTTTAGATTCAATAGGTTATTTCTGACCAAAAAGGAATCCAGATCAAAGAATAAAGCTGATCTGGATCTACACTAGTTTGCATATGTGATTAAACCCAGATATATATGAAGTCAAGGGTTAAACCTACAGATACTTGAGAACCTCTCATATACTGTAAAACTGGTTTTATTCGCGTTAGTTTTATTTTCGCTAATATTCGCGAATCGCTTACTTTGCGAATTCATAAATACCACGAATATATTATGAGTTTCCGTATATCCGAAAATAAGTTTATCCGAAAATATGCAACTTAAAACAAAATGGATGAGTTGCGAATTCATAAATACGCGAATAAAGAAACTAGCTGATTTTATGACAAAATCACAACATTTTGACATCGCGAAATTAATGCGTTTTACCGTACATGTAATATAATTAACAAGCTTAACAAACATATTCATTTGAAATGCAGACTGTTCCAAAATAATTCAATAACACAACTTTTATTTTGGTATTTTCCATAAATGGATATGTATTCGTTAAGATATCTTTAACTTCATTTTTTAGTCTTGTTTATTTTATGTCTTTTCCATGAATGGATATGTATTCAATAACATAACTTGGTTTTTTGTCTTGTCCATGAACAGTTATGTATTCAATAACATAACTTTAACTTTATTGTGTGTCATTTCCATGAATAGTTACGGTATGTATGCAGACATGACTACTTTTGTCTTGTCCATGAATGGTTATGAATTCAATATCATAACTTTTTTTTTTGTCTTTTCCATGAATGGTAAAACTTCACAGTCAAAAACTGGTTCAAATTTTTCTCTATGCTAACTACAGATGCCCGAATGAAATGCTTGCAGCCCAAGTTGTTGTAAGTATTGCACATTCTTGACATGTCAATCTTGTTTCATCTTAATAATCCTCCTGTAAAATAAGAAGTTTTTAAAAAATTAACAGTAAATGCTATCACAAAGAGACAACAAGTCAAATGTCAAGGTACAAATCTAGTCACTATTTAGGGAGATGTGTAAGTAGCTGGGATAATTCAGTAAGGATGGATTCGCTGGGTTCTGGGTTTGAGTCCCGGACCATGTTAGCAGGTTTGGCCACCAAACTGTTACATCAAATTAAATACACAACTCCGGAATTTGAAGACAAATTTCCAAAATTGTGGGGGTGTATGTCATGACACGAATCTAGTCAATAACTGGGGAGAAGAGAACTGTTCCAAACACTGTATCAAACTGCCACAGAGAACCATGACACATATGTCACAGCCTGTGACTATAACTCAACTATTAGTATTACATAATGTGAGACCAAATTTACACATGGGTTTTTCCAGCATGATGGAAACTGGAAATGCAAGAAAGAAAATTTCATGTTCTCTTGTTTGCCTCAAGTGAGCACATAAACAGATATCATGTATGATTTACCCATTCATCCGAGTCGACCCCTTCAGCTTCATCCTGAGGTAGTGGGTCATCTTTAGTGTCCAGCTTGTTGGTCATTGCCGTTATCAACTGCTCAAAAAAAAATAACATCTTGACTACATGTATTAACTCTTTCCTCCATAGACACACCTTTAATGCGTGGGTGCACAGTGTAGATCCAAAACAGCCAGCATATGCACGTTATACCAAGGTTCATAGCAGGGAAATAAACCATTTGAATTAAAAGAGATAAATAAATGAAAAACCAATATTCTCTAATTATCTTTTGCCTGGAAAAGGCCTTGCAGTATAATAAAACAATTATTTGGATTCACTGATACTACAGTTAAACCTGCCTTAGCAGCCAGCTGCAAATAGCAAACACCTGTCTTAAACAGCCAGTTTGAATATGACCTAAACTGACATTTTGTTCTTATTTTTTACTGTATGTAACAGCCACCTGTCTTCAGCAGCCACTGTTTGTCACTACCTTGGATGGCTGCTAAAGACAGGTTTTACTGTATACAATATCCTGAAAATTGTTCTTTTGTAACCATGGTAACAAAAAGTGAAATGGAATACCTCTTCTTTTTTCATATCATCTGTCTTGTAAGTTTCTGGATTATAGCTGTCGTACTTCTTTGCTTTGGGGGCCTCCACAGGGGCTTCACTCACTGCAAGGTACAGGCAGATGATAAAAACATAATGCTTAGTCAATATGAGCCAGTTTACATATGTTTCAAGTTTCTGCTTAGCCCAAGATGTTACTAGTTTCAACCGTAGCCCATGGCATCAATTTTTTTTTGAAAATGGTGTCAATTGACACCATTTTTCTGTGATTGTAAGTCTTTTCAGCTATTGAGCAGAATCAGGGCTCTCACTAGAGGGAGACTTGGGAGAAGTGGTCTCCCAAAAGTGACCGGACTTCTCCCTTTTTTGAGCTATTGGAGAAGTCATTTTGTATAGACTATATAGGGAAAGAATGCTGTTGACTGCAAACTTCTCCATAATTCAGTAAAATTATGACAAAACTTCTCCCTGATTTGCAAGTCTAGTGAGAGCCCTGAGAATACATATTTAAATTTTGTATTAATATTTAAAAGTGCTCAACAAGGTAGCATGGACAGTAATATGCCATTTCTACCCATGAACAGGCTCCTGATGAATATAAATCTTCAACAAGTTGTGTGTTATTTAGTGAGTTTACATGGCATAAACTCCCAAAATGAAAATAAACATAAACCTTTCACAAGATGTGTATTATTTGCGAAAGTTTACAGCATAATTTCCTAAAATGAATATTAGCCTTCAAAAAAGTTGTGTGTTATTTGATGAAGTTTATGCAGCATAAACTCCCAAGATCATAAACCTTCAAACAAGTTGTGTGTTATTTGACAGAGTTTATGCAGCATAAACTCCCAAGATCATAAACCTTCAAACAAGTTGTGTGTTATTTGGCAGAGTTTATGCAGCACAAACTCCCAAGATCATAAACCTTCAAACAAGTTGTGTGTTATTTGATGGAGTTTATGCAGGATAAACTCCCAAGATCATAAACCTTCAAACAAGTTGTGTGTTATTTGATGGAGTTTATGCAGCATAAACTCCCAAGATCATAAACCTTCAAACAAGTTGTGTGTTATTTGACAGTGTTTATGCAGCATAAACTCCCAAGATCATAAACCTTCAAACAAGTTGTGTGTTATTTGATGGAGTTAATGCAGCATAAACTCCCAAGATCATCAACAATCAACAAGTTTAGTGTTTCGCAGAGTTAGATACATGAAAGGGTACACCCTCCATTTTACCCTTTTCTTCATATACTGGAATACAAGTTCAATCTCATGTGAAAACAGTGTTGATCCAGATTAAGTGGCACATCTGTACTGGCTTATCTGGATCTACAAAGTTCACTCTAGGATAACAGCCGATAATACCGTCATTGTTCGAATATAAGCCGCACTCATGTATAAGCCGCACCGCCCCCGAACATGATAGAACAGATGAAAATGGCTTTAACAAAGTGTATAAGCAGCCTAACCTGTGTATTAGCCGCACCCCCAACTTTTTACCTCCAAATTCTGGGGAAAAAGTGCGGCTTATATTCAAACAATTAAGGTAATATCCCACGGAGTTTAACCCTTCCTCCATATATAAACATTTTTACCCATATGCGATCAGTGTAGATCAAGATCAGATCAGTAGGCACATCCTTGCCGTCTGATCAGGATCAGCACTGGTTGCATTTTGGTCAGAAATAACCTAACAAATAATAAAGCTAACAGTGCAAATCCTGATCAGATGGCAAAGATGTGCTGGCTGATCTGGATCTACACTGTTCACCCATGCAATTAAGGTGTGTCTATGGAGGAAAGGGTTAAGGTTAAACATAAAATATTTGGGATAAGTAGAAAATATACCTCTGTAAAAAACTTACAAGGTTTCATATCGTGTGGTCTGAGGGAGACTTTGACTGGTACCCGATTAACGCCTCTGAACCAGTCATGACTGGTCATCAGTGGTTCGTCTGTCAGTACGGTGTCTGGGAACAAGTCGTCTTGGAAATACTCGGGCTAAATGTTAATGTAAAGTAACTGTTTGTTGTATGTGGTTAGATAATAATGATTGTACTTGACCTTTCACTACATAGACACACCTTGTTTCTGACCAATTAGCATACAGTGTAGATCTAGATCACAAGATCACATCAGTGTTACCTGATCTGGATCTACACTGTTCACCAATGCAATAAAAGTCTAGAGATTTGAGACTAGTCTCCATTTCAACCAATTAGATACCTGAGACATGAAACTGCCTCCAAACTTAGTTTTATTGCCCTGATTCAAATCAAATTGCTTTTAAAGAAACCCTAAAAAAGTGAACTTGCATTAATATACTTATTTAACAAACATTTTTTAAGGTCATCTACTTTAAAGTTAAAATTGGGTCCCAGTTTTCTCATATTATGTAATGTAACTTATAGCAAAACAAAACTATTGTATATTTTATTTTTATATAGTTATAATAGTTAGGATAAGCAGGAATTACATGGTAAACATTGGAAAGTCTAAGATAATCATTACTGGGTGTTCAAGCATGAATGACATACCTTGACCCTGGGTACGGTAAAAGACAACGGTTCTATCGAGGTCTGTGTCAGCCTCCATATGCGAGCTATCTCTACAGCCCTCACATCACAGGTGGTTTTTGGCATCAGAGCAATCCCCTGGTGAAGACCGTCTAGCTTTGTTGTCGTCAGAGGAAACAAGTGGGGGAACTCTTCTGATACTTCGTACGCTAGAATAGCACCGTCCCCCTAGAACAGAGATCAAAGCTGTGCAAGGCTGTTGAGAATTGAACAAAAAATCAATAAATGATGACCGAAGAATGGAAATTACTTTTTCCTTTTTCAATTCATAGAAATGATTTAAAAAAATAAAATATAGTTAACACTGAAATGTGACATATGACTGAAAGTTTGAAGAATAAATACATGTATTAAGAAATGACAACGTTATAACCAACTAAAAATTCTCTATATCTCTTATCGCCTTTTTTTTCGTTTTCCTCTCTTTATTTTTAATTCTTTCACAAAAATAATAGATAGATAATGCATTCACAAATCATGGGGTGAAAGTAAAAATGTTCTAAGTTGTATTAAATAAATAAGCAACCCATCTCAACCCATGAAACACAATACAAGCACCTCACCCTTCCAGTAAGGAATATTGTAGCTGTGCCTTCGTCGTATTGTGAGACCAATATAGAGGGTGACACATCTAGAACTTCTGTATGAAGAGCATCGCTAGGGTTACTGGCATCATATACACTCAGTGTGCGGAAACTTTGCCTAAAATGCAATATGTATTAAATAGTACATTCTGACATTACCCACAATTGGAATAAGCATTTCTTGCATACCAGATCAGGTCATCCGGTGTTTTCACCCGTGTAGGAAATTTTGATTCTACACCCCCCATGTAGAATGAGTCACGCACTTTAAATGACGTCATGACGTCTTACGCATATATGAATGAACGATGGAATGTCTGGTATAACACTCCGCTACTATAAAAAAGTAGTGCAAAGAAAAATTTACAGAAAAATACCCCAAATTGCGCAAAATAAATACGATATGCAAGAAAAAGTATCATTCACTTATGTTGGATTAAAATCGCATGACCCAGCCCTCGTGAAATAAGCACTTAGGCGGTAACTCGGCAGAGCCTCGTTACCGCCCTTGTGCATATTTCACTCGGGCTGGATCACGCGATCTTTACCTAACACACGTGAATGATACTTATAATCAGGACTGCTCATCCATATTCTTTGCACGGCATACAGTAAAACCCCGCTTAAAGAACACCCCAATAATAAGACCACTAGTATTCAATGTCCCTTTTAACAGTTAAGCACTATTTTCTACCCCTGAATTACTTTAACCCCACAATTAAGACCACTTCTGTCATGTCCCAGAGGTGGTCATAACACAGCAGTTTCACTGTAATTTATCTTTTGACATCATATTACTGCTCAACATTCTGACTTAGAAAAGCTGAACTTACTGTTTTAATCCTTTACTACATATATACGCAGTTATGCGTGTGCAACCAGTGTAGATCTAGATCAGTTGACACATCCATGTCGTCTGCTCAGGCTCAGCAATGGTTCAATCTTGGCCAGAAATAACCTAAGGAATCTAAAAGCAAACAGTGTAGATCCTGATCAGATGGCATGGATGTGCCGGCTGATCTGGATCTACATTGTTCGCCCACACAATAGTTGTATCCATGGAGGAAAGGGTTAAAGCTCTATCACAGAAATTTATTTTGAATGAAAATAAACAGTTGTATAAACAGTTGTTGGTGATATATCACAGGATTTATTGAAGCTACAGCCCTTCTGATAATATCCTTGTGAATCTGAACTATGCCCCATAGTAATTTCTGCAATATATCACTAGCAGCTATTTATCATTTCTTAATAAAATATTGTTTTTTAAAGTGTCCCAACACATATTTAGCATAACCCAGCACTTAGGGTGATTACGGTTTGTATGAGCAACGGGCAAGGAAGATCAGGCTAGTATGAACGAGCCACCTGAATTTATAAATGATAGTGTCTCTAGCTGGGAGCGAACCCGCACCGTCACGGCGACAGTGCCTAGCCATGCAATTCCTGCGACGTAACCAACTGAGATCATGTTCATGTACGAAGACAGTCAACTTATAATCAATATCCAACTGCCAAGAATGAACTTTCTACCACTTCCACAACCCATTAGAATCTCAAAAAAAGATATTTTGGTAACTTTATGTGTACATGACAATCTGATTAAACCTTGCCTGAAAACTGCTATGCTATCAGGATGTGATGATGAGTAAAAAAAACATGCTTTTATCAAAATGCAGCTTTACAAAGGAATGAGACTGTCACCTATAACTGCAAAAGCATAATGAATGCTGTAAATGTCCAAAAGTGATCCAAAAATTGATTCCATGTAAAAAAATTTCTAAACCTTGAAAAGTGTTGACAACATTTGTAACATATATTTTACTGACAATAGGTTATTTATAATAAATAGTATTGCATTGATTTCCACTGAAAGGTCATTTTCCCACCCTTGCTGATAAAGCCTCATGAATAATGATTGTTTCTAAAAATAGTTGTTGGGAAAAACCATTATAGCTAATACAGGGTATAAGTGGGCCATCCTTAGATCTACCATTTGGTTAAATCTGACTTTAGAGATTGTGTGATATGTAAAATCATCATACCTATCAGTTCCAGAAACAACTAGATATTTCATGTCTAGAGCCCAGATCACTCTAGCTCCTCTATTTCCCTCTGGTCCTTTACCTTCCTGCAAAATCAAAATAACTATGTTTTAATATATTAACCTAAAACAAGAAAAAGTTGTCGCCCCGCGCCGAAAACCAGGTTTTCATTTAATACTTATACTTTTGTAAAGAAAATATCTGATATGAAGAAACTGAACTTCTATTTTTAGCAACAGTGACCTTGATCTTGATCACAGACTTCTGAGTAGAAATCCGAGTTGCGTCTTGCTATCAGCTACCCAAAGAAAGTTTGGTGTCAATAGATCACAGCTAACCCAAGTAATAAGGAGAAACCTAAATTTCTATTTTAAGCAAAAATAGACCTTTATCACAGACACCTGGGTATCAATCCTAAGTAGTGTCTTGATATAAGCTACCCACAAACCAAGTTTGGTGTCAATAGGCCAAAGAAAACTCAAGCTATTGAGCAGAAACTGAATTTCTATTTTTAGCTACAGTAACCTTGAGCTTTATCACAGGCACCTGGGTAGCAATCTCAAGCTGCATCTTGATATTAGATACCAACACTAACTTCAGCGTAAATATACCAAAGCAAACTCAAGTTATTGAGGGAAAACTGAATTTCTATTTTTAGCAACAGTGACCTTGACCTTGATCACAGATACCTGTGGCAATCCCAAGCTGTCTTTTGATATCAGCTACTCATATACTAAGCTTGGCATCCAGAGGTAAAAGCAAACTCAAGTTATTGAGGGAAAGCTGAATTTCTATATTTAGCAAGTGACCTTGACCTTTATCACAGACACCTGGGTAGCAATCTCAAGCTGCCTGTTGATATAAGCTACCCACAAACCAAGCCAAGCGTCAACAGGCAACTTGGCATCAACAGATAACATTCACAAAAAACTTAACAAAAAATCTAAATAAAAAAAGGGGCATAACTTTTGGAAAACACAGTCAGGGGTTATGAAACTTGACCTGATAATAGGTACTGTGATGTGAAACAATTATGCAAAGTTTCAAAGCTATACCTTGAAAGGTAACTGAGAAAAACACAACTTTCACAAAAACTTAACAAAATTTCTAAGTGAAAAAGGGGCATAACTTTGTCAAAATACAGTCAGGGATTATGAAACTTGTCCTGATAATTGGTATTGATATGTCAGACAACTATGTTAAGTTTCAAAGTTGTATCTTGAACGGTTACTGAGAAAAACACAACTTTCACAAAAAACTTAACAAAATTTCTAAGTGAAAAAGGGGCATAACTTTGTCAAAATACAGTCAGGGATTATGAAACTTGTCCTGATAATTGGTATTGATATGTCAGACAACTATGTTAAGTTTCAAAGTTGTACCTTGAATGGTTACTGAGAAAAACACAACTTTCACAAAAAACTTGACAAAATTTCTAAGTGAAAAAGGGGCATAACTTTGTCAAAATACAGTCAGGGATTATGAAACTTGTCCTGATAATTGGTATTGATATGTCAGACAACTATGTTAAGTTTCAAAGTTGTACCTTGAACGGTTACTGAGAAAAACACAACTTTCACAAAAAACTTGACAAAATTTCTAAGTGAAAAAGGGGCATAACTTTGTCAAAATACAGTCAGGGATTATGAAACTTGTCCTGATAATTGGTATTGATATGTCAGACAACTATGTTAAGTTTCAAAGTTGTACCTTGAACGGTTACTGAGAAAAACACAACTTTCACAAAAAACTTGACAAAATGTTGACGCCCGCCCGCCCAACGACAAACCCCAATCTAATAACCAGGATTTTTCTAAAGAAAACCTGGTTAATAAATAAATTTCTAATAGTGTTTTACAAAATCTCTGTACCACATATGGGGTACATCGCAGGAAAAGGTATCATCAGGAAACTGACGATATTAACAAAATTGAGACGACAACATGGCTTTTTATCTTTTTTGTGGTAAAATTAATATTCTATAGTCAGAATGAGCATAGAACTGAACCATTAGTTATGAGAAAATAATACATATATGTAATTAATTTCCAAATATAGTGAACATTAAAAAGTCAGAAATTTGCCAAAGACACTTTTTCCTTTGATATGCTGAATATCAAAATTACTGAGATGATCTACAACTCAAACTTTATTAATTATTTTAATGATATTTGTGCAGAATGGCAGTCGTTTAATGTCTCCAAATACATATGGCCAGTACTGTTATTAGTAAAGAATGTCATGTAATGAAAATCAAGATTATCAGGGTTAGCGATGCAACAATTGGTTTATGTTATCCCAGCCACATCAGTTAGTTGTGTGTTCAGAGTTACATGGTTAGGCCCTGTTGCCTACAGTAAGGATTTGATTCTCAATATAAAATAAAGATGAATCAATCAATCTGAAAAAAGACTTTATATCATCTGATTGCTCAAACTATGAGATAAAAAATGATTATTGATACCTGCTGGCATGCTGTTTCGTTACTCATATTCAGTGTTTCACTTAACCCTTTACTCCATGGGATATGGCTGTTATCCCATTCGCAACCAGTGCAGATCCAGACCAGCGGACACATTCATGCCATCTACCGGTAATCAGGATCTAGACTGTTCGCTTTTTCATTCATTTCGTTATTCCTGACCAAGGGGCGAACATTGTAGGTCCCATCAGATTAAACATCTGTAGCAGCCGATCTGGATCTAAACTGGTCACCTAAGTAATAAAAGGCAAGAAATAGAACTGAAACATTACCTACCTTGATAGGATCTGTGGAAGCTCTTGGATCAAATATTCGTATCTTCCCATCTTTACAAACAGTGGCTATCAGTTTTCCATCAGGACTCCATTCAGCGCAAAATATCTGTAATAAAAACAAACACAGTGTTTAACTGTTTCCTCAAGAGATACACCTTTGTGGCATGGGCAAACAGTGTTGATCCAGATCAGCCAGCACATCTGTGCTTTCTGATCAGGATCTTCACTGTTAGTTGTTTGGTCAAAAATAACCTTATACACTGCAGACTCTTTATAACGCGGTGTAGCGGGTTCATCATCCAGACCGCGTTAATAAGTGAAACCGTGTTATATTTTCCCGCGCAAAAAACATGTCCATTTTTTCCCGTGAAAACAACATGACCTGATTTACCCACGCAAATATACTACCCAATACACAACTAACAAGATTTTGCATAATTCCACGTAACATCATAATTCCCCCACACTGTACTGGACAAATAATATCTCTAACAAGACATACAATTACCAAAGTTCAAATAAAAAAGCAAAACGGCAAGAGACTGACTAATAACAATTAATTTTATTAAATTATTGTAATGGAATTAAAGACCGTATATCTAGTTTGTTTTGATGCTTGCAGAAATTTTATTTATTTTTTGACACAAACTCTGACATTTACGAACGTAAATGTAAAATAAATATTAAAACACTAACCATCGTGAACATATTCCATAATTTATAAATAACATCCTTATTTTATCTCCAGTAGCTATTTCAGTATTATTACATGAACTATAAATAGACGCAATGCGATTGGTCACACCCCAAAATAACCGAGTCAATAAATCTAGATATTGACCCTCTTTCGCTGATATTGACCTGTCTATAAATAGAATGCGAAAGTTTCCATTAATAGTGTGCGCGTGCATCTACATAACTTCCTTAGTCTAGGACGCATTGTGGGATACTTGTCCCAGACGAACAACGTAGTAAACAATCATTGCAATGTCCTTTCCTTGCATCCTTGCATTTTAAATGATTAAGTTTAGATAATAATTAAATTAATAAAAACTATTTATAGTTCATGTAATAAAACAGTTATTTACTTATTAGCTGGGAAATATGCTGTTGATATTGACCGCAAAAATCGTTATTGACCGAGGCGATATCCGAGGTCAATATCACAGCATATTTCCCAGCTAATAAGTAAATAATTGTATATTATTGCATCACCAACCAACTTAAACCAGCTAAAAAATGTGAAATGTCACGCACACACTTTTAGATCAAACGATTTCATAGCAGAGCCGACAAAACATCACAGTCTCGATACGAGCCGACATTTTTCTTTGAAGTCGCATTTCATTGACAGATATTATGACTGTTTACCTTCATAGTCAAACAAGAGGGCCATGATGGCCCTATATCGCTCACCTGAGTACAAAAGTACTCTCAGCTTCTGGTTTCAGACAAGAAGATTTTTAAAGTTTTGCCTATACAAGTCTCTGTAAAATTAAGTGACCCCTGGGGCGGGGCCAATTTTGACCCCAGGAAAATAATATGAACAATCTTTGTAGAGTTCCAATAGAGGATGCTAAATGCCAAATATCTAAGCTCTAGGCCTTGTGGTTTCAGACAAGAAGATTTTTAAAGTTTTTCATATATAAATCTATATAAAATGAAGTGACCCCTGCGGCAGGGCCAATTTTGACCCCAGGGAAATCATTTGAACAATCTTTGTAGAGTTCCACTAGAGGGTGCTAAATGCCAAATATCTAAGCTCTAGGCCTTGTGGTTTCAGACAAGAAGATTTTTAAAGTTTTTCCTATATAAGTCTATACAAAATGAAGTGACCCCTGGGGCAGGGCCAATTTTGACCCTAGGGAAATAATTTGAACAATCTTTGTAGAGTTCCACTAGAGGATGCCAAATGCCAAATATCTAAGCTCTAGGCCTTGTGGTTTCAGACAAGAAGATTTTTAAAGCCTTTCCTATATAAGTCTATATAAAATGAAGTGACCCCTGGGGCGGGGCCAATTTTTACCCCAGGGAAATAATTTGAACAATCTTTGTAGAGTTCCACTAGAGGGTGCTAAATGCCAAATATCTAAGCTCTATGCCTTGTGGTTTCAGACAAGATGATTTTTAAAGTTTTTCCTATATAAGTCTATGTAAAATGAAGTGACCCCCGGGGCGGGGCCAATTTTGACCACAGGGAAATAATTTGAACAATCTTTGTAGAGTTCCACTAGAGGATGCTAAATGCCAAATATCTAAGCTCTAGGCCTTGTGGTTTCAGACAAGAAGATTTTTAAAGTTTTTCCTATATAAGTCTATGTAAAATGAAGTGACCCCTGGGGCGGGGCCAATTTTGACCCCAGGGAAATAATTTGAACAATCTTTGTAGAGCTCCACTAGAGGATGCTAAATGCCAAATATCTAAGCTCTAGGCCTTGTGGTTTCAGACAAGAAGATTTTTAAAGTTTTTCCTTTCGGTTGCCATGGCAACCAGAGTTCTGCATGGAATTGATTTCTTTGAACAACTTTGGAAGAGCTTCATGCAAGGAACATCCGTGGCAAGTTTCATCAAAATTGGCCAAGCCGTTTCAGAGAAGAAGTCGATTGAAGCAATTGTTGACGACGGACATCAGGCGGTCACAAAAGCTCACCCTGTCACTTTGTGACAGGTGAGCTAAAAATGCAACCTCCATAAAATTATCAGAAAGGTGGAACAAAGCAAAATGTACATCATTGAACTACCGACAGGTTTAAAAACATGATCGGGAATAATTTTTTGTTTATTTCTGAATTGTGCGGATTATGTGATTATTATAGAGACAATTGAATTTAGTAATGGATCAATGATAAAATAAAACAGTAAGTATGCATTCACAACTTTGCCTCGGGCTGATATCTGTCACTGGGAAAGGTGTTAAAACACGATTGTTTTAGGGATAAAATGTGTGCGTCATTTATGTACATGTTACAATTGTGACTTCCAGTTTCGATTTATTTGCCATTTTACGCTCAAAAATAGGGGATCGACAGTATGACTGCGTTATAATGGACCGCAGAATTAAACGAACCGCGTTATAAAGAGTCCGCAGTGTAAATCAAAAAGCAGACAGTGCTGATGTGCTAGATGATCTGGATCTACAGTGTTTGCCCATGCCATAATGGCATATATATGGAGGATATATGTTTGCAGTTAAAGATACATAGTTTTAAATAAGAATAACTATATTGAGTACCAATAATATATCCTTTTTTTATCAATTTGGTTTGTCTAAATTCAATAATAGTGAATTATTCAATTAATTATTCAATTATAATCCTATTAAATTCTCTTTTAGGAACTGTATAACCTGAAAAGATTACGAATGGGTTATGCCACAGTAAAATTGACTTTGGTGAAATTTTTGGAGATTTTAGTTGTTATCACATTTGGAAAGAACTTTCAATTTTTCTTTTTTCCTTTTCTCATTACTTATGTGCAAGTTTGTTACTACATAATGTTTTCTTTTACGACATAATGTTAATTTCACTGCAAAATGCATAATACTGAGGTATCATTACCGGTATATTTTGTGGGGATTTGATTTTCATGTACATGTATTTCATGCTCTGAAGAGTGAAATCCCTTACCCTAACAGTGTGAAATCACACCATTAAATAACTAATTTGATGAAATAATAAAGTGTACAAATTTATGCCCATGCAAAATTGTCATTAAGTTGTATGTGCCAAATTAGATCTATGAAATATAATGATTACACAATAAGTAATGTCAAAATGTTAAACTCTTTATGTCATTTTAAATTTCCTCAAATGTCCAAGGCATCTCTCCCCGTGATATGCCTGAACTGATGGAGTTACCTCATCTTTGTGAGCAGTGATCTCGATCTGTTCGGAGTTATCCGTAAGGTCCCAGATTTTGATCGCCATATCGTACGCTGCCGTCATCACCACGTCCTTTGCCAACGGATGAAAACGAACGAAGTATATTTTCTCTGTGTGACCTGGATAGAAGAAGGGTTAAAACATATGTAAAAGTTTATATTAGCTGTACAGAATATTTTTAACTCTTTACTCCATGGGATATGTTTGCTAACCATGGTGAACCTGTTAGCTCCAGATCTACCAGGACATATAATCCGGATCTACACTATTGGCTTTTAGATTTTTGGGGTTATTTCTGACCTGTGATGATCTAGATCAGATAGGCTGGATGTGCCAGCAGATCTGGATCTACATTTGTCATACACATCATAAAACCCATACATAGGTTGAAGGATCAGAACTTGGTAGTCTTGGTGTGGCAGCACATTTTTTACTTCCTTGTAGTGAGTTAAAAAAAACTTCAAACAGGTGGTTTTCACTTACTCATGAGGTAGGAATCATATTCTGTGAGAGTTTCTGTTAGACCATCCTCTGGCACCGTCCATACATACACTTTAGCATTGTCACAGCCTGCAAACAAATAAAATTAATACACTTATAAGATAATTAGAAATGGCACATGTATTGGAATCATATTTTTGTGGTTGTTATTATTTGATGCTGCATGTATCAGCTATTTGCAAAATTGTAAAAATACCACAACTGCAATTCATTTTCTTTACAACTGAACCTAAAGCTGCCTATTCACAGTATAGTGTGGAATGCATCGAAGTTTCAGATGCGGTTTATATTGATTGTACTAACCTCTTGTTGCTGCAAAAGTGGGTTTCATTTTAAACAACCTAAATGAAATTCTTTCACTTTAAACAACCTAAATGTATTTCTTTCACTTGAATCAAAACCTTAATGTATTTCTTTCACTTTAAACAACCTAAATGTATTTCATCCCCATATAAAAACAATATGATACATATTCCATTGTTAAATACAATTCATTACTAAATTGGGAGCCCACAGTAAAAACACTGAAACATGTCTAAGCGTTTTGATTCAAGTTAAAAATGTCTACATAGCATATTTTGCAAAAATAGGAATGGCCTGCATTAAACATTAAATGGCTTTTAATTTATTAATTTTTTTACTAATTTTATCAACAAACTGCCCAGATGGGCACCTGGGGTCTCTCTTAACCAGAAAAAAACAACAGGAATTCTACAGACAGATATGCACTTGTAGGTGGTGTGGCAGGTCTGAAAGCAATCATATCAACAACAAATAAATAACGGTATTCCTACAGGATTTTTATGTACAGTTACTTGTTAATTTATTTCATCTGCTTTCAATGATTGCTTTATCCTGTATATGCGACAAACTATAGTTAAACCTTTACTTCATGAATAAAGTTGGGTGACCAAGCTAGATCCAGATCAGCCATTACATCTCTGCCATCTGATCTGGATCTGCAGTGTTTGTTTCTTGGTCAGAAATTTTGTAATGAATCTCAAAGCAAAAAAAGTGTAGATCTAAATATGACAGCATGAATGTGTGGGCTGATTTGGATGTAAACTGTTAGCCCATGGAAAAAAAGTTGTTTCTATGGAGTAAAGGGTTAACTGAAATAATTTCAATTACTCTGCCAAAGGGCATCATGTACTGCTCTACCTACCTACAAGTATTCTTCTTTGATCGAAGGGATCAAACACAAAGTCGTTAACTTTGCTGCCATTCTGGATGACAGGGACCCCGGTGTCCGGTAATCGGCCAGGCTTGTCAAGCTGCAAAATCATAACATGACAAAGAAACATTGGTAAGACATAACACATTGATACTTTGAATGGGAATCTAAGCCTAAAACTTCACCCATAACTCCATAAATAAATTGTCACCTCAGTGCAATAACGGTATAAGTACCATTAAAATATGAAGGAGATATACCGTTATTGCACTAAGGCGATGAAATACAGCTTTTAACACATAGGCAAACAATGAAGATCCGGATCAGTCCTGACTCAACTAGATCTACACAGTTTGCTTTAGGTTGTTTCTGACCAAGAGTATAGAGAGTAAACCTTTCATTTGGAATAATATTCTCAGAAAACTTGCCCCAAACCTGCTAATAATGGGCTGTTTTAATTCGGTATCTTGAAAACAGTAAAAGCAGTTTACTGTAAATATCTTGCTCTTGAGATAGGATTTTGCCTGTGTCTTGTAATGCTGCTGCTACTGCTGCTGCTGCTAATGGTGATCATGATGACAAAGATAATGATGATATTGAATTTTTACAGATTCAAAGTATCTTGAAAACTATAGATTCTGAATTAAGCTGCAATCCTCTGTCCCTGCAAATATGACAAATGGACGAACAATTGTGACAAAAACACCTGAGTATAATAGTATACCGGTACTCAAATCTTCACTCCGGTACTTGACAACTGTATAAGTTCATCCCCAAAGATTTTGCAGACCCATCTACTGATCATCCATCAAAGCAGCTTTAATAAGATGCCACCCATTTTTTTCTGTTGGAGGAGTTCCCACTGTATGCATATTATAATCGTCAGGGGTTTCTGTCAAAGAGTTTTAACAAACACTATTAAGACTTGAATGTGTCCTCAGACACTGATGCCCCCACTGCTTCAACAAAATTTAGAACAAAGAGCCATAACTCTGGTATAAATGGTCGTAGGAAAAATATTTTCTTTCTGATCTTCTACACACCCTGCTTGATCCTCTATGCAAGTTTGAAAGAAATCTAATGAGGAGTTGACACAAGATTTGGGAGCTATACGGACAGACAGACATACATTTGGACGGACAGACATACCAAAGAATGCAACTCTATATGCCTTCCAATATGTGGGGGCATAACAAAAACATATTCCTATACTATAAACTAGCCATCTTACCTCTAGAATTGCTACCAGTCCCCCGGAGCCCTCAATGGGCACAGCACATCTTTTCCTGTTGGCACAGAAGAGGTCACTCTGACCTGGTAAGGTTCGGCACAGGCGACGCAAGTTTACGATATGTTTGCTGGCATGTTCAGTAACACCCTTCAAATATTTACACTTGGACTGGTGCATGGCTGAAAATGATAACTAAAACTCTACTAGATGTTTTTTGTGAAAAACGCATGTCTCCACCCCTGCACAATGAACCCTGCACCATGACCCCTGTGACCTTGACCTTTGACCTACTGATCCCATAATCAATAGGGGTCTTCTACTCAACAAGGGCTATTACCCTATTTAGTTTGAATGCTCTAGGTCAAGCAGTACTCCAGTAATTGACAGGATATGGTTTTCACTCTTCGGGGCCCCTGTGACCTTGACCTTTGACCTACTGACCCCAAAATCAATAGGAGTCCTCAATAAGGACATCCATCGTAAGTTTGAAGGTTCTGGGTAAAATAGAACTCCTATTATTGAGTAGAAACGGTTTTCACTCTTCAGGCCCCTGTGACCTTGACCTTTGACCTACTGACCCCAAATCAACAGGGTTCTTCTAATCAATAAGGGCTATCACAATATGAAGTTTGAAGTCCCTGGATCAAAGGGTACTCAAGTTATTCAGCAGAAATGGTTTTCACTCTTCGGACCCCTGTGACCTTGACCTTTGACCTACTGACCCCAAAATCAATAGGGTTCTTTTACTCAATATGGCTATCACCCTATGAAGTTTGAAGGCTCTGGGTCAAAGGGTACTCAAGTTATTGAGCGGAAAGGGTTTTCACTCTTCGGGCCCCTGTGACCTTGACCTTTGACCTACTGACCCCAAAATCAATAGGGTTCTTTTACTCAATATGGCTATCACCCTATGAAGTTTGAAGGCTCTGGGTCAAAGGGTACTCAAGTTATTGAGCGGAAAGGGTTTTCACTCTTCGGGCCCCTGTGACCTTGACCTTTGACCTACTGACCCCAAAATCAATAGGATTTTTCTACTCAATAAGGGCTATTATCTTATGAAGTTTGAAGGCTCTGGGTCAAAGGGTACTCGAGACATTGAGCTGAAACAGTTTTCACTCTTCGGGTCACTGTGACCTTGACCTTTGACCTACTGACCCCAAAATCAAAAGGGTTCTTATACTCAATAAGGGCTATCACCCTATGAAGTTTGAAGGCTCTGGGTCAAAGGGTACTCGAGTTATTGAGCGGAAACGAAGTGTGACAGACAGACAGACGGAGTGACGGACAGGGCAAAAACAATATGTCTCCCCCAGAGGGGGGAGACATAAATATGTCGAAATTCCCTATAGGCAATGCATTGAAGCAAACACTGTAGTATAATTTGGGGTGCAACACTGGCAGGGTTTTTTTCCTTCAGGGGAAAAAGGCACAAATGATATATTTGAATGATCATTAATTTGCACAATTGTAAACTTCTATTAAGATGGTTTTTTTTATGTTGTTCAAATTCACAGCCACATTCCATGCAACAAAAGGGGTAACCTACCTGCAAATGTTTTGGCTGCTTTACTAGGTTCAACAGGTTTGGGCTCTTCCTGTACTGGAGGAGTTGTCTCTTGGATGATGGTTCTAGGGGGTTTCTTTGGGCCAGCTGGATGATGTGACGGAGCACTAACCTTTGCAGGCTCACTTCTGAAGTCTGAAGGTTTGGCTGGTTCCTTCTGGGCAAAAAAGAATGGAAGAAAATCAATGCAACGTTATCTAAAATATTTCAATGGTTTTCTTTATCCTTATATTATCTATGAAAAGATTGAATATTGAAAAATAACAAATTCACACTTTTACAAATTAAACCATTCAGTGGTTATGTATCCTTACTCAAACATTTGGTCCTGTATCCTAACCCAGACAGCTGGCTCTGTATCCTAACTCAAGAGAGCTGGTTCTATATCCTTATTCAGACAGCTGGTTCTGTACCCTAAACCAGACAGCTGGATCTGTATCATAACTCAGACAGCTGGTTTTGTATCCTAACTCAATTCAGCTGATTCTGTATCCTAACTCAGACAGCTGGTTCTGTATCCTAACTCAGACAGCTGGTTCTGTATCCTAACTCAGATAGCTGGTTCTGTATCCTAACTCAGACAGCTGATTCTATATCCTAACTCAGACAGCTGGTTCTGTATCCTAACTCAGATAGCTGATTCTGTATTCTAACTAGACAGCTGCTTCTGTATCCTAACTTAGATAGCTGATTCTGTATTCTAACTAGACAGCTGGTTCTGTATCCTAACTCAGACAGCTGCTTCTCTATCCTAACCCAGACAGCTAGTTCTGTATCCTAACTCAGACAGCTGGTTCTGTATCTTAACTCAGACAGCTGGTTCTGTATCCTAACTCAGACAGCTGGTTCTGTATTCTAACTAGACAGCTGCTTTTGTATCCTAACTCAGACAGCTGCCTCTGTATCCTAACCCAGACAGCTGGTTCTGTATCCTAACTCAGACAGCTGGTTCTGTTTCCTAATGCAGACAGCTGGTTCTATATCCTTTCTTGAAAGCTGGTTCTATATCCTAACTCAGACAGCTGGTCCTGTATCCTAACTCAGACAGCTGGTTCTGTATCCTAACTCAGACAGCTGCTTCTGTATCCAAACTCAGACAGCTGGTTATGTATCCTAACCCAGGCAGCTGGTTCTGTATCCTAACTCTGGCAGCTGGTTCTGCACCTAACTGAGACAGCTGTTTCTGTATCCTAACCCAAACAGCTGGTTCTGTATGATTAATAGACAGCTGGTTCTGTATCATCAGACAGCTGGTTCTGTATCTTAACTCAGATAGCTGATTGTGTATTCTAACTAGACAGCTGGTTCTGTATCCTAACTCAGACATCTGGTTCTGTATCCAAACCCAGATAGCTGCTTCTGTATCCTAACCCAGATAGCTGTTTCTGTATCCTAACTCAGACAGCTGCTTCTGTATCCTAACTCAGACAGCTGGTTCTGTATCCAAACACAGACAGCTGGTTCTGTATCCTAACCCAGATAGCTGGTTCTGTATCCTTACTCAGACAGCTGGTTCTGTATCCTAACTCAGACAGCTGCTTCTGTATTCTAACCCAGACAGCTGGTTCTGTATCCTAACTCAAAGACAGTTGGTTATGTATCCTAACCCAGACATCTGGCTCTGCAAGAGAGCTGGTTCTACAGTCGGGTTCTGCTATATCACGGTCCCTGGGGTCCATCCTCTCAAATCGCGTTATTGGATCCGCGATATTCGCGGGACAAAGAACTTATGCTATTCTTAGGTGCGTACATGTATTACTCGTAACATTTTATCGGTTATTGAAAATAAATCCATTGTTTGCATGTTGTTTTGTTATTATCTAATAGGTGCTAATATGAATTAGGCTATGCCTAGTTGCGGCAAAAGCCTTAAATGCCATTAAAAAAATAATAAATTGCTTGTAAACAAAGCCAGTTTTTAGATTTAGAGCTGCAGATTTTCAGATTTGGGGTCAATTTTGAGATCGATGTCCATAAATCCAAAAAAAATGGGGAGGGGTAGGAGGTAGAGAATTTCTGAGAAACGGCTTGCAAAAAGATACAATTCTCTAAAATCGGAAGATTAGAAATTTATATAATAAAATGGAAATTGCTCTTTTAAAAGACACAGAAAGGATTAAAGAAATAGACAGAGGTGTTGTCAATAAATTTAATTTTAAGTGGTTAGAAGTCAAAGTGGACTAAATCTATTCTTATCGAAGTTGATTACGTTACGCTTGCTTCTCTTGGTCTGGTGTTCTGCAAACTTTGCAAAAAAGAAATGTTGTTTTTAGACAAAAAGCTTTTTGCTTTTAAACAAGTTCACATACTTGTTATGCATACATATATCTTGTTTTCTAGACAGAGATTAAAAAGGAATAAATATTACTGTAAGAGAATTTTTCATTTGTATATCAATAAATAGAAGATGATGATACTCTCAATGAGAAAAAAAAAAAAAACATTGCAGGAGATTGGGTTCTAAGCCCACCAAAACAGCTAGAAACCAGGAGCTTCCGGGGGCTAACGCGGCCCCCTTGATCCCCGGTGCATAGTCCTCTTTTTTCACAATTTGCTGTTGGCAGCCCTGTAGATAACTGATTCAACATAAAATTCTGGTAATTTCTGTGCGCAAAGTTTACCTTAATGAACATGAGTTCTAACTACTTATTTATTATATAACAACATTTTAGTTAAAAACATAATTTTACCAATTGGATTTTACATGGATTAATCACAATAATAAAAATAGTTAATTTGCTTAAATCATATGTACATTATCTGGCATGAACATTTTCTCTTTACAAGCTAATGGAGAACTTTGCAAGCAAATGAACTAGTCTGGTACCCGTCATACTATCAAACAGTACGGGTGATAACATAGTGTTAGGGGCAGGTAATCCAGACTAGCAAATGAACAAGAAAAATATGAAAATATTGGAGGCTTGGTTTCATTGAGCCTGTTCATGTGCACTGATGAATGTTATACAGTGTGACTTTTAGTTATTTCAGCCTATTTACACACATTAGTTCAATTCAAACTTTATTTATTTTCAGAGCTAACAACACTGAACAGTAACCACCATGTTATTTTATAGTTCTTTACAAGTTTTGTGATCAGTTTGTCATACAGTTGTTTTCATTTCATACCAAAAAAATGAAAAATGCATATCAGGAATGGCCACATCCAGCATACACAGCCTCCCCACACAGCCAAAGAGTGTTTGCATGATGGAGCCTCTACTAGAAATATGACAAGGAATTCTGATCTCTGCATTTAGGCATTAAATTTTTTTTTTAATTTGACTCTCAAATATGTTTAAGCTTTTCCCAAAATTAATTTGCTAAATGATGATGAAAGAAGCGCAATAGAGATAGATGAGTTTTTTCAGATTTATTAACCTTTTTTCCAAACACCATTTTCCTAGTCATTTTGCATTAACAGGCAGTTGGAGAATATTAACAAAATCCCATGTTGTCAGTTATCATGACAACAATAAGCAAGATCATCTATAAATGATTTTATAGAGGTGTGTTCTCAACATGACGTGTAGCTGATTGATCACATGATATTGTGTTGATCTTATGGGAAAAGTTTGCACTTCTCATTTTGAACATCTCAGTATGATTGCCGATCTTTTCTGTATAGGTCTTCCTGCAACTACTTCTCTAGTGATCTTGCTGATTTATGTTTGATGTAATGTTCAGAGAGACCTCTTCAAGAGAATTTTATCTTTGCAAAATAATCCTTTTTTTCAAGTTCTATATTATGTTTATGCCCTTGCATGTCACACATGTGATCTGTGTGTTAAGGTTAGAATTACAAAATTATCCACTTGTATTTGTATTTTTATCGTTCTTTAATGAGAAAAGTTGCATATTTCACTTTTTTGTGTGGGTTATGTCATCCTTTAATTATTTTGATCCTAGAGTGATTGAAATTAGAAAATTCTAATACGCAAAACAATGGCTGTACTGCATACTTTTTTATTGGCTATGCAGAGATTTTGATTTCTTATTGACTTTGTCTGACATGAATATTTTAATTTGTAGTGCTGAAAGGCCAGATAATATCAATGATATGAAGGTCATACACTCCCCCATACAGATGGCAAGTAATTGAACAGAAAATCTTCCAAAAAATATATAATAGTCTCAAAGGTTGGGAAAATAAAGCCTGTCTTCTTTAACTTTGGTGAAGCTGCATAATTTGTATATTTGTGAATAATACACATAAATTTGAGTAATAACTGTGATACAGAAAGGAATCTTTGAAATCACAGGAAAAAACACACACATGAAAATAGACTATTTGATTTAGTCTATCTATGGACTGGAAATGCATTTAAATGTGTATGCCTTCAGGGACTGTAAATGTAAATTACTGTCTGTGCCATTAAGCCAGACACAAAAATCAAAACAAATGTGTATACATCCCAAATGATAAGCAGTACAGATATATACTAAAAAGATTTCGATGTACAAAGCTGTCTGGGAGTCTATCCAATGATAAAGACTGTGTGATAGTCTTCCAGAATCTAGTTTTTAGCTGAAACCCAACTCTCCACAGTGGAGATTAGAAGCTGACGGCGTGAATGTTTGGGTGTGCAGGCATTCGTTTTGGAATTGAAAAACTGTGAACCAAGAAAACTACTTTATTGTAAGACAATTTAATTGTATAAACTTCAAGGTTTTTTAAGATGGGCATTGAAAATAATTATCTTCTAGATAAATTTAAATTTTCGTTTAAATATCTTAAAAAAAGATTTCAACTTCCGGCCCAATGGCCGCCAAAAAAGGACACGGGTTTATACCCCTCTAACATTGTCTAAACAATAATTGCATACGATTTTTGAATAAATATCTTAAAAAAAGATTTCAACTTCCGGCCCAATGGCCGCCAAAAAAGGACACGGGTTTATACCCCTCTAACATTGTCTAAACAATAATTACATACGATTTTTGAATAAATTTGATTGTTTTTAAATAAAAATACGTGTAACCTATAAGCGGCAACGCCCGGGCGCTTTGCGCCCGGGCTTTTGCCGTATAAAATTATTACTTTGTGAATTTAACTCACAAAAGTTTATACTGCGGGCGTTTGTCTAATGCGGAACTCATGTATTTGTTTGACCTGTACGCTGTTTTGAATGAAAACAATACGCTTGCAGTTTTAATCTTTATTGTTTTAATCTTCAATCATCATTTCTAAAATAATATTGTAAAACATGTCAAATGTAGGCATGAGCTTCTAAAATTAGAAGCCAATTAACAACATCAAACACCTTTGTCATCCTATCTGCAGTAGGTGCGAAAAACAACCATTCAGTAACCATTTCGTGTAAGTGATTAGGTGCCCCAGTGTTTGTAAAACAATTTATTACTTAACAATTTTATGACAGTTTGATATTTTAATAAACATAGGAAACAATCAACAGTTCATAAAGAAACATTTTACAATTGTTTCAACGATTCTCGGTACGTTAATGAACGAGCGTCATTGTCTTTATCGATTAACGCTGTATTTTACTTCCCTTTTTTTCCCTTTCCAAATATACAAAAAATGGCCATTGATAGAATTTTACTACCTTTAATGAAAAAAAAACGGGGTCCAAGGGTCGACCACGTTATATTGGATTTCGCGATATAGCGGATCGCAATATAGCGGAGCCCGACTGTATATCCTTATTCAGACAGCTGGTTCTGTATCCTAAACCAGACAGCTGGATCAGTATCCTAACTCAAGACAGCTGGTTTTGTTTCCTATCTAGAAAGCTGGATCTATATCCTTACTCAATACAGCTTGTTCATATCCTAATTCAATACAGCTGGTTCTTTAGCCTACCTCAAGACAGCTGGTTTTGTATCCTAACTCAATTCAGCTGATTCTGTATCCTAACTAGACATCTGGTTCTGTATCCTAACTAGACATCTGGTTCTGTAGCCTACCTCAAGACAGCTGGTTTTGTATCCTAACTAGACATCTGGTTCGGTATCCTAACTAGACATCTGGTTCGGTATCCTAACTCAACTATTTTGTAATATATTAGCCCTTCACTCCATAGCATATATCTGTACTCCATAGGCAAACAAGGTAGATCCAGAGCAGCCATTATGTCCATGCCATCTGATCCAGATCTGCACTGTTTACTTTTGATTCAGTAGGTTATTTCAAACCAAGAAGTGCCAACAGTACATCCAGATCAGAAGTCACATAAAATTATGTTCTTTCAGATGTGGATCAGGTACAACTGTACACTTGAGCTAATTAACTTCACCTGTGGTTGTGTGAAGGTCAGCTGACCTTGCTCCTTGTCTGGTTTTAACACAACTGACTTCTTGCTAGATCTTTTAGCTGGATCCAGGCTTGTCAATGACACCTGAAAAACACTTGTTATTATGAACAAAGAATATGTGCTGGCTATTAATTTGTCAGCTTTTAGCTAAAGAGTACGGAGATAAAATATACCAACCAGCCTGCTGATTCCTCTTACATATTTACTATTAAGGCTATTAAATGATGTATAATATATCTTTCAGTTTATTTCTAACAACAAGCACGAAGAGAATATTAAGAACCATTTTTGATTACGAGGCCATTTGGATGGCTGTTGGAACTGCCACATTGATGACAGCGAACGACAGCATCCTTATATGCAGCAACTCATGGTTAAACATGTGTGCTCATCGCAACATAAAAGGATTGTGAACAATCTAAAAGCTAGTGTAGCGTCACCACAGACCAAATGTTATCCAATGCAACATGGAAACAGTCTAAAGAAAAACTTATCATGAAGTGCGATTTAAGTATAAATAATATTAAAAGTAAATAGGCTACATTTTAGAGGAGGTTTTTCAATTTATCACCTCCCTTTTCACCCAATTACAAACCAAAACGGGCATAACTATAAAACAATTGTTGGCAGAGTTATAGGTCAAGCATTTTTGGGTGTACTGAGTGAAGAGGAACACTTGTATTTAGTCTGAAATCAATCACTTGTGTAATTGTTCAAAAGGCAATGTTGAGGAATGAAAATACAGACAGCCGGCTCTGAGATACAAACTTCATCATTTTGTAAGCCTGATTTGCTTTTCCAACTAGATGTTTTTTGAGAAAAACGCATGTCTCCCCCCTATGCGCCATGACCCCTGCACGATGAACTCTGTGACCTTGACCTTTGACCTACTGACCCCAAAATCAATAGGAGTCCTCTACATAATAAGGACATCCAATGTATGAAGTTTGAAGGCTCTGGGTAAAATAGAACTCCTGTTATTGAGTGAAAACGGTTTTCACTCTTCAGGACCCTGTGATCTTGACCTTTAAACTACTGACCCCCTAATCAATAGGGTTCTTCTACTCTATAATGGCTAACAACCTATGAAGTTTGAAGTCCCTGGGTCAAAGGGTACTCGAGTTATTGAGCAGAAACGGTTTTTACTCTTCGGGCCCCTGTGACCTTGACCTTTGACCTACTGACCTCAAAATCAATAGGGTTCTTCTACTCAATAAGGGCTATCACCCTATGAAGTTTGAAGGCTCTGGGTCAAAGGGTATTGAGCGGAAACGGTTTTCACTCTTCGGGTCACTGTGACCTTGACCTTTGACCTACTGACCCCAAAATCAATAGGGTTCTTCTACTCAATAAGGGCTATCACCCTATGAAGTTTGAAGGCTCTGGGTCAAAGGGTACTTGAGTTATTGAGTGGAAACGGTTTTCACTCTTTGGGCCCCTGTGACCTTGACCATTGACCTACTGACCCCAAAATCAATAGGGTTCTTCTACTCAATAAGGGCTATCACCCTATGAAGTTTGAAGGCTCTGGGTCAAAGGGTACTCGAGTTATTGAGCAGAAATGGTTTTCACTCTTCAGGTCACAGTGACCTTGACCTTTGACCTACTGACCCCAACATCAATAGGGTTCTTCTACTCAATAAGGGCTATCACCCTATGAAGTATGAAGGCTCTGGGTCAAAGGGTACTCGAGTTATTGAGCGGAAACGGTTTTCACTCTTCGGGTCACTGTGACCTTGACCTTTCAGCTTTGACCTACTGACCCCAAAATCAATAGGGTTCTTCTACTCAATAAGGGCTATCACACTATGAAGTTTTGAAGGCTCTGGGTCAAAGGGTACTCGAGATATTGAGCAGAAACGGTTTTCACTCTTCTGGTCACTGTGACCTTGACCTTTGACCTACTGACCCCAAAATCAATAGGGTTTTTCTACTCAATAAGGGCTATCACCCTATAAAGTTTGAAGGCTCTGTGTCAAAGGGTACTCGAGTTATTGAGCAGAAATGGTTTTCACTCTTCGGGTCACTGAGACCTTGACCTTTGACCTACTGACCCCATAATCAACAGGGTTCTTCTACTCAATAAGGGCTATTACCCTATGAAGTTTGAAGGCTCTGGGTCAAAGGGTACTCGAGTTATTGAGCGGAAACGAAGTGTGACAGACGGACAGACGGACGTCCTAACAAATCGGTACTTAAGTGGCTATCCTTTTGTTCTCCCCATTGTTCTTTTTAGCCACATAAACCGAAATAGCCACATAAACCCATTACGGAATGAATGACATCAAAGAAAATGTACTGTTACCTATTTTCCCTACAGCCACCTAAGTACCAATTTATCCGGTCGGACGGACTGACGGACGGACAAGGCAAAAACAATATGTCTCCCCCCCACTGGTGGGGGGCAGACATAATGAACTTTAAAATGTACTGAATTCGGTTTGGGCTATTTACTCAAATTGAAGAAAAAATTAGTCTTCAAAATATTATTTCTAATAAAGCCCCATCCTTTAGTGTTTTCTTTTTCAGTTTAAACTGCCTTAAAAAACTTGTTGAAGTGTTACTATCAGATAATTCCTATGGCCCAGGTGGCTAGGCAATTTTTAAACAAAACAGATTTCAATTTGGAAGAGGGTCTTCCCTAACTGTTCCTATGAAATATTTTTAAAATCTGACTGTTTTTTTTTTATATGACTGGGCAAAAAGTGTTGATCCAGATCAGCTGACACATTCATGCTGTCTGATCAGGATCTACACTATTTGCTTTTAGATAGATTCATAAGGTTATTTTTTACCAAGAAGCAACCAGTGTCGATACAGATCAGATGGCATTGATGTGCAGGCTGATCCAGGATCTACAGAGGTTGTCCATGTGATAAAGGAGTATATCGTCGGCCTAATATCAAAACCTAGTATCAACAAAATTTGACTTTTGGCAACGACGGAATACAAAGTAGCGCGAAATCTGTCAAAATCTCACACCATAGGCCAATAGGAAAGTTCAAAATAGTCATGTGTTGAAATAATGTACAGTAAAACCCCTCATTACAGACACTCGATATTACGGGCACCCCGGTATTATGGGCGATTTTTTAAAGAACAGACATGTTCTCTTCTTCTTGATTTAAACCCAAAATTAAGGACAACCTGCCATTAAGGACACTTACTCTCTGTCCCTTAGGTGTCAGTTATAGAGGGGTTTCACTGTATTCTGATTGGTGGATATTTCATAAGTTCCAAACTAGGCCGATGATATATGAAGTAAAAGATAAAATCAGGAAATAATCCAGCTCACCTGACCATCCTGGCCAGAGCACCACTGGTCAGCTGATAATGCTGCATCAGAACACTTCGTATCTGGGAACAAATCCGAGTGGAAATCTTTATATTGCTGAAAAAAAATAAAAATATTAACATTATGAACACAGTTTTTTGAACAAGCAGGTCATGAGCCGCACTATTAGAATAACAACAATAAAATCACTTTTTTTTAATCTTCAACATAACAAGAAATATAACAGATGAAATGGGAAATTAGAAGGCCACCGAACATGACAAATATGAAAATATTACAGGCTCAAAATTCCGTCACAAAACAGTAATTATATATTGTGGGTGTATATAATCACACAGACTAAAAAGACATACATGTACTTTCCTTTTACATGTTATCAAGTTTTGATAAAGGTTAGACATCATTTGTTTGCATTTAAATACATTTAATCACTTTTTCAAAATTCAAGTTTCATAACTCTTGTGTTACTAGTGATATCCAGCTGATTATCAAACCTTCCCTATCAACATGCAGGGCTTTTTCAGCCGGTGTGCAGCCCCATTCCTTATTCCAAATAGTGACTTTTTTCCCCAATTTTAAGAAAACAAGAGCTGTCACTTGAAATTGACATATGCCCCCGAAATGCAGCTTTGAAATCCAATTGGTATACATATGTAGTAAAAATATGCCTTTGGAAGTTAAATAGTAAAGAGTAAGGGCCTATAACCCTTGCAACAAGAGGGTCCATAGGGTGGCTCACCTGTCAACAACTGCTCAATGGTTGTAAGAGTTGTGTGCAAGTTTGGTAAAATCAAGGGAAACAAGAGGGCCATGATGGCCCTTTATCGCTCATCTGAATACAACAAAGTTGTGTTGTATGAGACCCATCGTCTAGATATGGTGAACATTTACACCAAGTTCTTTTAAAATCCAATAAGAAACAACAAATTTACAGCTTGGAAAAGAAAATGCTATTTTTAGTAACAGTTACCTTGACCTTGGACCTACCGGCATGGGTATTGTACGCAACACAACCCCTTGTCATGGTAAACATTTATGTAAAGTTATTTTGAAATCACTCCATTCATTAGGAAGTTACAACCCAGACAAGAAAATTTTATTTTTAGTAACAGTAACCTTGACCTTGGACAAACAGCCATGGGTATTGTACGCGAAACAACATCTTGTCATGGTAAACATTTGAGCCAAGTTATTTTAAAATCCAATGAGAAATAACAAATTTACAGCCTGGACAAGATTTTTCTATGTTTAGCAACAGTGACCTAGTTTTTGACCCCAGATGACCCATATTCAAACTCGTCCAATTAATAACTGGGAATAATGTCCTGACCATGTTTCTTTGCAATCGGACAATCAGAGCAAAAATGTGACCACTAAAGTGTTAACAAGAAAATTCCATTTTCAGGAACAGTGACCTTGACCTTGGACCAAACGACATGGTTTTGTACTCAACACACCGCCTTGTCATGGTGAACATTTGTGCCAAGTTATTTTGAAATCCAATGAGAAATAACAAATTTACAGCCAAGACAAGATAATTCTATTTTTAGTAACAGTGACCAAGTTTTTGATTCCAGATGACCCATATTCGAACTGTTCCAAGTAATTACTGGGACTAATGTCCTGACCATGTTTTTGGACCCAGATGACCCATATTAAAACTTGTCCAAAAAATCATTGGGACAAACATCCTGACCAAGTTCCATGACAATCAGAGCAAAAATGTGATCGCTAGAGTATTAACAAGAAAATTCTATTTTTAGTAACAGTGACCTAATTTTTGGACCCAGATGACCCATATTTGAACTCATCTGAGAAATCATTGGGACAAACATCCTGACCAAGTTTCAAAACAATCGAGGCAAAAATGTGACCGCTAGAGTGTTAAAGAATGTGGGACGTACTGACGGACTGACCGACAACTTGGCGACTATATGCTCCCCCGAATTTCTGCGGGGAGCTTAAAAAAGTGTGGCCTTAACTTGCCAGTTTGTGTACATACACTGTATACATCTAAGACTTTCTTAAATTTAGTCTTAACATTTTGAGAATGTGCTTCAAATTTGTTGTTGTTGATCTTTTTGTTGTTTTACTTACAAACAGTGAATAACATATTCAGAAAAGCCTGATTTTCAAAGTGCTATAAAGTAAGAAAGTTTATTTGGTCACTATCCATAGAAAATGACAAAATTTACCCTATAAAATCTTCCAGAGCAAAGTTCTTTATATTGCATAACACAGATCTAAGCAGCAAAGTTCATGAGGTCATTGTCCAGCAACTTGACCAATATTAATGAATAAACTGGTAAACATCATATGTAGCTGAAGACAGGTAGAAATATTGGATTTTGACACTTGAAATTTTCACTCTGCTACTAAAATTTTTGTTTCAAATTTTATCACTGAACAACCAGTGAATGATGGTATAAAGCTTGTGTCAAAATCTGGTTGATAACTGTAGAAAATCAAAGGTTAAAAACAGATTTTGAAAGAAAAAAAAATTAAAATCCCCAGGGCGGGGCCCCTGGTCAATTTAACAACATGATTTTAATCATTTGTGTAGAAATCATCAATATCAATATTCATACCAAATTTCATGACAATCGGACAAAAAATGTAACCTCTATTGCTTTAACAAAATTTACCTTAGGGTTAGGGTTAGGGTTAGGTAAAAAGGCCCATAACTCCGCCAAAAATAATCCGATCAGAAATTCCTTAGGAAATGCACAACTAGGCTTGGTGACAAACACTCCTGTGAAGTTTCAATGAAATCCCTCAAGCGGTTTCAAAAAAGCTTAGGGTTAGGGTTAGGGTTAGGTAAAAAGGCCCATAACTCCACAAAAAAAAATCCGATCAGAAATTCCTTAGGATATGCATAACTAGGCTTGGTGACAAACACTCCTGTGAAGTTTCAATGAAATCCCTCAAGCGGTTTCAGAAAAGAAGTGAGGACAAGATTTTGCTAAAAAGGGCCATAACTCAGCCAAAAATAATCCGAGCAGAAATTCCTGACGATATGCACAACTAGGCTTGGTGACAAACACTCCTGTGAAGTTTCAAAGAAATCCCTCAAGCGGTTTTGGAGAAGAAGCGAGGACAAGATTATTTCGGACGGACGGACGCGACGGACGGACAGACGGACGGACGGTCCGATTAATATATGCCTCCCTTCGGGGGCATAAAAAATTCTATTTCAACGCAAATACTTTTTACCTATACCATAGAAATAAATACAAACAAGGAACATATGATCAAGAGACTTTTCAAATTAAAGGAATTGTTTGTTCACTTTAGATCTGTGAAAACTACATTTCTGGCATTCATTTATGTAACCTGTGTAAACAATTTTGCGGGGACCTTTTTCCCAGAAAGCCCTGAAAAAGCTCTGTGATGACTATGTACAATGATCAAGTTTCATAATGATTTTACCTGAATTCCATATAAACAGGTTTCATTGTCATGCTTCCAGTGTAGATCCAGATCAGCACATTTTATGTCATCTTTATCAGCATCTGCAGCGTATGCTTTTAGATTCATTAGTCAATATCTGACCATTCAGTGAACAGTGGAGATCCAGACAAGTGCCCAATAGACTGGTCGCCATTTCAGCCAATCAGATGCTTGAGATTTAAGACTGATCTCCAGATTTAGTTTTATGATCTTGGGCACTGATTACCGCATCCGATCTGGATCTTAACTGGTTGTACACAGGATAAACAAGAGGGTCCATAGGACCCTGGGTCGCTCCAGTGTAGATCCAGATCAGCACATTTTATGTCATCTTTATCAGCATCTGCAGCATATGCTTTTAGATTCATTAGTCAATATCTGACCATTCAGTGAACAGTGGAGATCCAGACAAGTGCCCAAGATCATAAAACTAAGTTTTGAGATCAGTCTCAAATCTCAAGCATCTGATTGGCTGAAATGGCGACTGGTCGCCATTTCAGCCAATCAGATGCTTGAGATTTAAGACTGATCTCCAGATTTAGTTTTATGATCTTGGGCACTGATTACCGCAACCGATCTGGATCTTAACTGGTTGTACACAGGATAAACAAGAGGGTCCATAGGACCCTGGGTCGCTCACCTGTCAACAACAGCTCAATGGTTGCAAGAGTTGTTTGCAAGTTTGGTAAAATCAAGTCAAAACATAAAGCTGCTATTGTGGAGAAAAAGTCAAAATAGCTTACTTTGGCTCTTTCAAGGGCCATAACTCTGGAACCCATAAAGGAGTCTAGCTGATTCAAGAAAGGAACAGAGATCTTATCGTAACTCAAGTATTGTACAAGTCTAATAAAATTTAAATAAAAAATGAAGCAAAAGTTATTTTTGCACTTTCAGGGGCCATAACTCTGGAACCCATAATGCAATATGGCAATTTCTAGAAACAAAACAAGATCTTATGGTAATGAAAGTGAAGATCAAACCAAAGTTAAGACCACTAGTGTGCAGACAAACTTTTATTATAACTTGACTTAGTGACCTAGTTTTCAAGGTCACATGACCCAGTTTCAAACTTGACCTAGATATCATTGAGATAAACATTCTGACCAAGCTTGAAGAAGATCGGCCCAAAACTAAGACCGCTAGAGTGCAGACAAGCTTTTTCTATAATTCAACCTAGTGACCTAGTTTTCAAGGTCACATGATCCAGTTATGAATATGACATAGATATCATTTAGATAAACATTCTTACTAAGTTTGAATAAGATCGAACTAAAATTAAGACTGTTAGAGTGCAGACAAGCTTTTTCTATAATTTGACCTTGTGATCTAGTTTTCAAGGTCACAGGAACCACTTTGGATCTAGACCTGGATGTCATTGAGATAAACATTTTGGCCAAGTTTGAAGAAGATTGGACCAAAATTAAGGCAGCTAGAGTGCGGACAAGCTTTTTATATAATTTGACCTATTGACCTAGATTTCAATGTCACAGGAACCACCTTCAAACTTGACATAGATATCATTGAGATAAACATTTTGACCAAGTTTGAAGATCAGACCAAAATTAAGGCCGCTAGAGTGTGGACAAGCTTTTTAAATAATTTGACATATTGACCTCGATTTCAAGGTCACATGACCTACCTTGTTTCGATCTTGACCTAGATATTATTGAGATAAACATTCTGACCAAGTTTGAAGAAGATCCCACCAAAATTAAGACCTCCCGAGTGCAGACAAGCTTTTTCTTAAATTTGACCTAATGACCTTTTTTTAAGGGTCACATGACCCCGTTACAAACATGATCTAGATATCATGAGAAAAACATTCTGACCAAGTTTAAAAAAGATCGGACTAAAATGAAGACCGCTATGTGGACAAGTTTTTTTTATAATTTAACCTAGATTTCAAGGTCACATGACCTAGTTTTGAACGGCTTAGATATCATTGAGATAAATATTCTGACAAAGTTTGAAGAAAATCCCACCCAAATTAAGACTGCTAGAGTGCGGACAAGCTTTTTCTTTAATTTGACAAAGTGACCTAGTTCTAAGGGTCACATGACCCAGTAACGAAACTGACCTAGATATCACTGAGATAAACATTCTGACCAAGTTTTAAGAAGATTGCACCAAAATTAAGCGACTAGAGTGTGGACAAGTTTTTTCTATAATTCGACCTTGTGACCTAGATTTGAAGGTCACATGACCCAGTTAGGAACTTGACCTAGATATGATTTAGATAAACATTCTGACCAAGTTTGAAGATCGGATAAAAATTGAGACTGCTAGTGAACGGACAACGGAGGGATGCCGGACAGACAAGGCAATCACAAAAGCTCACCCTGTTACTATGTGACAGATGAGCTAAAAATGTGTATAAATGGAGGAAAGGGTTAAAGACTGGTTTGGTCAAGATCAGGGCCTAAGACAATAAAATTGAGACTAGAGACTATACTCAATTCTCAAGCATCTGACTGCTGAAAACTGATACTAGTCTCAGAAAAAATCAAATGTTTGAATTCTAAGACCTCCAATTTACTTGCCAGTTTGTGTACATACACTGTATACAGCTGAGACCTCTCTTAAATTTAGTCTTAACATTTTGAGAATGTGCTACAAATTTGTTGTTGTTGTTGTTTTACTTACAAACAGTGAATAAAATATTCAGAAAAGCCTGATTTTCAAAGTGCTATGAAGTAAGAAAGTTTATTTTGTCAATAGAAAATGACAAAATTCATATAAAATCTTCCAGAGCAAAGTTCTTAATATTGCATAACACAGATCTAAACAGCAAATTTTTCCTTTAATCTGACCTAGTGACCTAGTTTTTGACCAGCAACTGGGCGATAAACTGGTATCATGCATCCTAATACATCATAAGATTGAATCTAAATATAGCTGAAGACAGGTAGAAACATTGGATTTTGACACTTGAAATTTTCACTCTGCTACTAAAATTTTTGTTTCAAATTTTATCACCGAACAAGCAGTGAATGAATTGTTCAGGAAAGATTGAATTTTAAGATGGTATAAAGTTTTTGTCAAAATCTGGTTGATAACTGTAGAAAATCAAAGGTCAAAAACAGAATTTAAAAGAAAAAAATTTTAAAATCCCCAGGGCGGGGCCCCTGGGCAATTCAAGAACATGATTTTAATAATTTGAGTAGAGATCATCAATATCAATATTCATACCAAATTTGATGACAGATAAAAAATGTGACCTCTATTGCGTTATCAAAATTTTTCCTTTAATCTGACCTAGTGACCTAGTTTTTGACCGAAGATGACTCAGTTTCGAACTTGATCTAGATATTATGGAGATAAACATTCTGACCAAGTTTGAAGAAGATCTGATAAAAATTGAGACGGCTAGAGTGCGGACAACAATAATTGTGAACGGACGGACGACTGACGAAGGGCGATCACAAAAGCTCACCCTGTCACTATGTGACAGGTGAGCTAAAAATGTACATACAGAGAAAAGGGTTACAATCCTCAGTCTTATTTCTCAAAATGTACATCCCCTCCTCCCCTCAAAAAAACCCACTAGAATGTGTCCTCAGACACTGAAGCCCCCACTGCTGCAAGGACATTTTAATAACAAAGGGCCATAACTCTGGTAAAAATGTCTGCAGGAAAATATTGTTCTATACAATCATCTACGCATTCTGCTTGATCATCTGTGCAAGTTAGATAAAAATCTGCCTGATAGTGAAGTAGATGCGATAAGATTTGGGGGACGTAGGGACAGACATATGTACAGACAGACAAGAGTAACTCTATTTGCCTCCCACTTCCTGGCATAAAAAAGTCTTAACCCATTCCTTCATATACACACCTTTATGGCATGGGCAAACACTGTAGATCCAGATCAGCTTGCACATCCCTGCTCTCTGATCAGGATCTGCACTGTTATTTGATTTATTAAGTTATTTCTGACCGAAAAGTGACAGACGTGTCGGCTGAACTGGATCTACACTGATCACACACGCGTAAAAATGTGTACATATGGAGGAAAGGGGTTAATACATACCCTTCGGGGGACTATATAAGGCAGTGGTACTATGGTATTCTGAAGTAATATCAACAGTCTGTCTACTTCACCCTCCATCACGTTCACTGCCAGTTTAGGGATCAGGCAAGCACCCTTTATCTGCTCATTCTTCTCTGTCCTCTCTACTGCATCTGACAACATATCAAATACATATATAGCTACAATATGCCTTTCCTCCATAGATACAAATTTTTAAATGTGTGCCACCAGTGTAGATTCAGATCAGCCGGCACATCTGTGCCTTCTGATCAGGATCTGCACTGGTCGCTTTTTGGTCAGAAATAACCAATTAATCAAATAACGAACAGTGCAGATCCTGATCAGATATCAGGGATGTACCGGTAGGATCTACACTGGTAGCCCACACAATAAAGGTGTGTCTATGGAGGAAAGGGATATCTAACACACATATAGTCCTTTAATTGATAGATACACCTTTACTACTTATTACGTCAGATACTTGAAGACGTGACGTCACTCACGTGACTCATTCTACATGGGGGTGTAGGATCGAAATTTCTTACACGGGTAATAACACCGGATGACCTGATCTGGTATGCAAGAATGTGTAGATCCAGCTCCAAAATATCAGTGCTGTCTGCTCTGAATCTACACGTTGCATCTTGGTCAGAAATAACCTAACAAATCTAAAAGTGAACAGTTCAGATCCTGATCAGATGGCATGAATGTGATAGCTCTGATCAGACGGCATAAATCTGCCAGCTGATCTAGATCCTGACTGTTTGCTCCGGGCAATAAAGGTGTATAATATTGAGTAAAAGATTATCATTTTATTTGCAAATATTAATTTTTTAATTATTTTCTTATGAGCAGAAATCAGATAAAATCTAGACTGTGTTTTCAGGACATTGATGCCCTCAATGCTGAAACAAGATTTGAAACAAAATTGTGCAGACTGGACCTGTCTGGCAAAATCTGGGCCAGAACATTGTAATTTTTTATGTTATAGGACCAAGTGTCCAACAAAAATGTGAACTGCTTATTTTCCTTTTTTAAAATCTGAGATCGGTTAAATTGAAATGATTACAATGATGATATTTGTTGGTTTTTGTTACTACACTACCGTCATTGTCTGAATATAAGCCGCACTTTTTTCCAGAATTTGGCAGTAAAAAGTTGGGGGTGCGGCTAATACACAGGTTTAGCTGCTTGTACATTGCATTAAGCCATTTTTATTGGTTCCATCAGGTTTAGGAGGGTGCGGCTTATACATGAATGCGGCTTATATTAGAACAATGACGGTATTGGTTTGTTAACTGATTTGAGTGCAACTCTTTATGCCTAAAACTTCATTGGGGCATAAAAAGAAATGAAAACATTCTGACAGGAAGAAAATGTTTCTACACAACTAACTTTTAAGTCTTTATCATGAAGTTTGTCACATTAGCATAGTTTCAGTAAATAAGAAATGTTAGAATGCATAGTTAAACCCTTTCCTTGATATATACACATTTTTACGCATGTGCGACCAGTGTAGATCCAGATCAGCCGGCACATCCGTGCCGTCTGATCAGGATCTGCACTGTTCACATTTTGGTCAGAAATAACCTAATGAATAAATAAAAAAGCGAACAGTTTAGATCCTGATCAGACGGCACAGATCTGGATCTAAACTGTTTGCCCTAGCAATAAAGGTGTATCTATACAGGAAAGGGTTAAACTTGATTTATTTTCAAACTGGCATTTACTTACTCTGGGTGAAGTAAGGATCTGATGTAGATACTTCCATGTATGTCCAGGTTGTGTCAGCCTGAAAAACAAAAGTGTTTTATATGGCATATAAACCAACATTTGTAAACAAAGTTATTACATATTGTTCCAAGATTGACTACTCTTACATGCTTATTCATTCACTATAATAATGTATTGGTTATCTTTCTTACATCATTGTTTATATAGAGGATACAACATGAGTGGTCATTTTATACTGAAATTATTAAACGAGTCATCTAAATCGATATAAAACGAGGCTTTTGCCGAGTTTTATATCGATTTAGATGACGAGTTTAATAATTTCAGTATAAAATGAACACGAATGATGTATTCTATTTATCACATACCCTGAAAAAACAAGCAAAATCCATGAATTGTTCCTTTCTATCGCCTAGTAGAGCGAAATCAAAACGTGTGTAATTCGGTCGTATTGGGTGATACATAAGCTAGTCCCCAAAGAATTTATTCTACCGTTTAACCATTTGCCAAAATAAGTAAACATAAAAAAATAAAATTAACTGCGCTAGAGTCTAGACATTAAAAGAACCTACCAGTTATAGGCTTCTGAAGTTGTGTTTTATTAAATAAATCGATCTATGTATGACGTCATTTGTGTAAACTTTCAAAGCGGCATATGACAACATTGAAATTTGCTGGATATAAACTCATAATTTGGATTGAAAATGTGGTTCTGGTGTTTTTATTTTGTTTCTGGGATGTTGTAAGATCACACCGACGATGTTCTGAAAATGATGTCAGCGTCTGGGTCATTTTGTTTTCGATTTAAACGAAATGAAAATGTCTTTGTTGCTGTTGTTGAATTTCATCATGGACTTTCCTATTGCTATCTTACGGAGTAAACAAGTGTCAGAAAGTTATATTTTCCGTGGATATTATCAATATAAGGGATGCTTAACTTCCTTATAGAAGTTGATTGCTTGCCTGAAGTGGTCAGGTTTTAAAAGTAAGTCATTTTCATAAATTTGTTTTGATCGCTGATAACGCGGATGAATAGTGATTCGGCCGCGATATATAACTAGTTATATATCGAAAATATATAACGGGTGTTATTACACTCCCACACCGGAAGGTATGTGATAAATATATTTATAATATATATAACATGCATGCTTGATAGTTTAACAGTCAGTCTCCGAGTCGCAATTGTAGAATAAACATCATTAAATAATCTGTGATACTATCGGTCATTATACTCCAGTACATTTACAAACCCAATGAACAGAACACATAATAAAACTTTTAACAAAAAAGCTAAGCTGTGTGATTCCAACAGCAAGCTGGATGTGTTTCTAAGACCAGCATACTTGGTTATTTTTTTCTTATTCCTTTACAAATCACAAACTGGGAACCAAACCAAGTCTCCCTCAAGCCACCCAAAATGAAACCTCGTAAGTTTTCTACAGTGGTATATTTTCCACTCATCCCAATATTTAACCATTTACACTAAGGAATGTTGCTGTTATCAATGGTAAACAGTGAAGATCCGGATCAGCTAGCACATCAATGTAATATGATCAGAATCTGTTCACTTTAAAATTGATAAAGTTATTATTGACCAAGAAAAGAACAGTGTAGATTCTGATCGGACAGCACAGGTGTGCTGACTGATCTGGATCTACACTGTTAACCCATGTGATAAATGGTGTATATTATTGGATTATGGATAATTTCAAATCGGCAACTTGAGTGTGGTTATAAATAAGTCCTCACATCTGTACAGCATCCTTTAAAATCTGAAGTAATCATTAGTTTATTGACCAAGAAGCAAACAGTGAGATCCAGTTCTGATGGTCTGATGGCACAGATGTACGGGCAGATTGGACCTTCACTGGATGCCCATGTGATAAAAGGCATATCCATGTTGCAGTGTTAAAGGAATTTCCACTTAAAATAAAAGGAAACAAGAACATGTATGCCCCTCAAATGCCGTCTAGTTATTGATCTGACTATATGTAGTATACGGATTGACAAACGGACGGCCGACATGGGCAAAGCAATATACAGTGAAACCCTGCTATAGCGGACACCTAAGAGACTGAGGGAAAGTGTCCTTAATAGCGGGTTGTCCTTAATTGGGTTTAAATCATGAAGAAGTGCACAGGTCTGTTCTTTAAAAAATTGCCCATAGTAACTTAAACTGTAGTCAAAATATTCACAGTGTGGGACCGGATTGGATATAACCGCGTTTTGAGTCAAAACAAAGTCTTTAAAAGTTACCAGAGGTAAGAAAAAATCGATTTCTCAGCTCGTATGACACTAATCTGACCTGGGTTTGATTTTATGGTTCTCTTACTAAATGCCAGATATCATAAAAGTACAAGTGTCAACCAACAAATCCAGATTTGTTCATCTATTTGTAAAAGTTCACTATTGCTCACGAGAGAAATTGATGCCCAAGTACCGAATGTCTGGTTTCATTGTTAGTTTAGTTCAAAAATAAAAATTCTGAATCGGCAGTTTTCTTTTACTCCTCCTCATGTTCTCACATTCCAATTTTCAGTAAGATCAACCAAAAATTGACTTCTACAGCGACAAAAAATGCACACGCTTAGTGTACTGGGTATACAAAATCTTTTCTCAAAAGTGTACTGGGTATACTGAGCAACTGTACTGAGTATACATTATAACAAGAGCCAGTCGGAAACGACTGCACGCTCGACTATTCGAAGTCAGACATATTCAAGCACATTTTAAAATGGGCTTCATTTAAACTGGGGAGTGATTCAGGAGTTTATGACACCCAACACACACACATGAACAAAAGTTTCTTAATCCAAGTTAGGAAATCAATAAATTACACTTAATTTATTATTGTAGTTTTTTTAAGGGGTTTACACAACCCAGCCCATACACCTCTGATCCCACACCCATCAACCCACTATCCCTGCCCACCTATAGTGATGTGGTGAGGTGTGGTGTAGTATAGTATGGTATGTTATACTGGTTGCTGTTGTTGGTGGTGTTGGTGTTGTTGCTGTTGTTTGTATTGTTGTTGGTGTTGGTAGTGATGGTGTTGTTGTTGTTGTTGGTGGTGGTGTTGTTGATGGTGTTGTTGTTGGTGTTGATGTTGGTGTTGTTGTCAGTGTTGTTGTTGGTGTTGTTGGTTGTTGGTGTTGTTGATGCTGTTGGTGATGCTGTTGGTGGTGTTGTTGTTGGTGGTGTTGTTGGTGTTGTTGATGGTGGTGTTGTTGTTGGTGGTAGTGTAGACGGTGTTGTTGGTGGTGGTGTTGTTGTTGTTATTTGTGTTATTGTTGGTTGTGTTGTTGTTGTTGGTGGTGGTGGTGGTAGTGATGTTGTTGTTGTTGGTGGTGGTGGTGGTGTTGGTGTTGTTGTTGATGTTGTTGGTGGTGGTGGTGTTGTTGGTGTTGTTGTTGGTGTTGATGTTGGTGTTGTTGTCAGTGTTGGTGTTGGTGTTGTTGGTTGTTGGTGTTGTTGATGCTGTTGGTGATGCTGTTGGTGGTGTTGTTGTTGGTGGTGTTGTTGGTGTTGTTGATGGTGGTGTTGTTGTTGGTGGTGGTGTTGACGGTGTTGTTGGTGGTGGTGTTGTTGTTGTTATTTGTGTTATTGTTGGTTGTGTTGTTGTTGTTGGTGGTGGTGGTGGTAGTGATGTTGTTGTTGTTGGTGGTGGTGGTGGTGTTGGTGTTGTTGTTGATGTTGTTGGTTGTTGGTGTTGTTGATGCTATTGTTGGTGTTGATGTTGTTGTTGGTGGTGGTGTTGACGGTGTTGTTGGTGGTGTTGTTGTTGGTGGTGTTGTTGTTATTTGTGTTATTGTTGGTTGTGTTGTTGTTGTTGGTGGTGGCGTTGTTGTTGTTGTTGTTGTTGTTGTTTATGGTGGTGGTGGGGGTGTAGGTGGTGTGGTGTGTTGGGGGGTGGTGGTGGTGTTGTTGTTGGTGGTGGTATGTGGTGGTGGTGTGGTGTGGTGGGTGGTGGTGGTGTGGTGTGATAGTGTTGTTATGTGGTGGTGGTGGGGGTGGTGTGGTGGGGGTGGTGTTGGGGGTGGTTGTATGTGGTGGTGGTGGGTGGTGGGTGGTGGTGGTGGTATTGTGGTATGGTGTGGTGTGGTGTGGTGTGTTGGGGTGTGGTATGGTATGGTATGGTATGGTATGGTATGGTATGGTATGGTATGGTATGGTATGGTATGGTATGGTATGGTATGGTATGGTATGGTATGGTATGGTATGGTATGGTATTAGTATAGTATAGTGTAGTATAGTATAACCACTCAACACTTTCAACCAAAGTATGTTAAGTACATCTGTTTTAAACCTTTTCTATACCATTACCTATGAAAAACACTAACATTGAAACTTTAACCATAATTTCTAAGTCTTAATTCTAATTTCTAAGCGAAGAAGGACAAAAATAATAAAAAAGCAAGGATGAGTTATGTTCCTTTGAACATCAACCGGATGTATGATAAAATTAAGGTATACAAAGTTTTAAAGTTGTGGTTTTAATAGAATAAAAGTTATGAGGTTTCACCAGCTTGCACGCAAACTTTAACCTTAATTTCTTAGTCTAAAAAGGGCAATAGTTTGATATAAATCAAAGAAAGAGTTATGGTTCTTGGTATACATAGTCAGGGTCATGATAGTGAACAAGTTTCAAAGCTATAGTACAAGAAGTATGAAAGTAACTAGCTTGCATGCAAACTTTAACCAGAAATTCTAAGTAAAAAAGGGCAATAATTTGATAAAAATCAAAGAAAGAGTTATGGTTCTTGGCATACATAGTCATGATGGTGAACAAGTGTCTTTAGTTTCAAAGCTATAGTACAAGAAGTAAGAAAGTAACTAGCTAATGCAAGCAAACTTTAAACAGAAATTATAAGTTGAAAAAGGGCCATAATTTGATTAAAAATTAAAGAAAGAGTTATGGTTCTTGGCAAACATAGTCGGGGTCATGATGGTAAACAAGTGTTGAAAGTTTCAAAGCTATAGTACAAGAAGTATGAAAGTAACTAGCTTGCACGCAAACTTAAACCTGAAATTCTAAGTCAAAAAAGGACCATAATTTGAACAAAATGGAAGTTAGAGTTATGGTTCTTGGCATACACACTCGGGATATAATAATGAACAAGTGTTGAAAGTTTCAAAGCTGTAGTACAAGTAGTATGGAAGTTATTGGTTTGTACAATAGCTTGCATGCAAACTTTAACCTGAAATTCTAAGTCGAAAAAGGGCCATAATTTGATCAACATTAAAGTTAGAGTTATGGTTCTTGGCATACACACTCGGGACATGATGATGAACAAGTGTGCCAAGTTTCAAAGCAGTAGTATAAGTATCATTTAAGTTATGAGTTTGTACAGTAACTTGCATGCAAATTTTAACCTGAAATTCAAAGTCGAAAAAGGGCCATAATTTGATCAAAATGAAAGTTTGAGTTATGGTTCTTGGCATACACACTCGGGACATGATGATGAACAAGTGTGCCAAGTTTCAAAGCTGTAATATAAGTATTATTGAAGTTATGAGTTTGTACAGTAGCTTGCACGCAAACTTTAACCTGAAATTCTAAGACGAAAAAGGGCCATAATTTGATCAACATTAAAGTTAGAGTTATGGTTCTTGGCATACACACTCGGGACATGATGATGAACAAGTGTGCCAAGTTTCAAAGCTGTAGCTGTAGTAGTTTTTAAGATATAGGTATGTTGCACGCAAACTTTAACCAAAGCGGGACGGCGACGCTGACACCGACGCCGACGCCCAAGTGAGTAGAATAGCTCGACATATTCTTCGAAAAGTCGAGCTAAAAATGAGGAATGACATTGCTAACATACCATAATGACATTCATTATCATTATAATCGTCGTCGTCATCACGTCATCATAATCATCAACATCAATTACAGTATCGTTTGATTTTCAGAAAGATTTGGAACATGCGGAAAGAGTTGTGTCAGATATTGAGTAAGTATTTTGTTTGTTACGAATGTATAATGTAGGTAAGCATATATGCAAGAATAAATAACACATTGCAATTAATTTTTCTGTAAAGGTGGGAAATACACCACATAAATACTTACATTTATGCATTTAGGCTTATAGTTTGATATTATTAAGTTATACTCAAGTCGTTTGTCATGGTTACACAATGGACACACACGCTTATTTTTCAAGATGCTGATATAAAAGTTAAATATGTAGATTGTAATATGTAAATATGCTAGAAGTGATAATCGTGCTATGAGTCAGTAAATGCAATGATTTGAGAGTGTTTCATTCTTATACCTCTGCTGCGAGCTTCTTTAACACCAGGCTTTTAGGCTAGCTATGTGAATATTATGAACAAATTAATGGAAAAGAAAAAGGAAAGAAGTGATTTTAAATTTGGAATATTTTACGGGTATCTACAATTTGTTCTTATTTTAATGATGAATGTGATTAAACCAATGATAACAATTGAAAATCTAAAAACAAAATCGCAGGGCCATTATCCATAACGGCCCTGCCTCTCATAAGTTAATGCCCTGCGACCTTGAATTACGCTTCCAGTCGTAACGTAAATGTTACTATTTAAAGTAACACATGTAATAAGTAAATTTTAATAGTTTATTCATTAAAATAATATAAAAGCTAAATGTGTTTTAAATGGCATATAAACCAACATTTGTAAAATTTAATCATGTTTCGTGTGCAATGATTATTAATGGGAAGACAGCGCTAAAGTTTTCTAAAAGTACACTATAGGAACAAATTACAAATTGCATATTATTTCATTTTATTCACTGGCGCCCTAAGCGATATCCATTTTGAAAGTACGATAGATAACTACACCCCCATGGGGATATAGAAGTGAGCCCGTCAGTCGATCACATGGTTTCCGGATGATAGCTCTATATACCTTCATCAAATCAACAAGTAAAGTCCGTGTTTGGGTTCAGAAAACTAATCTTACCAATAAGGGCAACTGATTGTAAAATGATTTGTTACATAGGTGTAACATAATAACATAGAGATCACGGTTAAATTGGACTTCATATCATTAATATTTAACATAGTTATGGCCCCTTTCCTATTTTTAAAAACCTTAAAATGGTTTCCAGATTATACCCTTTTAAAGTGGCAATGAGTTGTAATAATTTTAGGTACACTGATGTAACATCATTTAGCATATGGTGATTATCGATTTAGAGAATGAATCAAATTTATTTATCATATTTTATGTACTGAGTGGAAAAACGTTTTTTTTTTTGTTTTTTTTTTCAAAAGCAAAATCTTAATATTAACTCACTTATTCTTGTCATATCAAAGACTTTAATTGAATCATGTTTTAATTATCATAATTACCAGTATCAAAAACAGTATCAAAAACGTCTCAAACGTTGACTTATGTTGTGAGTTTTTCAGTTATACTCAGTACAGTAATCTTCAAAGTACTCGGTATACCCAGTACACTACAATAATATACCCAGTACACTAGACGCGTGCATTTTTTGTCTCTGTAGACATCAATTTTTTGTCGATCTTGCTAAAAATTGAAATGTGAGTACAGGAGGAGAATTATAAGCAAACTGCTGATTCAGAATTCATTTTTGGACCAAACTAATAATGAAACTAGATTTTGGTACTTGGGCATCAATTTTTTCCTGTGAGCAACTGTGAACTTTTACATAGACTACAGTTGTCCAGGCAGTAACGGATTTCAGGGTATAGCGGATAGCGTGTCCGTTTCTTGCTCTTTTCCATTTTATTTTATATTTAGAAAAATAAACAATTACCCCGTCATGAAGAGTGAACTATCCCCTTCACGTACATGTATATTTTCTGGATTTTGACTTTTGCATGGAGTGTATATAATGCAACAAATGGAACGGGTAAATCGGAAGTTTACAACAACACGATGCTTTTACACGATTAACAAAAAAGAAAGACAAAGTTTCACAACAATAGCCGGTAAAGTATCACTTTTTGGGATTTGGTTTGTGTATAAATAAACCTTCTATCATTATCATAAAGCATTTGTTTACAATTTCTACAGTGTCAGCGAACAGAGGTATAAATTATCACCACGTGCTTCAGGTAGTAACGGATTGCGTACATGTGCATACGTGGGGTCATCTCAAAGTAGACATGATCTGTCAAATTGCTGTTAAAGTTAGGTTTAAAAGGGAGATATGATATTTTGTAATGATAAATGTGTGTTAAAATGTAGATAGGATACCTTAAGTACTTTATTAGTTTATTAATATTGATACTAGGGCGGATCCAGTTTTGGTTATGTGTTTAATAACAAGATGTTTAATTATGTGGGGGTTTTTTTTTATAAAAAAAAGGTCTGTGAAAATTCATAAAGGTAGAATAATTGTCTGAAAATATTGTCTGTTTGAGTTGTATTTTAAACACTCTTTCAGGTATCAGCAAGTGAACCAGGCTCATCTTCAGGTTCCGTAATCAATGAATTCTCATCGGCCACCAGCACGGCAATTATTACATTAGATTCTGTAATCAAAGGGTATCATGCTTTCAAGATAAGACCTCCCGATACTACCCCAAAAACAAAATTAATGGTTGACTAGGAGTACACTTATATTTCAGACAATGATGCCTGTCTTGTATGGGTACCAGAGCTATCAGCATTTGACCAGAAATTTCATAAAATGGTGACTGATAAGCAAAGAAATTTACTACTGTCAGATATTGCCGGGTTACCGATTGGCCATGTGCCACGTATTTTGGCCAGTTGCTTCCGTACTGTCCTTGACAAAGGAGGAAGAGGAAGATTCTATGCTACTGCAACTGGTGATCCAGTTCCCAGTTTTTCTCCTTGGCCAGCACCGAATGAAAAGGGTGGCGGAGTTGTGATTCCATGTTTTTATACTTTAGTTGTTAAAGACTTGAAGAAAACTGTTAAGATTTTTTCTTAGACACTATTCTTTATGCCAGAAGGAAGTGTAAAGCACATAAAGAACCAGTAATTATTATAATATGTGAATGGTCAGGTTATGTGTTTAAAGACAAAATACATGATCTAGTCAGGATAGTTTCCATTACATTTAGCATTAAGTCTTTAGTGTGTTAGAAGAATGTTATCTTTGTCTACACATAGTTCCAGTTAAAATTTTACTTTTTTATTTTTCTTGATCTAGTCAGTAGATCTTTATTACATGTTCTCATTACTATTTCTCAGGTTAACATTTTTAAAACCTTAATTCAAAGATATCTCAGTTTTTGCATATGTGTTGTTATATGTTGTTTTGTTATTGGCCACCATGTTATTTTATTATGATCAGTATATATGCAACTTTTATATGAAAACAAATTAACTAAATGTTTATACAGTTTGATGTGATTATACTGTTAATTCCATTTAATTTCTCTGTGATTTGTTTGATTTTAAAATGCCAATAATTTTTCTTAATAAAGAATTTAATGACATATTGTGTTAGGATTTTCTTCTGTTACTGTTAACAAATGGTTTTGGGTTTAATTTAGATCAGAGGGGAATTTTTTTATTTGATAAACCTTTGAATGTGTTTCAATACATGTTCATCAACAATACCAACAATACACAATGTTTGAGCTGGGTTGAGACGCCCCCCAGTGAGCTTCGTTTACCTATCCCATACTGCCCGAAGCTATCCGCTACTGGCTGATTCGATGAGGTACTATAAACAAAGATTAGTGCGTGACAGATCCGGCAGAATGTTTAAAAATGACCTGTTTTGAAGTGTGTACACTTTTCTCTGTCGGAAAGTATCGATTTGTTGGTGAAATTTCTACTTTTAAAAACCTGTGCAGCGGTAATCTGCTTAGCTATCCGTTACTGCCTGAACAACTGTAGTTGAACAAATATTGATATTTTGGTTGATACTAAGTCTTGTACTTTTATGATATCTGGCCTTTAGTAAGGGAAGCATAAAATCAAACCCAGGTCAGATTAGTGTCATATGAGCTGAGAAATCGAATTTTCTTACTTCTGTTAACTTTTTAAAACTTTGTTTTGACTCAAAAACACATAAATATAATCTGGTGTCAGGTCCCATACCTGATATTTGTGGTAAAATCGGGATGGGACAGGATTTGCTTGAGAGAAATCAATAATATCAAGGTTAGAAAGGTATGGATTACCAGTACTATAGTCAGGGTAAAACCCACCTGACATCATGACATGTTAACCTTCTGTCATGTTCATATAGCTGTTAAACTTTTACACCATGAATAGGTTTCTTATCATTTGGGTAACTAGTATAGATCTAGATCAGCTGGCAAATCAAGTATGTCTGATCTGGATCACCACTGTTTGCTTCTTGATCAGAAATATAAGTGAAAAATGTAGATCCAGATCAGACTGATAATATGTGTAAGCTAGCTGATCTGGATCTACACTGTGATAAAAGGAGTATCCATGAAGTCAAGGGTTAATCATAGGATAACATATATCTTGCTTTTTTCTATTTTCAATTTATCCATTTCTCAATGGATACACCTTACATCAAGTTGGTGACCAGTTTAAATCCAGATCACTAGGCACATCTGAGCCACCTGATCTGGATCTACAATGTTCATCTCTTGGTCAGAAATAACCTAATAAATTCAAATGTGAACACTGTTGGATCCAAACAGCAACTACCCTGACATATTCCCCTAAATGAAAGTTTTTTTCCCGATTTCCAAAGGGGTACGTAAGCTTTAGATATGCCTTTATTGTGTGGTTGACCAGTGTGGGTCATGATCAGAAGGCACATCTGCAGTGGCTGATCTGAATTTACACTCGTGCCTCATGCATTAAAACATGTATATATGGAGTATGTTAAAACAACCTTCTGCCACAGCCAACAGTTGGGCACCAAATGTCACAAGATGATGTGAGAAACAATCTAGAGCCAGACCAGGACTTGAACACGACGCTCCTAGCTAACAGGGCCAGTGCTCTTCCGACCCCATTGCTTACACTTACTTTTTAGAAGTGACTAGATTGACAACTACTATGGATAAAATTTATATAACTAGAACTGCGTTATCTTTCGGGTTCATTGTTAAAACAAAAATCCATATATGAAAAGTGGCATAAGTCCGTCAAATGTGACCCTGACTTAAATATTTTGCATCATCATATAACCATGTTGTCAAAATCAACATAATGTGTAAGTTTAGTGAAGAAAAATTTAGAATGGCAAAGTTATAGCCAATGTTAAGTTTTAAAGCTAAAAGCATAATAAATTAAGGTTAATTATGTACCTTTCCCACCAAAAGCAGCATGTTTGTGTCCTCGTCCAACAAAGGCATCAGAACTCTAAAAAAAAATAAAACATTGTTACAAACATACCACTATCCATAACAAATACAAGATGCCTGCTGGCAGCATGTCAAGCCCTGTTGACCCCTAACTGTGATCTTGACCTTTGAGAAGGGAACTTGCGGTTTGCGCAGGACATCCCTTCTCACTGAGATTAACATTCATGCCAAATATAAAGAAGATTACTTAATGCATGCTAAAGTTATGGAACAGATAAATCCAGACAGACCCATGCATGCATTAATGCACACACATAAACCAAACCAGCATTATTAGACCTTGAGCTGCCATTAGACCCCCCTCCCCCCCCCCCCCCCCCCTTGGGGAATTTTGAAGGGTATGTTTTTCTGAAAGCCTATACCATTCTACGCATTTTGCAATTTGTTTGCACTCTGGCGAGTGGGGCGTTTTTCCGTAACGCCTGTTTGAATATGTTACCTTTGAAAAAAGTTTGTGTACAAATGAAATATTTGACAATTATAAAAGTTCTAAAATAAACCTTTTTTTTCTACACCTGGAAGCTCTTATCTACATAACTAATCCAATAAAACATCTGTAACCTAAGGTATTGGTCTAAAATAGTGATTAAATTATGTTACTTAACATAAAAACCTAGTAAAATAAGATGCATGAAACATTTCTTACGTGCAGTAGCAAGTAATTTGTGCTTATAAGTAAAATATAGTAAGAAAAATGAGAATTCAGGACAAATGTAATAAAGTGATATACTTTGGAACATAAGCCCGTAACGCTATATTGAAATATGTTACCGAAAGAAAAGAAAATGAGAAAACAGGCCATAAATGTATTAGACCTTGAGCTACCAATAGACCCCCTCCCCCCTGGAGGAATTTTGAAGGGTATGTTTTTCTGAAAGCCTATCCCATTCTTCGCATTTTGCAATTTGTTTGCTTTCTGGCCAGTGGGGCGTTTTACCGTAACGCCTGTTTGAATATGTGACCTTTAAGAAAATTTTATGCTATAGAGAAGTAATTGGCAATTATAAAAGTTCTGAAATAAACCTATTTTTTCTACACCAGGAAGATGGGTTTTTTTTAATTTTAATGCAATAAAACATCTTCAACCTAAGGTATAGGTCTATAAATAGTCATTAAGATATGTTACTTAACATCAAAACCTAGTTTAAAAAGTTGTATGAAACATTTCTTACTTTCATTAGCAAGTAATTTCTGTTTTATTTGTTAAATTTATTAATATAAATAAGAATGCAGTATTTAAATGTAATAAAGTCACATTGAGACACACTTCTTATTTAATGTATGTAAATAAATACATATATTTGTAAATTCCAAAAACCAAAATATCTGAAAAAAAATGAAAAAAACATCTCAAAGATAGCATATAAATTATCTATAAATAAAACATATTTTAAAGAAATAAACTTTGAAAGACTTATTGTGTGATTAAAAGGTAAACTGTGTTATACACTTTGTTAATAATATCCATACCTTTAGTCTTATATGTGACTTTAGTATTATGTTATATCATATACTTATGCCTATGGTTAATAAATTTGAAGTTTTGGTGTAATTGTTTTTGTTTAAATACACCTCATCATGAGTTTTAACGATTAGTTAGCTTTATATCATCATAAAAATAAATACCATATCATAAATCACCATTTTTAAATATGTTACGCAAAAGAGCGCATTTTAGTTACCAACCTTCCTGCACTTTATGTATCATGTATTAAAATCATTAATATATTTTAAGAATTATGTTACAAAAGGAAATTAAGGTATTGATGCTGGTGATATTAAACAGTAATATATTTTTAATTTAAATATTGTTAAACTTTAGAAGTTAATGATCTGTGTAATGCTCAATATGTCTTGAAATAAATGTGTATGATGTAAATGGTTCAAGTTCGTCCTATTTTAAATCTTTTTAAATTAAATTATGGGCTGTTGCATCCAGTCTAAAGCTAAGTCCAGATACTCTCTATTGAGACAGATAACATTAATTAATAAAATGTAGAAAAGAAAGAATAGACAAAATTAACAATTTTTATCATGTTATTGTTCTATTTATGTCTTTTATCATCCTATAATATGTTACCAATTTTTACTTTAATATTCAGCAAAATTAATAAGAAAAGAAAATCAAGAAACTGCAAATAATTAGTTAACATTTTGATAAATATTTTTTATATAATATTATATTATGTTGATCTATAAAAATTTAAAAGCTACTTAATTTAAACTTTACACAAATTAGCTGATTAAATTATCTGATGTTAGAAATGTTTTAAAAGTAGTTTTATTCATCTAAAATACTAAGGTTCAGTGTAGAATTTGTAAAACATTGAAACAGCATGAGCATTATATAGAAATTTTTAACTCAAGTAAAAGAATTTTTACCTAAAAAAATTATATGCATAAGTCAAAGTTAACTTGCGTATTAGCTTACCATCACCTGCATAACACAGACTGTCTTTCAAATTAAGATGTTTCTCTTTAACAATTATTTGTCTTTAAGAAAAATAACATTCTACAAAGATCTTACGGAATTCTTAACAAATTCTTAAGTTTTCTTTGAACAATGGAAAAAATAATGTTTCATTTAGGACAATTTATTTTTCTTATTTCACATGTTTTATTTAACAGCACTGTCAGTTATTATTGCTCTAAAAGACCAGAACTGGTGCTTTCAACCTTGTTTTTAGTAAATATAGTTTATAGAAAGTTCATATTCACATTATGAATGACTCTACGGTAATCTAGTAACAAACTACCGGGTATAACACGGTTTAGAAATTTATTTTCTTTATTCTAAGTGATCTTTCTAAAAAACATTATGTAAATAATTAGGTAACATATAATTATTTTTAATTAGTTTTGTTTGTAACACTTTTCATAGCAATATTTTTATCTCTTGTCTGTTTACTTTCTTGTAACCAATTCTAAAAAAATATTTTTTTAGAATTTAATTCATTAATGCATTGTACTTTGTCAATATTGTAACTTCAGAATTATATGTTACGGAGATTTGAAGGTTTAAAATAGACTAGCTTAAACACTTTAACATTTTAACCACATAACATAACATATTATACACTGTAAACTTCTTACTATTATTATTTTATAGTTTCATCTAAAATGATTGCATAGTTGTGATACAGTTTTGTAAATGTGTTCAGTTCTTTGTACAATAAAGTCAGTTTTAGAGAAAATACTTCATTCAATCAGTAATATTAGTTAAAAAACGACTGTGAATGTAATTAGAAATCTACACAGGGCTAACAAACATCAGGACATTGCACAGAGCACACATAGTTAATTTCTTCAAATAGATATCAGCTGACACCATTAAAAACAAATAAAAACAAGGAAAAATGCCTTATTTTAATAAGTAACATATGTTATGTATGTTGAAAATTTGAAGTCATGCAAGTTTCAAGAACACTTACATTTATAAAGCTCAATAATTTAATTAAACTCTATATTTTATGCTTGTTTATCCCAAAACATGAATATAATGTTTGAATTAGCGATATGGTAACATATAAGATTATGGAAAAATATTACAATTGCCAGTGTGATTTTTATGAAAAACACACTGTTTTATATTGTTTGATCATGCAGCTTTCAAAAACATGTATTATTGCCTAAGTTTGATTACAAATAAAAATCCTACAGGTAAGTTTCTGACTTAAATTTCATCTTTTTAGGGTTATGTATGTTATACACTAAATATGTTACCTAAGTGCAAAAATTTTGAAATGAAAACTACATCAATCAACAGATAACACTTCATCCTTATATAAAAATATAAGTTTTATTAAATCGTATCTGGAATAGAGCAGAATTAAAGGTTCAAAATCCATATATTTTTTCTACAAATTTTAGGGGTAACATATTAAAACCTCCGTAACACCCTTATGCCCCACTCGCCAGAGTGCAAACAAACTGCAAAATATCCAGGACATAACAGGCTTTCAGAAAAATCATGTCTACAAAATTCCCTAAGGGGGGGGGGAGCAAACATGTTCCTGGCCACCGGCCTATATGACAAGTAAGTCAAGCTTACCGCAAGCGGGCCGGACAAAAAAAAGGATTTACTCAACATAGTATGGGTTTCATCACATGTACAACCAGTGTAAATCCAGATCTGACAGCACATCAATGCCATCTGATAGGGATAGTACACTGTTCCTTTCTTGGTTAGAAATAACATAATAAATTAGAAAGTTAAATAATCCAGCAATCTAGATCATGATCAGAAAGCAAAGATGCCCGAAGTGTTATAGCGATATTAAAGTATTGTGCATGTGTATCATTCAATTTATAAATTTGTCACTACATTGGTCGCATATGCAATAAAATGCCTAGATCCCATATGCAACCAGTGAAGATCCAGATCAGCCTGCACATCCATGCCATCTGATCATAATATACATTAGATTCATTAGGTTAATTCAGTACCACAGGCAAACTGTGTAGATCCTGACCAGTCAGCCTGAACTAGATCTAGATCTACACTGGTATACAGTGAAACCTGCCTTAGCAGCCACCTGCGAATAGCAACCACATGTCTTAAACAGCCAGTTTGAATATGCCCTTAACTGACATTTTGTTCTTATTTTAACCTGTCTTTAACAGCCACCTGTGTAGAGCAGCCATTTTGTCACTCCCTTGGGTGGCTGCAAAAGACAGGTTTAACTGTACGCCATATTTACTTAGTTAAGGGTTAATATATAGACAGAAAGAGTTTCTTTTAAATAAAAAGTGTAAATGTTGTGAACGAGGCCTTTAAGTAATCAAACACTTCGTAAAACTAATCAGACAATGATGATGTAAATTTTGATACACTCTTTTTTAGCATCTTACTGTGACTGATATTACAATGAACCTGAAATGATGCGTATCGGCCATCCCACTTAACAATATCTCTGTGCAAAGTCTGGTCACGTGCTATTCTAGAAGGTTTGATTCACTATAAAGTCTGGTCACGTGGTATTCTAGAAGGTTGCGCAACTATTCTAGAAGGTTTCAATTCACTATAAAAACTGTCACACATTGTGCTTCTAACATTATTTGATATGATCTTCACTGAAACGATTACAAATTGTGGTGACTAGTTTTCAACAAGACAACATGGCTGAAGGAGGACACATTAAAAAAGTATGTTTTTTCATTTTAATGAAGGCAATCAGTTCTGGCATTCAATCAGTTCAGGCACACTAAACTTAAAATATCAAAAATTTGTTAAGCAATCATTATGTTCTTAGAAGCCTTAATCTAATTTAGTTGTTCAAATTTAGTAAGGGCTATGCATGCAGAGTTTAAATAAGAATGTTTAGGGACTTCTAAATTAAAATAAGCATAGACACAGTTCACAGGCTATAACAATAAAATTAATAAATGTTGTCGTATGACTAGTTGTATAACACATAACTGAGGGCCGCAAGGCAGAAATGTTCGTTATGGTCATTATTTCACAAAATGACTTTTTTTTACAAACAAAAAAGAAATTTAATCTCTCATCTTGAATATGGTTTAAATAACAGATTATGTTAATCAATAAAATACTGATGTATTTCCTAATTAAATAACACTCGGTATGGTGTAAGTAAGATAATTTAGTGGGATCAAGTATGTACTCAAGTAACCCTGAAACTATGTTTGTATTGTTTTGTACTAGCCAAGCCATTAAATGTTCAACTTTAGTTGCATGTTTAAACAATTGTTTGCCTCAGTTTACAGTGTTTAAACAATGGATTTTGATTTCATGATACATTTGTTTTAAGAACAAGATCAGCCAGCACATTCATGCAGTCTGATCACAATGTACACTGGTTGCTTTTAGATTCATTAAGTTAATTCAGTACCTGAAGCCAACAGTGTAGATTCTGATCAGACTTCATGGATGTGCTTGCTGATCTTGATCTTCACTGGCTGCTCCGGGGGTAAATGCCATATTAACAGAGTTAAGGGTTAATGTTAGCAGACAGAAAGAGGTTTCTTTAATAAAACTGGGTACATGCTGTGAATGTGGCCTTAAGGTGTTAGACCCATCATTAGCATATTAAAACCAAACAGTAACCATAATTATGTAAGTTATTTAGTTATTAAATGTCTTTAAAAAAGACAATAGGCAAGTTACAGATAATAACAGTTGAGCGATAATGTTTTGTTATTATCTGCCCTTGTTGACATGGTTGTCTTGAGTTATCTCCCTTGGAAACACAAAAATGTTAGTTTCTCCATTTTTCTACGGTAAATATCTGATTTCTTATTAAAATAGAACACAAACTCTGTTAGTTAAGTTTTCTACCAAGAGACTTTCTTGAAAAAATTAATATTTTTAAAGTAATAGCAAAAAATCGATATTTTCCATAGGCTTTAATGTAAATGTTAACACCTATTATCTCCCGTTAAATAAAAATGTCTTGAAAAATTTCTCAGTGAATCATCTTATATTTTGTATGTCTTTAACACTTTAAAGTTACATTGATTTCCTACCATCCAGTGTCAAGATATGAAATATGTCAATGATGGTCCTAAATCCTTAAATCAACCAGAACTTAACCTTTTCCTCCATATATATACACATTTTTATGAATGTGCGACCAGTGTAGATCCAGATCAGCTGGCACATCTGTACCGTCTGATCAGGACCTGCACTGGTTGCATTTTGGTCAGAACTAACGTAAGGATTCATACAACGAACAGTTTAGATCCTGATCAAATGGCATGGATGTGCCAGCTGATCTGGATCTACACTTTATGCCCATCCAATTATGGTGTGTCTATGGAGGAAAGGGTTAAACTAATCAGAAAATCAGAAAATTGTGATGTTAATTTAGATACACTCACTCCTAGGACTTTACAATACAATATATATGTAATATGATGCCACCACTTAAACATTTAGAGGCAAACAAGAATTAAGACAAGGTGCCCTAATACTGACTACACGAATTCAGGTGATGCTCTCCAATACATTAATGACTAATCAGTTCTTGATTTTCTGAAAATCATGATGTAAACCTTTTCAGCTGTTACAGTAACAACACATGTAACATGTTATATGATGATACTGCAATCACTATATCATTTACCATAAAAATCCTTTTAAACACCCAGGGGGAACTTCAATTTCTGAAAAGTGGGGGAGGGGGCGCTTATAATTTATATTAATTAATTATTAGGGGAGAGGCATTTAAAAGAAATTTTAAGATAGAAAGAAACACGAACTTAGATGACAAAATGCTATTTATAGTCTTTTCTACATAGATACACCTTTATTGCTTTATTGCATGGACAAACTGTGTAGATCCAGATCTGCCAGCACATCTGTGCCATCTGATCAGGATCTGCACTGTTCACATTTTAATTCGTTAGGTTATTTCTGACCAAAATGCGACCAGTGCAGATCCTGATCAGATGGCATGGATGTGCCGGATGCTCTGGATCTACACTGGTTGCACATGCATAAAAATGCATATTAATGGAGGAAAGGGTTAAAATCAATCACTTCTGTAATTTTAAAGTTTTCAGAAATATTTATTATTGGACAGAGGTAATTTGGCAATGTTTACATTGGGGTGTTTACATTGGCGTTGCATGTAAACAATTGACATATATAATAATCGTTGTTTACTACAAAGCGTAACGCTCCTAACACTCGCCCCATTAGCCGAGTGGTCTAAGACGCAGTCATTAAAAATACATTGAAATGCAATGGTATAAACGGTACGATAGGTTGTAGGTTCCAAACATGTTTTTAATAACTTTTTAAAACTGTCTACACAATAATTATTTCCTCGAGATCCTCGAGATAATCGATGTGATAAAATAAATTGCAGCAAAAAATATAACATACGAAATAACTGCAATAAAACTTAAACAAGAGGGTCCATAGGACCCTGGGTCGCTCACCTGTCAACAACTGCTCAATGGTTGCAAGAGTTGTGTGCAAGTTTGGTAAAATCAAGTCAAAAATTTAAAAAACAAGAAGATTTTTAAAGTTTTTCCTATATAAGTCTATGTAAAATAAAGTGACCCCTGGGGCGGGGCCAATTTTGACCCCAGGGAAATAATTTGAACAATCTTTGTAGAGTTCCACTAGAGGGTGCTAAATGCCAAATATCTAAGCTCTAGGCCTTGTGGTTTCAGACAAGAAGATTTTTTAAGTTTTTCCTATATAAGTCTATGCAAAATGAAGTGACCCCTGGGGGCGGGGCCAATTTTTGACCCCAGGGAAATAATTTGAACAATCTTTGTAGAGTTCCACTAGAGGATGCTAAATGCCAAATATCTAAGCTCTAGGCCTTGTGGTTTCAGACAAGAAGATTTTTAAAGTTTTTCCTATATAAGTCTATGTCAAATGAAGTGACCCCTGGGGCGGGGCCAATTTTGACCCCAGCGAAATAATTTGAACAATCCTTGTAGAGTTCCACTAGAGGTTGCTAAATGCCAAATATCTAAGCTCTAGGCCTTGTGGTTTCAGACAAGAAGATTTTTAAAGTTTTTCCTATATAAGTCTATGCAAAATGAAGTGACCCCTGGGGCGGGGCCAATTTTGACCCCAGGGAAATAATTTGAACAAACTGTAGAGTTCCACTAGAGGATGCTAAATGCCAAATATCTAAGCTCTAGGCCTTGTGGTTTCAGACAAAAAGATTTTTAAAGTTTTTCCTATATAAGTCTATGTAAAATGAAGTGACCCCTGGAGCGGGGCCAATTTTGACCCCAGGGCTATAATTTGAACAATCTTGGTAGCTAAAAATAGAAATCGAAATATATCTCTGAATTCCGTGAATGATTCGAACCCGTGTCGAAAAAAAGATGTCATTGCTAACCGGACACGTTAACCACTGCGCTATCGAGGCGATATAATATGCTCCTGCAAAATAATACTGGTAATTCCTAAATTTGCCTAAACCAGTATTTACATTCTATTAATAATTGTAAACATCGCCAATTTACCTCGGTCGACCTATAAATTGATGACAGAATAGACAAACAAACAATACACAGACTGTTTTCACCTCTACTGTCTCAAACATACAAGCTAAAATGATTGTGGGTGTCAGCAACATTGATACATTACTATTGTTATTATTAATCCTTTCCGCCACATATATGCCTTTACTGTGTGGGCAAACAGTGTTCATCTAGATTAGCCAGCATATCTGTGTCGTCAGATCAGGATCTGCATTGTTCACTTCCAGATTTATTAGGGTTTTTTTTACCAAGAAACGACCAGTTTAGATCCTGATCAGACCACATTGACGTGCTGGCTGATCATGATCTACACCTGTTCGCCCATGCAATAAAGGCATATATACAGAGGAGAGGGTTAAAAAATTTAATACTGTTTTTCTACCAATTTTAACCTTTACTCCATAGATATGGCTAATATCAGGTGGTCAAACAGTTTAGATCCTGATCAGCTGGCACATCCTAGGGATCTTATCAGGATCTAAACTGTTCGCTTAAACTTTTAGATTCATTAGGTTCTTTTTGACAATGAGACAAACATTGTAGATCCTGATCAGATGACACAGTTGTGGTGATCTGGATCTAAACTGGTCACCCATGTCAACAAAGGTGTATACGTTGAGTAAAGGATTAAGAACTTTAATCAAATTCATGCGTTAAAAATCCCACTAAACTATGACTGACAAATCAATGCATAAATAGTCTGGTCACCTGCTATTCTAGAAGGTTTTTAATCTTGCGCTATTTTATCATCAGACTGGGAATTACAAACTTTAGTAATCAATTTAACAATTTTATTATGGCTGCAGAAGGACATAAAATATGTAAAGTTCTTTTCATTTTAATACAGTTTTGTGTAAATTTATTAATTATACTTTATACAAATAATTAAATTAATTACATATTATGTATCATTGTTTACTAATCAAAACACAACAGTGCCCAAGAAAATAAAACTAAGATTGGAGACCATTCTCAAATCTCAAGCATCTATTTGTCTGAAATGGCGACTAGTGAGATGAGATGCTTGAGATTTGAGATTGGTCTCCAGATTTAGTTTTTTGGGCACAGATTAAACTGTTCTAGCAGAGCCTGGTGCCATAAATTAAAATTGTAAAATTACTAATAAATGAAAATAAACCAATAAAATAAGACCACTTTTCAGATTCAATAGATCAGGTCACGTATCAGGTTGTGTTAAGTTTTCTTTAAAGGTTTTACAATTTTTGCTTTTTGCCTAAATGCATTTGGAAAGAATAACTGCCCAATGGGTATTTAACCTAGGGCATTTAAAAAGAGGCATTACTGTGACCTAGGCCATAAGATTTAATTTTTGGCTGCATCACAAAAATTGTTTTCATATGCAAAATCTTTTCAATTTTTTATGACTTTGTGAAGATTTTGCAGTGTTAATTATCAGTTTATGGCAAGAAATAAATAAATCTTCAAATTAACAAAACGTCTGCGTAATATCAAAACCTTGTCAACAAAATTTCGCAAAATAGACAAAGTAGCGCAAAATATGTCAAAATCTCACACCTCTATGCCAGTGGAGAAGGTTCATGATAGTCATGTGTTGAAATAACATATTCTGATTGGTGGATATTTCATAAGTTCAAAACCTCGTAGGAGGTTTTGATATTAGGCTGACGAAAAGCTTACAAAAGCTTATTGGTTTCCAACAGTTGTTTGCTTATTAATGTCAACAAAACACTAAAAACTCTGCTATATTTTCATGACTAAGTACAAAACATTTGATGCAATATTCTTTTTTCCAGAAAAGAGAAAATGTATCTGATGAACAATTAATAGAAGTAAGAGGCGTGTCTCCAAAGTGGAGTGATTATAGGCTGGTTATGGGCCCACAAAATACAGATGGTCTTACGCAGAATAGACGAGGTTCTGGCTACACAATTCCGAATCCCAATGATCTAGGCACGAATCTAGATGAATGTGGTATCTATGAGTTTGCACTTTTAGTTAGAGGTGGAACAAAATACTACCCTGTATACTTAGGAAGCACGTGCCGATGTGATAACCAATGTAAAAATGAAAGAAACAAAGACTGTGGTTTAGGAACTAGAATCTTCGAGTATTGTCAAGGTGGAAGTCACAAGTGGATACTTTTCAACAAAGCAATAGAGCATGGTATGAAAATTTATGTAAGGACTAGAAAAGTCAACGTTCATGAAGGATGGGAGATAAAAAAAACAGCAGCTCGAGCAGCAGAAGATGCTTTGCTTCGGGAGTATGATTATGCTTGGAATATCAGACAAAATGGTGCATATCCTGGGACTAACAAACAAAGAGAAAGATCAGTGGTTGGTATAAGAGCAAACCCAATTACACATCCATGTCCATTCTGCATAGCCACTGGATTGTAGAAACTGTTACGTTTGGTGTTGTGAAGCCAAAACATTTTACAAGATTTGACCATAGTATTTAGAAACAACATATAGTAAGTTACCAATAACTAGACAGTAACGTGAAAGACAAGTATATGCAAAATGTTTATTTTATATAACTATGTTTTATGATGTAAAAAAATAAATGTGTGAAAAAAAAAATTTGACTTAATCTATACAAGAAGTGTCACAATGGGACAAAACCAGCTTTTCCATGACCTAGTTTAGACATCAACGTAGAATCCAGTTTACTCTATATATTTGCGTTTAATGCACTTGTGACAAGTGTAGATCCAGATCAGCCAGCACATCTGTGACACTTTCCTATGTTTCTAGAAACCCGTTACTGTGATTTTTGTACATTGGTTCCTGTATGAAGTGTATTTATTTATTCCAATAAGCTGTTTTCTTTACTTCCTCTCCCCGCGGGCAAGTTTACAACGTAACAGCGTTTTGACATATTTTTTACCTAGGCCAATTCACGTGTAAAATATTTCACCCAGTTCAATATTTGATTTAGTCCAGGAGTCAAAACCGAAATTTATCACATATCATGTGATCATGTTTAAGCCAATGAGAAACATCGAACCAATATGATTTAATAATAATGATCAATGATGATCAATAGCACTGACCAATTAAGAAAATTTGTAAACACAATGTTACAGTAAACAAGAAAACCTAAAGTTTTTGGGTATATCTGCATAACATTATTCGGTCAGACTAATTTAGTTAAAACCAGGGATGTCAACAGATTCTGAATTTGGGATCCGGATATCCATTTACTGATCCAAACAGATTTCCAGATACAAACACTTTGTTTATAGTAATATTGGATGTGAGGGTGGCGGGGGGGGTCTGTTAATTAAATAAATGAATCGTCGTTTATAAAGACTGAAATAACTTATTGTTTTCATAGACAGTATCAAATTGTTGTTTCCATAGATATATACACTTCAATATTTTAATAATTTTACTTAAACATGAACAATAAACATTTAAAAATCTCAACAACTATGACTAATTTTAAAAATGTTAAATAAATATTGCAAAAAAAAGGACTTAAAAAAAATTATGTGTGAATGATATTTACATTTGTTGTGATTTAATTATCATTTTACCTTTAATACAAAATGCCCCCAAAAAGCAGAATGTAGAAAGGAAGGCATAACATATGATTTGTTTAGAATGTACTTAGATGTGAATAAGTTAAGTTTGCGAGATAGAATAAAAAGTGAAGATGTGCCAGCTGATCAGGATCTAAACTGTCTGCCCATGCAATTAAAGCCTTATCTATGAAGTAAAGAGATAATACGTAAAAACATACCCGTTATTGTTGTCCCTACTGTCTGTCTTTAAAGCCGCGCTCATGTTCCTACTGTCCCACATCTTCACTTCACGATATCTTCCCTGTAATATATATACATTACTTTTGCCTAAGATCATAAAAATATAGATCCAGATCTGCCTGTACATCTGTGTCATCTGATCAGGATCTGTACTGTTCCCTTCTTGGTCAGAAATATCTTTATGAATCAAAAAGCGAACAGTGAAGCCATATCACATGGATACATTTGGTGTTAAATTTTTCGACATTTACACAGAAATCATGTCATATACTGATGAAATACCAATCAACCTAGTTTTGGGTTGTCCCGGGTAGCTCAATCAGTGGCGTTGTCAGAATTGCAATGCTAGGCGCTGTTGCCGTGACAGTGCGGGTTCGCTCCAAGATAGAGGCAATATCATTTCTTATTATCAACCTTCAAACTTATAAACCCCGAAATTTTGGATAACATGATCATATAATTAAATTCCAGTCATCAATAGACTAAGGTGACTTAAACTGCAAATAAGATGTATAGAAACCAGATAGGTGGGCTTCGGAATGTGTTTTTTGAGTGTCGCCTCGAGAAGAGTGTAAGCCATTTAAGAATTTTGAAAGGCAGCATTAGATACAGAGTACTCTCCAACTTTAGAATCATCACTATTTCTATACTTGCGGACAAAAGTCTTGTCCGGTATGGGCTTCCATAACATCTTTTAAACGCGAGATTTTTCTTCGCACACTCATAAATTTGGTATCGATGGAGAGAGGACATTTATATGCATCCAATTTAAAAAGTATTCTGGAATTTGAGCCAGTACTGCAAGTAGAGTAATGTGTTGCAAATTGTAGACCGGACAAGACTTTTGTCCAAGCATATTAAGTCCCTGGTGTATAGCATCAGTATACTACACTGGCACCTTATTTTGAAGTCTCATTCATTATTTAGAGTAGCAGGATATCAAACACAAATGACTGAGGTATAAATCTGCCCCAGGGTTTGGAAAGAAAGGCTTTCATAAGTGTATTGACTTAAGGGACTCAACTATTAATACACATTATTTTCAATTCTGTAATTCAGTGGTCTCCCCTAGATTGCAGAAGAGTTACATTTTTTATTTAAAGGAAAATAACTATATTTGAACAACTGCTCATCATGTTAAATCAGTACCTTATTTATCACTTAACATTTCCAAACAGTTTGAAGTTTTGAAATATTTGTTCATTTATAGTGTTGTATCCAGGATTTAAAAAGGGCAGGGTGCTGTGAAAAAAGGGCAGGGTGCTGTCAAAAAGGGGCAGGGGCAAATACGTGTTTTTCCCTAGCAAAAGAGCATTTTTCAGCATACTTAAACTTAAGTTGTTGTTGTTGTGGGTTTTTTTTTGGGGGGGGGGGGGGTTGGGGGTGGGGTAGGGCTTGGTGAATAGGTGAATATGCTTTTTGAAACAAATCTGAATCAATGAATAATCATGTGACTAACTCTGACAACAGAACAGCCAGAGTACAATCTTGTTTAAATTGAAAGTGTATCCTTAGTTCTGTCTGTCACTTAGTGATACTTGATGATATTGTAGGTGAGATGTTTGCTAATTTATGTGATAGTCAAAATTTTTAAGTTACTTACAAAAATAATAAAACCTTAGAATAATTGTGGGGAAAAAACGTATCCCAAATTATTGCTGTCCGAAATTGTTTACACTTTCACCGGTTGTAATTTCTAATGGAATCTAGATTGTGCTGCATGATGAATATGAAATTTTATCAAGAGAACTAGATGTTTCCTTGAGTTTTCCATGTAATTTGAGCAGTTTTAAGACATCAGGGTATCAAAATCCAACTTACTAGATAAAAGAAGAATTGGCAAAAAGTCGTACAATTTCCGTTTTGAAAGTGAGAATTTTTTCGTAATTTTTTAAAAGTTCATGTTTTCTATGGCTTCAAACATTAAAATAAAGTTATTTTTGTGTAAACAAGTTTCCTTTCCGAATATGAATGCTTGTTTGAAAGAGTACTTTTTTTAAAAACGAGTGATACCGGCAAATTCAAACTAATGGAACAAGCGAATTACTGTATAGAATTACGATGTTTTTCTTTATTTTCATTTTAAAGTTATCAGATAACCTGGTTTTAATACAAAAAAATACTGTACCAATATGCTAGACAGTTTATTGGAGTATAGAAGCAAGTGATGCAACAATAAATTGACACCAAGGGGGGTCGGTTGGGACGTTTGATACGCCGCATGGGCACATGCTGTTGATTAGGCTAATCAGCTGTTTATGACTAACAAGTGTTTTGACACTGGGTTTCTGTGTATTTGCCACTTGTCCAGATATCGATTAATTAATGACTTGTCTGGGACTAGATTTCAGATGGTCGCTGTTGGGTACATATACACGCATCGCTGCTTTTCTGTTAATTACACAAGGTAACTTGGGAAAACACAGGCATTGAATAAACAAAGGCAGAATTGGTGGTGGTTGACAATAATTATTGAAGGCAAAAGAGCATTTATGGGAAAAGGGCAGAGTGTTTGAGTTTTAGGGCAGAAGGGCGCTCTTCAAAAAGGGCGGGGCGCCACGCCCCGCTATCCCGCTATAGATACAACACTACATTTATCTTTGATTTCTCTTGGCATTCAATTAAAATGGTTTTATTTTGTGAGTGATTGCACTGCCACTGGATAACATAAGTATATGTGATAGTTCTGCATGCAGCTGTCAATATTTGTTAAAGCATCCTTTGGATACCAGAACCTTAAAGCTAGGTGATACAGAACCCATTTCACACCATAAAAACATGCATTACATTCTCACTATACACTGTATTTTGATGCTGTTTTCATTTTCTCACCCTAACAATGAAAGAGATTATTCATTTAACCATTACTTCATATATACAGGTTTTATCAAGTGTGCAACCAGAGTAGGTCCAGATCAGCCGGCACATCCCTGCCAACTTATCAGAATCTACACTGTTCACTTTTTTTTATTCATTATGCTTTTTCTGATCAAGCAGCAAAGATATTAGATATGGAATAAAGGGTTAAACAATTACTTGTAAATATTTATAACATACAGTACTGAAAATCACAAATTAGCAAACAAAACACATTGAAAATGGAGAAGAAACATTTTTGCTAAATTTTGGAACAGAAATGCAATCAAAATGAAATGCAATTGAAATGGGAACACAACAAAGCCCTAAAATTTATTATGCTTGGAACACTTGAAGCAGTAGAAATGGAATGCTAATGCACAGGAAGTGGACTGAAAGCAGAGTGGTAAATGCTTCCAAACGATATGGACATGGAAAGGAGTGGAAACAGGAAAAATGTCAATGTCTTGATTTTCAGTACTTTACATGTACATACCGAGTCAAAACCTGTGGAGATGATGTAGTCTTGGTCTCCAAGAAACAGTGCCCTAGAATCTTTGTTGTTGTCATGAGCTGTACATTCCTACAACATGATAAAATACAGTTAAACATTTCTTTAAAGTTAACACCTAATATCTTCAACAACTAACATCTTCTACAATGAAGTGGTCTAGGGGTAGAGCGTCGGACTCCAGATCCGGAGACTGCGGGATAGAGTCCTATCAGGAATGAGGTTTGTCTGCAGTTTCCTCAATCCGCGTTCGGCGCGAGTACTGGTTGGTTACCCAGGAAGCAGTCATCGAGCTTGATTAATTAGGACTGAAGTCACATAAATTTTTATCAGGGTCTACAGGGAGAACAGTGTAGACCCTGATAAAAATTTATGTGACTTCGGTCCTAATTACCACTCAAAGATGATTACAGCAGACAATTCAAATAAGGTGTGGTAAATACGAAAACATGTATATATGAATATGTAACATGAATACATATGTGCCAACTGTATAAATGTTCAAATCAAACAATTCAGTGAATGACTAAGTAACTCAGATTTATTCTAGACCAACAATACTTCAACAGAGACAGCTACTTCATGTGTAATGCAGTGAGAGGTCTAACATGACAATCAAATGTGTGATTCTTACATGTAATTCTTTGGCAAAATTGCTGAACAAGAAGGGAAAATGCTATTAACATACAAATAATTGACCCCATTGCTTTTATCACATGTGTGACCAGTGTAAATCCAGATCAGCCAGGCGCTGTGCCTTCTGATCTGAATCTATACTGCTTACGTCTTAACATATAATCTAATGTAAACAGTGTAGATCCTGATCTGGATCTACATTGGTGGCCTATGTAATAAAAGTGATATCCATAAAGTAAAAGTTTAACCCTTTCCTCCATAGATACACCTTTATTGTGTGGGTGAACAGTTTAGATCCAGATCAGCCAGCACATTTGTGCTACCTGATCAGGATCTAAACTGTTCACTTTTTGATTCATTAGGTTATTTCTGACCAAATGTGACCAGTGCAGATCCTGATCTGACGGCACAGATGTTCTGGCTGATCTGGATCTACACCGGTAGCACATGTGTAAAAATGCATATATATGGAAGAAAGGGTTATTTGAATAAATGAACATCAGTGTTCTGCCGATTACCTGGACAACTGAGTTGGCTCTCGGGTCAAGGACTCGAATCTTCTTGTCTTTGCATGATGTAATCATGAGGGATCCGTTACCATGCCAACATAAACTCTGGATCTGATCGTCATGACTACTGATATCTGTTGGAAAGAATTTATAGGTTTACTCTTTACTCCATGGGATATTGCTGTTATCCCATGGTTGAACAGTGAAGATCCAGATCAGCCAGTACTTCAATGCCGTCTGATCAGGATCTACACTGTTTGCCTCATAAGATTATTTCTGAATAAAAAGCAACCAGTGTAGATCCAGAACAGATAGCACAAATGTAAAAGGTTAAAATGGCAATGACATGTGAAATGGCATCCTGAACATTGTGCTTTAGGACCTATGATCACAAATCTGAGACAGGAGACCTGTCTCAATTCTCAAGCACATGACTGGTAAAAAATTGCTCAGTCTTGTAAATGACCAATCACATGTTATTGTTTAAAGACTGGTCTACAATCTTGAGTACAGGTCCTTGCTATTTTTAGCAAAACTTCTATATAAATTACATTCATTGTACAAAAGTGTTTCTTCAATGGAATATTGCATGATTTAAACAAGGGGATATTAAAAATCAGGCAGAATGCGCAACACTCATAAAACTCAGACTGGAGACCAGTCTCAAATCTCTTGCATCTTCCTGGTTGAAACTGAGAATATTTTTTAAATGAACCAGACAAAATCCAGCCTCAGTGTTAGATTAGAAACTAAGATTGGGAGGCCGGTCTTATATAAGTTGTATCAATGAAGTAAAGAGTTAGTTTTTCTACACAGAATGAGGCTAATCGTGATTACTCGGCTCAAATCATTCTGTTCTGTTCAAATTCTAATCTGACGTCTCAACTTGTTTCTTTATTTCTTTTCCTTATTTTAATTGGATGAGAAAAAAGGTTTAGAATAGCTAAACCCCTGAAAAAGACCTCCCTGACAGTAAGACCAGCCCAATAACAAGACCTCTATTTCAATCTCCTTTTCAACAGTTTTCCACCATTTTTACCCCAGAAATAAGACTACCCAACTATTTAGACCACTTGTCATGCCCCTGAGGTTGTCTTAATATACGAGGTTTCACTCTACCGATTACAAAAAAGAACATTTTAAATGTAGAAAAGTTTACCAAATTTTTCTGAGGCTGTATTAACATCGAACACTTTGACAGATTTGTTGATGGCTGCAGCTAGTACATTATCGGCCACAGTGTTCCAGGCGAGAACCTCCACCCGGCGGTCCTGACCCGGCAAATTGGTAGAGGAGACAGTATCTATGTTCTCGGACAATCTCTCAACCTCTGGAAGACTCCAAATCTTGATCTGTATTAATAAAACAAGAAGACACCGCAGTGTGATGAAATCTGGTTTTCATCTTAAATTGTTAATGAAAATGGGACATATTCATGACAAAATACAGTCAAGATTACGACTTTTTCCTGATAATAGCTATTGTGATGTCAGACAACTTAGTTTAGTTTCAAGCTTTACCTTGAATAATTACTGAGAAAAGTGAACTTAAACAAAAAACGTTCCGGTAATGAAATGTTACACCCACTTCCATCGAACACATTAACAACATTACCAAGTTTAAAAACCAGTGTTTGCCAAAGAAAACCTGGTCAATTATAATTCTGGTGGCTATCATTAACAATTCAATTACCGTTTTTTTATTATTATTCAATTACTTTATTAACATTATCAACATTTATTGACGTCTTCAAAACTTGTGCATTAACTTAACCCATTACATCATATCTATATATGCGTTTTAACACATGTGCCACCAGTGTAGATTCAGATCAGCCAACACATCAGTGCCTTCTGATCTGGATCTACACTGTTAGCTACCTGTTCAGTAATAACCTAATGAATTTAAATGCGAACAGTGTAGATCCTGATCAATACAGGTGTATCTAGGGATTCACAGGTTAAAGACCTTATTTATTGGTTTCTTCAAAACTTTTACTATTTTTGTTGTTTTTCTTTTTAACGAACACTACTGGTCTCGCTGAAAAAGAGTTGAACAGCTCATTTGGAACACTGTGTGTTTGTAGAGTGACCTATCGTCTACAGGTCTATGTCAGTGGCTCAGTGTTAACTTTCACTTCATGGATAGTGCTTATAACCCATGTGCAACTAGTCTGGATTCAGATCTGTGCTGTCTGATCAGGATCTACACTGTTTGCTTTTTGATTTACTATTATTTCTGACCAAAAGGTGAAAATTGCAGATCCTGATCAGAAGGAAGAGATGTTCCAGCTGATCTGGATCTACACTGTTTGCTTATGCAATGAAAGGAGTATATATGGAAGAAAGGTTTAAGACATCTTTAGCCCAGTCCCAATGGTGGTCGAAATAGCGGGGTTTCACAGTACACTGCTCGCTTCTTTTTCAGAAACAATATAATGAATTTAAAAGCAAACTGTGTAGATCATGATCAGTCTGACTTGCAGGCTGATCTGGATCTTAACTGGTCACACATGGGATACAAGCTGTTACCCATTAAAAAAAAAGATTCAATAATGTGAGGCCCATGAAACAAATTCAGAAAATTGATAGTAAACATTTCTGGTTAGAAAATAACTCAATAAATATCTCACCGTATTATCGGCAGCACAGGTTGCTAACATCTCATTATGGAATGGACTAAACTTCAGGTCTGTAACATAATCTACAGAGAAGATGAAAAAACATGAGTGTTAACAGTTTAACCATTTAATCCTTTCATATGTATGTTATTGCATGTGGATATAAACATACTAATACTATAACTGCGTCATCTGATCAGGATCTGCACTTCTGCTTTTTGGTCAGAAATAACTTAATAAATAAAAAGGTGAACTGAGTAGATCCTGATCAAACGCCACAGTCATAGTACATATTTTCACATTTTTTTACTATCTACTGAAAAAAGTTGACCCGTGTCTGAATTAAAACATAATTATACGGAAACTCATTGGCATTTATTGTTCAATCACTGGATAAACAATAAACCATGGTCAATAAAAATGATATTCACAAATAAGCGAACTTTAACTGGGAAAAAAGTCTTTGCCTGTTAACCGTTCCTTTTTCATCTTTTAACACAAATTGTATGTTTTCTGCAGGAACTTGACTTAAAAGAAATAATTTGTTTTGATTGATTTTACAATCGCAATCACAGCACAAACATCTCTTTTAAATTTATTATTATTAATCACCTGGTGATAATTGATCATATCTAAATATTATACAATCAGCCTTAATGAATTTAAGCGCAAAAGATCCAATGAGACCATCGATATTAAGTTCCACCCATTCAGAAAGTCAACCAATTTTGGAAGCGCTGAATTTGCTACTGCCACTGTTAATTTATGGCATTTCTTTTTAGTGTAATCTTGAGTAATTTATCTGAAATATGGGTTTTTACTTATACAGGAAAGTGTTTTTAGGAAACTAGGCATATCTCAGTTTACCTTAAAGCTATAGGATGTTCTATAAACAAGCTGTGATGCATGAAAACATGTCTTCTGTAATAGTTTTGACATTTTTAGATAAATTAAGTTATTTTGAATCATCGCTTGTACTCTTATTTGAAAATATAATTCACCGAATAGATCAGCTGAGAACCTATCATATGTGAACAAATACAACCTGCCTTCAGAGACCACTTTTCAGTTTTCCCTGAAGTGGTCTTAGAATACAGGTTTGACTGTAATTGTAAATGTACCTGCATGTCCTTTTAAGGTCGGCAATGACTGTCCCACTCTGCCAGTGGTATCTAGAGGTAAAATACCAACATTCCCACCTCCTGTAAGACATAAAACGGTTTTAGAAGACAAGAGAAACAATGGCTATGACTACAATATGGCGTTCCACGGAACACATGTTTAGCCTAAAGTTTGCATGCAGATGATATATTGCAAGTATCAAGTGAATAGGGCAAATACTTTCAAAGTTATAGGCAACATTAGGTTTCATGTAAAGTTGGGGGACTTCTGGACAACTGCTGAACAATAGGATCCCTATGTGTCTACCAGCTTTGCTGGTGAACAAAAGCTTCTTTGGTGAGAAATAACCTAATGAATCTAAAAGCTATATAAATTTTGCAAGTGTTCAATGTAACAAAGTAAAGCCGTTATTAAAAGCAAACAATTCAGACCAAGACCAAATGCATAGATTTGCAAAGCCTTATTGCAAATGCATGCACATGCTTATCCTTAGGGTTCAAAGAAAGTATGCAGGTTTATACCTCCAGAGTCGACATTGAAGGCCATGTAGCTACAACTTGCTGTAATGTGATTGCCACAAGACTGCATCAACATACCCACTGGAACCTCCTGTATCCATTCCTACAAAAAATGTTTGAGTTTACTCTACATAATACATTTCACATTTTTATTCAATAGAAAAGTTCTTTAAATAAATTACAAAAAAGAAAATGTGTGATGCCTTCATAATCATTCCTAAAACCTAATTATAAATTGGCCAGTGATTTTCCCCCATATTGGGAATAGGGCCATGCCTTACATATTTGTTGTTTTCTATCAGCATTTGATTAGTTTATCTACAAACAAACCCTAAACATTCATTGAGACTTAAATCAAATTAACATTTTCATACATCTCTCTTCGGATATCTTGGAGCAGCATTTTTGTACTTGGACACTTTAAATCTCCATGCCATTCTGGAAGTCTGTAAGCATTAAGAAGCAAACCTAAAATATAAAAAGCTACGGTGTATGTACAGTAAAACTCCATCATTAAGACCTTAAGAAGTCTAAATAGAAGGGTAGTCTTTATTTGGGGTTAACAAATAGTGCAAAAATCTAAAACAAGAAACTGAAATTGTAGTGTATCTGTGTCATCTGATCAAAACCTGCCAGTCTGCTTCCTGATCAGGAATAATCTAATGAATCTAACAGCAAACAGTGTAGATCCTGATCAGATAGCATGGGGAAAATAGAAATATCACATGAAGTAAATTGTAAATCTAAAAATACCACATTCAGGGTCAATGTTCACCATCATATCCATCTTTTAGTATGGATCAAAACTGGCCAGAGTTGGGCGATAAATACCACCCCTGGTGTTTACCAGTGGTATCTACCGGTATTTCCCGGCCTGGAAAATACTCCCCAAAGTGGCAAATACTGGAAAACACTGGCAAATACTATGCAGATGATTTTTTTGCCTTAAAATTCTGCAGAAATCTTAACTTAGTTGATTTATTTATGTTATTAATGTATTATCATTATAATAATAAAATTATTCAGATGTTTTAATTAAATTTCATATCAGGTGATCACTTTAAGCACTTAAAGTGAAAATAAATCTTAATGAACTGTCTTTTATTTCACTTAGAACCTAACAATGCAGCAGGTGAGAAATAAATGCTGATCCACCTGTGCACCTGGCCATTGACACTTAACAAGCATGGCCATAAGGTCTAGACTATTAAAACAACATGTTTCATACAAGGGGCTGTAATAGCCAGGGGCAACAATGGCAACAGTGTCATAAATAACATATAATAATAATAATAATAATAATAATAATAATAATAATAATAATAATAAATTCTTTATTTTTAGAAGGTTAGTACATATTAAGTTTGAACAAAAGGATGTCAATCTTATTTACAATATGGCCTTCTTAATAAAATAACAATTACAAAACAATTATATAAAAACAACAACATTAAATGTTAATTAAAACAAAACATTTGACATTACAATATACAATATACATATACAATTTGTCTAGGTCCAAGTAAATGGTTGTGTATTGGTGTATTTCCAGAAAGCTGCCAAACTGGTGTTCTGTTATAGATATGTACATGTACTTTAAGGGGAAAGAAGAGATTGCCTGGTAGAGACAGACTTCTTTGTATCTTACTTAAAATTTGTTATTGTATTCATGTATATTTATTGTAAGTTGTGTACATTACTTATTATAATTAAAACCTCTAAAATGCTGAATCCATTATTGTTAATATTAGAATTTGAAGTTGTCCACACGCTGACTATAAAGGATACATTGTATTGTATATATTCCATGGGTGGTCAATTCAAATGACCACTTTTTCAGTACTTAAATATTTATTATGGATAAAGTGATAAAAGTGTTAAACTTAAACTTAAGTATAAATATAATGGCAATTGATGGGTAAACTTGAAATTATTCATATGAATGCTGATAATAGATAATATTTTATAAATTCCAGACTGGTCAATTCAGTCTACCAGTATTTGCCAGCAATGGCCAGTATTTGCCGGCATGAAAATACTCATATTTGCCGGCATTTTGCCAACCCTGAAACTGGCACAGTTTACTGTGTAAATATTAGGTTGCGCTTAACACAGGGCTAGGCAGCAGAGACATTGATATTCATTTCTTTTACTGCCCATTAACAGATTTATTCAAACCAAACCGAAAACTGCAATATTTTCATACAGAAACATGTTTTAATAGCTTTTTAAACATTTGTTATTCATTACATTTTAAGTTATATGGCAAAATCTTTATCATATTATTGAACACAATTTTCCAGTTCCAAGTTGTCCATGATTATTTAGTTGGAAACAAAATATCTGAAATTAATGTTACTGCATGAAATGTTATAAAAACAACATAATGTAAAATACTAAAATTATTTGATGTGGCATTCTCTAAAGATCTGGAGTAGAGAGTTTGTATGCTCTTGTGTCAACTTAATGAACTGACTAAAATTAAGCTTGACTGCTATTTAAATAACACTCACATGGAGTTGCTGCTCATACAGGTATCATGTAGACAATTGAAAACCTTAACATACACAACAGTTTCAACTGGACTGATAAGCCTGATTGCAAAAATCACCGGTCTGAACAAGGAATAACATCTGCACACAGCAGATACGCCCACCCTGTGCACATGGGTTAAAGCATACATGTACACATTTCCTGCATATTTTGGAGGATAATTCATATGAAACTAGAATAAAAATATAAATAAAGGATGCACCAATTCCGGACAACACTAAAAAAACAATAAATATAAATATACACTTTTTTAGCAGCCGCTCACTTCCTCGTCCGAACTATTCCGAATTTGCCAAATTTATCGAACGGATTTCTTTGCGAAGTGAAATCCGACATAAATGTGTTAGTTTGTTGTAATAAATTAAAAATTAATTTCATCTACGACTACGATTGTAAGATAATGTCATCAGTAAGATTTGTATTTTAAAACATACAAATAATCTATCAGACTTCAATTATTGAAATATAGCCATTACGGCTATGACCTTGCTCCTATCGAAACGTCTTCGGCAACAATATGGCAGCCGTCAGGACAGCATGTATTTTGGGATGCGAAAGTTCGATCTCACGATTACGCATCAAGCTGCCTGGATCGAAAGAGACAGCTTTTCCTATATGTTCCGCAAGTTATCATTCGATCGCTTTTCCAAACGGAGTGGTTCGTGCAAAAAGTAAGACATAATATTGCACCGGTGTTTTTGTGGTTAGTTTTCGCGATAAATGTCAATGTCAAACTCTTATTGCATAAATTCATTTTTGTTATAAACTGTATTTAGCACGACTTTTCGAAGAAAAGGGAGCTATCCTTCTTAATCCAGCGTCGGTGTCCATTTAATTTTCAAGACTTGGTCCATGACTTTGAGTCTAAAGTTTGATAATATTCAAGATACAGAAACCTACTTAGGGTCCTTCTTGGACCCCAACAGCCTTGAAAGTGTCAATGTAAATTAATCTGAGTGTCACATTTAAGAATCATTTCCCTACATCAAAGGCCAAAGTCACACAGGAGTTGAATCTGTCAAGACTCATTTCTGATGCTTAACTTTTGAAACCTTTCAGGAATTTCAACCAGACTTCAATGCAGAACGGTCTAAATGTACAAAAGCCATGACAAGGGTACTATCCCTTACCCGCACAAACTCCAGACTCCTGCCATTTAATGGCCAGTTAACAAAATTTCAGTGGCTTTGAACTTTTCTCAAGTTGTCAAGCAATAAGCAAAATCTTTAAAAAAAAATCATGGTTAAAATGCTAAACAAATTTCAAAGTATTTCGCAAAATCATTACTTGGAAGACTCTTACCGAAGTTGTTCAAACTTAATTTTGATATAAAAAACATGGCCTTTTTGGTTGGGTGTTGTTTTAAATTTCTTTTAACAGGTCAATTTTTACAGTAATCAACCAGATTCAGGCACAGACTTCTATCTGAATGGTCCGAAATCACAAAAATGAGACTGGTCCAAAAACTCAGGCTTTTAATAGGTCAATTTCAAGACTGGTCTCATTTTCAGACAATCAGATGCTTCAGAAAGGTATCTCAAGCATTTACTAAATTGGTAAATGCTTGAGATTTGCTACAGGTCTCCAGTCTAATTTTGCCACATGGGCGAACAGTGTAGATCCTGAAGTAGAAACAGCACATTGGTACCATCTGATCTGGATCTACACTGTTTTTTCTTGATCAGAAATAACCTAATTAAATGGTGTACATCTTGATGAGATGGCACAGATGTTCCCCCTTGTGATAAAAGCCATATCCCATGGAGTAAAGGAGTGATCCCTTTCAGTGATCACTTTAGTTTTTCAAATTAATTTTCTTGATTATTTTGATCAAGATTTTCTGATCTGGATCCAAATAATAATCTAATTAGATTTTCATTTTTTTCATCAATATATTGGCAAGAGAACATGGTAGGCTGTCCTGGGATTGTTTCTTACATGTAGATGAGCAAACATTACATATTAAATTGTTTTTTGTGACATTTTTTTATAGTATACATTATAAACCTGCCAAGAAGCTTGATAAAAAGTTATTAAGTTATAAGAATATAAACAAATGCTAGGTTTATTCAATCATTTTGATAACATACTCCGCTATGAAACAATAAATTAAGACGAATACATTTCCAATACTTCTCAATTTTAATTTGTTTAGCTTCACTTTAGTGGAATGTGTCATATTTACCAGAACAAACTAAAAAATATCAGTTGATATAGTTGAGATAATTACAGTGTCGCAGGTAATAAAGTTGTCATTTTTAACCCATTACTCCATGATACACATTTTTATCACATGGGCAAACATTGTAGATCCAGATTTAAGTCTGTGCATCCATGCAATCTGATCAGGATCTACAGTGTTCACATTCCGATTTATTAGTTTATTTACCACCAAGAAGCAAATAGTATAGATTCTGAAGTGCCAGCTGATCTTGATCTGCACTGTTGCCATAAAAGACATGTATGTGGAGGAAGCGGTTAAAATAATGTAATGGACACACCTTTCTAAAATGTGAACTTGTCCATTCAACAATTAACTATCAGGACTCAATTTTATAGTCTAAACTTTGCTTAAATTTAACATACGCTGAGCTTAACACTTGAATTTGTATGAAACAGGTTATATCAGTACGTTTAACCCTTTACTCCATAAATATCACATGCATGACCAGTGTAGATCCAGATCAACCAACACATCCATGCCATCTGATCTAGATTGACACTGGTCACCTCATGGCTATAAATAACCTAATGCAACTTAAAGCCACTGTATTAGATCCATATCAGATGGCGGCCCAGATGTTCCAGTTGATCTGGATCTACACTATTCTCCCAAGGATAACAGCCATAGCCCATGGAGTAAAGAGTTAATGGTATCATTACAGGTTTGAAGAAACAGTTGCCATGTATATCAATGTGTGTACAAAGGATCCATTCCAGTGGCAAGAACAACAAGCAGGATTATTATAAAGTGCTAGGAGTCGAGAAGAATGCTGATGCTAAAGAAATCAAGAAAGCATATTATCAGGTAAAAGCTTTCAGCTTATGATAAGGTATAAGGCTGTCCACATGTTATTAGGTAAAATGCTGTCAGCATATTATCAAGTACAAGTTAGTGCATATTTGTCCTGTATGATGTGGTCTGAATGTTACCAGGTAAAATGCTGTCCACATATTATCAGGTAAAATGCTGTCCACATCACGTAAAATGCTGTCCACATCGTGTAAAATGCTGTCATCATATTATCAGGTAAATTGCTGTCCACATAATATCAGGTAAAATGCTGTCCACATATTATCAGGTAAATTGCTGTCCACATAATATCAGGTAAAATGCTGTCCACATATTATCAGGTAAATTGCTGTCCACATAATATCAGGTAAAATGCTGTCCACATATTATAAGGTAAATTGCTGTCCACATAATATCAGGTAGAATGTATACATGTATCTATGTTAGCGTTATCGCTCGCCAAAATCGCCAATTGGCGATAAAAAGTACCAGCTGGCGATGATTTTCTTACAAATTAATGAATCTGGCGATAAAAAATGCGGCGTAAAATTTTCACTCAGCAGACGAATATTGATCAATTTCCCATCATGTGTCACCGACCATACACTGTTTTAACAATCATTACTTACCCCCTGCCATGGATAAACAATCTGGTACACTTTCTACCACATTCATGTCATAATATTGTTAATTAGGACCCCTGATTCAGATTAGCAGTTTTATTATTCATTCTTTGCTGGAGGCGGACATGTTTGTTTACGTAGCGGGATTTGTCTAAAACAATTTAAAATGTCACAGTCGTCGACCAATCGAGTCAAGCTGACGATGCAAGGGTGGAGTAACAAGATCGATAAATATGATGATTGACGTCGGCAAATAATTTAACTACCCCAAAAAACTTTAACTCGGAACAGTCGAAGACAAATTTATTATAATCAATCAGTGGATTTTAAAATACTTTAGCTTTATTCTATACTGTGAAAAATCGGCAGGAAAATCGGTCTTGCAGCGTATTTGTAAAGATAAATATTTTCTAAACTCATTTTCCAATAAGCTTACAATACTAAGTACTTTGCACTTTTAAATACTAGGGCATTTATTTTATTAGCCTTACTTAAGCATACTATTCATGATTTTGTCTTATATTTCAGCAAGGCATTCAGTCTTTGGAAGCATAAGAAAGAAAGGATAATCAATCAATTCTTTAAGTGTAAATAGCAGAACTCACAGTAATTACAGAAATAAACATTAACAGTATTATTAAATTATACAGTGCAGTAAATTGCTATTGCAAAAATCACCAAGCCTTCTATTTATATAAGAGTTGTAAATTTAAAAAAATGAATAAAACTTTCTTTGTTTTAGGTACCGAGTTGGTTTATGAATATTTATAACAAAGGTCGCGCGCTATCACGCCGCTTAAAAATTTGGCTCATACTTTTTTTTCCTTAGCGCCAACCTAGTGTATTACAGTAAAGTGCTGACTAGTAAAGTTATTTCTGAAAAAAAAAGCAAGCAGTATAGATCCTGATCAGTTGGCATTAATCTTTACTGTTCACACGTAGATTAATGTATACTATGTAGTAAAGGATAAATACATGCATTGCAGTTTGTGGCACAAAAAACACTTCGTTACAAAATTGTGTACATGTTGTGATATTTTAGATCATGTTTGCACATGCAATAATATATGTACATTGTGTAGTAAAGGGCTAATAAAGTAGTTAAAGGCACAAAAAACACTTCTATACGAAACTGTTAACCATACATGTTGTTTTGATATTTTAGCTGGCTAAGAAGTACCATCCTGATGTGAGTAAGTCTGATCCCAATGCTGCCCAGAAGTTCCAGGAGATTTCCGAGGCGTATGAGGTACGTGTAACGGCAATCTGATTAACACTTTCCACCATATATACACCTTTGTTGCATGGGGGAACATTGTAGATCCAGATCAGCAGGCACATCCTTGCTGCCTAATTAAGATATACACTATTTGCGTAAGATTATTTTGGTTATTTTTCTCCAAGAAATGACCAGCATAGATGACACAGATGTGCCAGATAATCTGTATGTACAATGGTCGTACATTCGAAAAGAAACAGTCTGGTGCTTAGATCTGCAGGTTTGTTCAATTGTTACTTATCGCCCCCATATTTACATTACTTATCGCCCCCATATTTACATGTATATAGGTATATAAATCACCTCAAAAGACTTTCAAATACATATACAGCAGTGGAACATTCAAATATTTGCCTTAATATATATTCAGATGCTAGATATTGCTATTAGTTGTCATCCTTTAAAAAAAGCACAGTAAAATAAAATAATGTTGTTTTGAAGGTGCTGAGTGACGAGACAAAGCGTCAGCAGTACGACACCTTTGGAATGTCGGGAGCCAGTATGGGCGGAGGGGGACCAGGAGCTGGCCAGGGACAATATGGTGGTTTCCAAGGTAAAGGAGCCATTTATAATACCCTATGATAGTTCTTGGACTGACATGAGATGTGGGTGCTGTGTCCTGTAATCATTTTCATGCCATTGGCTTTTGCTGTAAATTATTCATTGAATGACAAAGGAGTCAATACAAACAACTATAGGCATATACTTTTCCAAACTTTTTATTATTAAGATGTAAAAATATGAAATGTTCAAACAGTGATTTGTCCTTCAAAATTAATCAAATGTTCAATTTTCTATCAATTATTCAAATACTTGAATATTTGTTTGCATCAATAGTTTTTGAACAAGTTTCTGGAAGTTATGAAATTGTGAAGGTTAAGAGTCTGACTTAAGCTTTGTTACAGATCCATAGATATATAAATAGAGGCTTTTAAGAAGAAAACAAAGCAACAAATGAACCAGAAATCTTGAATATTCATTTCAGCAAACAAATCAATATACTGATTATTTTAGCATACTTATTTGTTTAAAGGTAGCAAAGACTTTATGTTCAACATTGTTGATTACTTTAGGTTTTGAGAATTTTCGAGGAACGATCGATCCTGAGGAGCTTTTCCGTCAGATGTTTGGTAACGCAGGGTTCAGTGGATTTGAAACACGAGATTTTGACAGTAGATGGGGAAGTGCTCCGGCTGCTGAGGTAAACCTGCTCCAGTTGTCAATGATTATAAAATTTGAGATTTGAGACAAGCCTCCAAGAAATGAGAAAAATTATTGTGAATTATTTTAAACTCAACTCACAGTGACGTTTTTTTTTTATGTTTACACTGATAATTTAACCCAAACACTGCAGATCTTGATCAGACTGCATGAATGTGATGGCAGATCTTGATTTACACTTTTTTGTCTGTAAACAACAGCCGCATCCCAGGGGTTAAAAGTAAACAACAGCCACATCTCAGGGGTTAAAGGTAAACAACAGCCGCATCCCAGGGGTTAAAAGTAAACAACAGCCACATCCCAGGGGTTAAAAGTAAACAACAGCCACATCCCAGGGTTAAAAGTAAACAACAGTCACATCCCAGGGGTTAAAAGTAAACATCAGCCACATCCCAGGGGTTGAAAGTAAACAACAGCCACATCCCAGGGGTTAAAAGTAAACAACAGCCACATCCCAGGGGTTAAAAGTAAACAACAATCACATCTCAGGGGTTAAAAGTAAACAACAGCCACATCCCAGGGGTTAAGAGTAAACAACAGCCACATCCCCAGGGGTTAAAGGTAAACAACAGCCACATCTCAGGGGTTAAAAGTAAACAACAGCCACATCCCAGGGGTTAAAAGTAAACAACAGCCACATCCAAGGGGTTAAAGGTAAACAACAGCCACATCCCAGGGGTTAAAAGTAAACAACAGCCACATTCCAGGGGTTAAAAGTAAACAACAGCCACATCCCAGGGGTTAAAATGTTTTCTATTCTGTTCTGTTCTTTTATTAGGTTCAGATGAATCTGAACTTCCAGGAGGCGTGTCGGGGGATTAACAAGGAGGTGGAACTGAATGTAACTGAGACCTGCTGGAGCTGTAACGGTTCCAAGGCTGCGCCGGGCTCCACGCCACAGACCTGTCCACAGTGTAATGGTACTGGAATGGTGAGTGGTATTTAAGTAAGATCTTTAACTGAATCTGAAATGTTTTCCTAATAAGAGAACCCTATTGTGATAAAAGGGAAATATATTCGTTAATTAGGTCAAGGTCACATTTACAAGAGTTATACCCCTTTTTTGTACTTAGATAAAAAAAATTCTGACAAAGTACCACAGGGGCGTCACAAGTATTCAGCTAAACACCCATCTAGTTGTTGATGATATGAAATGTTTTTAATATAATGAAATCTTGACTCTTAACATTGTTTACATTGTTTATGGTCATGGGATCATACATCTTGAAATTTGGAATTAATTAGAAATACATCCTAATTAAGTACAACTTAACCCTTAACTCTTAGTTGACTTCTAGTCACATAGGAGCGACTTCTTGTTGCATTCAGGTGACTACTTGTCACATACAGGCGATTTCTTGTCGCGTTCAGGTGACTTCTAGTTACAAACGGGCGACTACTTGTTGCGTTTTTGGTGACTTCTAGTCACATACAGGCAACTTCTAGTTGCATCATAGTCAGTCTTAAACGCTTGGGGGATCTCCTGGAAGATCATGGATCAAGATCTAGTCTTCTGATCCCCTTATTTGAATGCTGTTTTAGTATTTTAATTGTATTGCTTGTAATCAGTTATTAGTTTATATCATTTTATTTACACTTCAACTTCATCCTCTACGATAAAGTCTTATTCATCTAACGAATCATAATTTCTGATGGTGAACAGTGTGACGTATTACTTTAAAAGGCGTGGCTACTGTAGAGCCGTTCACAATTTATTGGACGTTGCACGATGTTTTGACGTGTGACGTCACCGTGCACGCATGTTTTGCCACGAGTTGCTGCGAAAAAGCGTGCTGTCATTCACTTTGTCGTTAACGTAGCTGTTCCAACAGCCATTCGAAAAAGCCGTAATATCACGAATTATTCTAGTTATTTCTGTATTAATGAAATTATTTATGAGTGTAAATTTTTTTTTTTTTTTTTTTTTTTTTTTTTATACCTGACGAAGACTTATATGTCGAAACGCGTCGTATAAATTTTTACAACAAATCCATGTGTTGTTTTCCTTTTAACAATTTATTATGAGTGTAAATATAAGGATTGAATCGATATTTGATAATTTCCATTTGGGTATGAAAAACAGTTGGATTGTTTAAAGTACGCATGTGCCCTTCGGGCTTCACACACTTTAAACAACCCAACTGTTTTCCATACCCAAATGGAAACCATCAACTATCGATTCAATCCTTAAGTAAAGCGCCTTTGAACGTGTATATGAAAAGGGCGCTATATAAGTTTGGTAATTAATAATAATAATAAAATAATAACTCCATAATTATATACAAATGTAGATGTTTGATCATGTGTGTGACCTGTGAAGATTCAGATCAGACGGCACAGATGTTCTATCCAGTCTTGATCTGCATTTTTGTTTGCTTCCTAGTCATAAATACCGTATAATGGGTTATTTTCGCAATCGAAAATTTTCGCGATTTTGCCATAATTTAAATTTTCGCGGTTGTAATTTTAACGAATTTTAGCCGGCAGAAATTAATTTTCGCGTGTTTACTTTTTATAGGCCATTCATATTGCTATAGTTCTTGTAATTCTGTACCAGCAAAAGTACATGTAAAAATTAAGTACTATTTGAAGAAATGTTTGCTATGGTGTGACAGCTGTGCATTTAAAGGTGGTTATTTATCAAACTGTTATAAACCAAATTGCCCATAGCATAATTGAGATCCGTTTAAATAACAATAGTGATTATGTTTTCATTGACAGAATAATTACCATGACCACCGCAGATATGCCTATAGAAGTTATGAAGCGATAATTAACCTTTAGCCCGCTGGGGCTACCTTTTCAAACATCTTTTTCAGTAACGCTCATCTGCATTGCTTGTAAAGCATAGTATATGCAACAAATTTTGAAACTATGAAATTATCCCTACCACGAAAATTAAGTTGGGAAATTTTGGAGTTTTTAATTTTCGCGAATTTACAACAGTCGCGAAAATAGCGAAAATATTATGCTCGCGAAAAAAACCCATTATAAGGTGTTGTAATGAATGTAAAAGTGAACAATGTAGATCTTGATCAAACTGCACAGATCTGCTAGCAGATGAGCCTCTGTTCTGTTCAAATATGTGATAAAATCTTTATAAAGTTAAGGATTAAGCAGTCTAAAAAAATAGTAAACATCTTTCAGTGATTTTTGGCTAACTACTTGTGCTTAGGTCACTTTTTTGACTTGTCTTTTATGTTATAGGAAACAGTAAGCACTGGACCATTTATGATGCGTAGTACATGCCGCATGTGTGGTGGTGCTAGGCAGATTATAAAGAAGAAATGTAATGTTTGTCGTGGCAAGGGGAAAGTACTCAACAGGAAAAAAGTGGTTGTACCAGTACCAGCAGGTAGAGTTACCTCCCTTTATTCACAGATAAAACTTAATCATTAGTAAAATTATGACTACTGACTGTAAATTGAATGAGTTTTTAAACAATGAAATTTAAAGACTTTGGGGAGGTTATGAGTAAAAAGAAATTACTATATTTGCCAGGTCTGGTAATGTTGGGTTACTATATACCGGTAGTTACTTGGTTTCTTGACAGGGATAGTCATGGATTCAGGTGTTCCACTTGCTGCTTAATCCGAAGGTTAATATTCTTCTAATTCTAGGGGATTCAGCCTGTTAGTAGCCAAAATAATGCTTATTTAAGGAAAAAAATAACCCTTTGGCTTATACTGTAGGGGTCAAAATGATCATCTCCTGGGTCAAATGAAACCTGGGTATTTCCGGTCTGGGTATTATATTATCACTTGCCTTATCAAGTTCAAGGAATTAGTTTTTGCATTGTACTAAAACTACATAAATTGTTAATTCAGTTATGCTATGAAACTTGTAATATCTTGTTTTTCTGAGAACAACATTCCATTGCCATGTATTTTATTGGTACTTTCAGGTATAGAGGACGGACAGACAGTCCGTATCACTGTAGGAGAGCAAGAAGTATTTGTCACATTTAGAGTAAGTTGCATCCTGCACCGCACACTTTAGTTGAATTTGGAAACCAAACTTGGCTGAGCAGAGGAAGATGTTCCAGACAACTTAGAGGACTGTTATCCCCTAATCTCCCTCCAAGTCATTCTCTGAAGTTGCAAGCAACATCAATTTATTTTATGCTTTTCGGTGAATTACAGAATTTTCCTGGTGAAATAAAAGTGGTATTTCACTGTTTTCAAACAGTGGAATATCATTTTTATTTTCACTGATTTTGTCATGTTGGTACCCAAATGCACATAAAGTACATAATGAGAATTTTTAGAAAACTGGGTCAAAATTGTATATTTGATGTCATGACATCACATCAAACAAGGGGTTTTGGAGCCATTTCTCGCAATTTTTCTGTCAAATTGACACAAATTTTGCACTAAAAGCATAAAATAAAAAGAAAATTTGTTTTTACCAGTGAAAGATAGAAATATATTTCACTCATAAACTTCGGAATTACGTATTTTCACTCTTGGCTTCGCCACTAGTGAAAATACGAATTCCAGAGCTCACTGGGTGAAATATATTTCTATCTTACACTGGTAAAAACAAATATCCTCTATGTTATTTTGTTGCAGAAAAAAATATTTGAATCTATATATCTATAGGAAAAAATATACTGAAGGGATAAAAGAAATGAAGGATAAACTTTGAAGACGATTCTAGTTTTTCCCATTTCAAACTTTCCCCTGGTAGACATTATTGCACAATCCCATTATGCCACATTCAATACAATAACACGTCCGATGTAACCTAGAGAATTTCTTTGCAGATTTTCATTGTTTTTTATCAACCCATCAGCAAGATATTGTAAAAACTTTGGAATCATTTATTTTCTCGGTGGTTTAATTATTCCCATATTTTGTGCTGGGACAATTGGGCCAAATTAAAACCCAGAGAATATAAAAGGGTGCTATATTGTGTTATACTAGAGTAATATAGATGCCAAATTCATGTCTGCGTGAATGTGATTTTGCTTTCTTTTTTCGCGAACGATTTACGAAATTAATTGATTTAATGATTATTGATAGTGATACTCTTGAATGCTGGTAACTGTTGTTGTTTTCAGGTGAGCAAGAGTCGTATCTTCCGTCGTGAGGGCTCCGACGTACACAGTGATGTCACAATTACATTATCTCAAGCTGTACTCGGTGGTACTATACGAACACCAGGCATTTATGATGATATATTACTTAATGTGAGTAAATCTAAAGGTCACAAGGTCTTTTACACATCACTCACTGCTTGACCTAAATTTCTATCAAAAGAGAACTTTATACCCTGATCATAGAATTGCAGATGGGTGGTTCTGGTAATCTGGTTATTCCATCTTATATTAAATCATGCTTGATGACTGCTTTCTGGGTTTAAACCAGTACTTGCAATCAATGTGGATTGGGAAAACTACAGAAGAATCGAGTCTGTGGTAGGATTGAAGCCACATTTTCCAGTCTGGAGTCAGATGCTCTACCATTGTTCCTCCACAAGACATTGTTTCTTTTTCAGATTGACTTTGTTAGTTGTTAAAATTAACAGAAAAAAATCCATTTATAAAAATTAAATGAAAAATTTGCAGTTGGAAATGCAAATATAAATCCAATAAGAATTCACAATAAAGATTGAAAATCTTGTCAATAACTGGGAAGAGTAAACAATATCTTAGATGATTCATCTTCTGTTTTATGACTTACATATTTATTTTTAGATACCAGCTGGTACCCAGTCACATGACCGAGTAAAGTTGGCAGGAAAGGGAATCAGCCGAGTCAATAGTTACGGATATGGAGATCACTATGTCCACTTTAAAATCAAAGTACCTTTGTAAGTGTGATACGATGCTCAAGATGTGTTTTTTGTCTGTTTTTATTTTTGCTGAATCGCTCCCCAACTGAATGGGAATATATTCAAATTTTGATTTTATTTCTGTGATCACTTTATTTTGGACAGTTTTAATATTCAAGCTGGCATTTTCAACATTTTTACATTTGCAAATTAGCAATGACTGTTCAAAGCATTTCAGGACAAGGGCAATCTAACATCTCTTTATTTTCAGACATCTTACCCCAGAACAGCGAGCACTACTTTTAGCCTATGCCGAGACGGAGAGGAATGTAGATGGTACTATAAATGGTCTTGTAGATACAAATAAAGGTAAAACTCTGGTTATGTGTTATCATTATATTTCTGGGTGGGTGTGGGATGGGAGAGACGGGAACGTAGACATTACTATAAATGGTCTCATCGATACAAATATAGGCAAAACTTAAGCTAAGATGATATTATTATATTTTGCCGGTGCTTAATTTTCTTGTATTAATGATAAAGTTTACAAAATCAAATCCTAGCAAAATGAAACTATTTTATCTAATTTTATGAGATTAATACAACTTCATGTATTTATGCCTGCAAGAAAATTCCATAGAAATTATATCTGGGTGAAAATGTTATGTATGTAAGTTGTTTGCATGAAATCTGATTAACTTGTACCACATTAGTGAACTTCCTTTAAGCTACATAATTCAAAAACATAAAACTGACATTAGAAACTAGATTTTGATCTCTCTAGCTGCAGATTCAGTGTGTACATGCAGGTGTTCTAACATTTATTCTTTTCCCATTGGTGTTAATGTGTAAGGAGCACTGGTATTTGAAAATTTTGTGATATGAACAATAAAACATGTAGTAGATTTAATTAAAGTCGGGGGTCAGAGACTTTTTCCTATTATTTTAAGGTCCCATCGTACATCATTTCTTAAGTACAATAACGGTATATCTCCATATTTAAATGGTACTTATAACATTTTTGCACTAAGGTGGTTACGTGTATATATTGGGGATATCAAATAAATTGGAATTTGATTACATTCCATCCTTGTTTGGTATTTTAGCTCCAAATAATCATCTTTGTCCACTTTCTTTTTCAGAGAGTGGCAAAGGTGATAAGTTTACTTCCAAAGAGGCGTCTTACGGGGAAAAAGTCTCTGAAGAGGGGAATAGTAGTGATAAAGAGGAGTCATTCCTCGGCAAACTCAAACGTAGACTGTTCGGTTGATGATAGTACAGATTAGTTGTTGAAATTTTAATTTATACTTTTATGTAAGTGTTTATTTTATTTTCATAGAGCTTGTTTCTGTTTCAGTGCATGTTATACAAAGTCTATCATTGAAAAAAAAAGTTTAACCAGCCAAATTAAGAATTTAAAAGATTGCTTTCTTTTAATATGAGCAAGTTTCATTGTTTATTAGGTTGTGTTACAGAAGTACCAGAAATGTATTAACATTTCATATATACACCTATATGACATGTGCGAACAGTGTTGATCCAGATCAGCTGACACATCTGTGCAGTCTGATCAGGATCTACAATGTGAACTTTTGAACTTTAATAGGTAATTTCTGGCCAAAAATAAACAGTGCAGATCCTGATCAGTCAGCACTGTTGATCTGGATATACACCATTGCTCTTGCTATAAAAGGTGTATATATATGGAGAAAAGGTTAATGAATTGTGAACAGTAAACCCAAATCACGCTGTGCTGATGCAGTCTGATCAGGGTCTGATCAGGGTCTACACTTGTCACAAATGGGACAAATGCTGTGATTATCCCTCAATAGGTCCATATTGTTTGGTTGTGGTTGCATGTTTTTAGTGTCTACAGGTCCAGAATATAATCTCAAGTTATGGTGTCATGTAATATTACTGGTGTTGATTTGGTCACACAGTTCTAAAATTACTGTTTTTGTGACCATTTTCAAGTAAAGGTGCACTAATGACTAATGATTGTCTGTCCACCAGTCCATCTGTCAAGAAAACTTAATGTCGGCTATAACTTTCCCTTTTCTAAAAATATCTTTGTCAAACTTTAAAATTATATGGCTTAAGTTATGACAACATATTCATGATGGTGCCAAATTCTTAAGGTCAAGATCTCATTTGACGGGAGTTATGCCCCTTTTTGTACTGAGATTTAGAAACGAAAATGCAACTTTGGCGATAATTTTGCCATTTCTGATAATTTCTTCATGAAACAATTGTCTGTCCACCAGTCTGTCCATCATGAAACAATTGTCTGTCCACCAGTCTGTCCATCATGAAAACATAATGGTGGCCTTAACATAAAAAGATTTATAATTAGTATATCATACCAAAAGTTATGGTTAGCATGTGATAAAAGTGTTTCCCTATGATTAGAGTTTCATTGAGATTGTTTAAATTTCAGGAAAGAGGGCTGTAGAAGATGAACATGGATATATTAAACAGATTCGTGATACAATACAGCAGATGAAAGACTCGTCTTCTAAAATATATGGAGAGAAAGACTCTAAAGAGCAAGATACTGGCAGTGCCAAAACTAAGACCGAAAACAAAAAAAGGGACACTGAAAATGACAACAACAATGCAACATTATCAGCAGTGGATAACGATGATGTGGACAACAAAACTAGTTCCGTTAACAAGAAAAAACAGAAAGCAACTTGAGGACTTTTAATTGATAGCTAATTTTGTTATTGTTTACTGTGTTCCTTGGGGTCTTAAATTAAGGGGCTTTCCTTGTCGTCAGATATGCTTGCCTTTACACCAACAAATTCATCTAACACACATGCCTGTGTTTTAATTTAGGTCAGTCCACTTGTAGATAATAGGGTTGATAGATAGAATGTAGACCCAGAGTAGAATTTTGGTCTATGTCTACCAATACTCTGATATTCCATGTGACTACAGACAGAAATATTAGAATAAGGTCATTATACTTAATAGCCGCTGGTGATATGTCACGAGCTGGAGTTCAAATGCGCAAAGATATATCACGAAGGGGCGTAGCCCAGAGTGATTTTTATATCTACACATCTAAAAAATGTGATAATTTCTTAGATATATGCCTGGTGGCTATTGACCATCTTAATTCTAACTTGAATCTACATCACAAAGCTTTAAAACCATGGCTTTGCAAAATCAGAATATCAAGTGATTTAAGAATAAGTGGTGTCAAGAAAGAATTATGGGCACATAAGTGTGCCTTTTGTGGATTACTATCACTTCAATTCATTGCAGAATCTTGGAAGTCATATCAGAATAAATAATAGACTTTCATACTGAAATTAAACATTACTTGATAAAATGTCTTGTTTGCTTACATCCCAGTTTAAGATTAAAGAAAATTAAGCACTAGCATTTTCTCATTTGAGGATTGATCAACTTTAGTTTAAATTTACAATTTTGCATGTCAAACCAGGGTCTTTCATTGTGGAAGCAATAATGTGTAATGAGTAAATTCATCACATTGAATTTTACTCAATCACATTGAATTTACTCAATTTTGGTGATCTGAAGAAATTTCGTTTAGAAGCGTAGTACAAAAATATTTCAAAAATTTGAATGAATAATGTAAAGTATGGTGCCTTTAAAATGAGTTCTTCTTAAAAATGCTTTTAAGTATGAGTTCTACTTCTGTGTACTCTGATCATAATTTTCTAGTACTTAATGGCTCATACCCAACTGGGAAATCTTATATTTGAGAATTCAATCATTGTGCTCTTTATAACAACATTGATATTCATTTGTCATTCATAAACGTTCTGTTTATACTGTATCAATACTAAATAGTAACTGTAAATCACTATGTTACTTGAAATGTTGATGTTCAATGTATATTAAGTTTTGAGCGAGAAGGTTACATAATGAAAGGAACATGATGACAGTATGCAGTCTGGGAGTGCTCATCATTTCTTGTTGCATAACTACGAAAAGTGATTACCTTTGGCTTATTTAAATATTTTTTTCAACTGCATCATTTGCTACTTCTGCATCATATGGTACAACTGCATCAGTTGCTGGAACTGCATCATATGGTACAACTGCATTATTTGGTAAAACCACATCATTTGTCACAAATGCTTCATTTTGTTTAACTTCATCATTTTGTTGTAACTTGTAACTGCATCATTTGTTGTAACTGCATCATTTGGTACTACTGCATCATTTGTTGTAACTGCATCATTTGGTACTACTGCATCATTTGTTGTAACTGCATCATATGTTACAACTGCATCATTTGGTACAACTGCATCGTATGGCACAACTGTATCATATGGTACAACAGCATCATTTGGTAAGACTGCATCATTTGGTACAAATTGTATCACATGGTACAACTGTGACATTTCTTGCAACTGTATTATTTGGATAAACTGTCATCATTTTGGTCAACTGTATCATTCATTGCAACTGCATCATTTGTTGCAACTGCATCATTTGGTTAAACTTTATCATTTCTTGCATCTGCATCATTTGGTTGAACTGCATCAGTTGGTTCAACTGCATTATTTGGTTCAACTGCATCCTTTGTACAACTGCATCAACAAGTTACATTACCCAATCACTAGTTTATAAGATAAGTATTTTGTCAGAATTATCAGAATGAATTCTTACATTAATCAAAGTATTTGATCAGTGGTCGTTTGCTTATCACACTAGTTTATATAACAAGGGGTCTTAATTAATGATTTAAAAATATATCTAAAGTTTGTTACATTACAGAGTATTTCTAAGAATTCAGCACTTGAATACATGTAATTTTCTTAAACAGACATTGCTATGTCTTAGAATTTAATTAGTTAAAATCAAACAAACATTGCACTTTTGTCATAAATTGCAGACACCTGCTTAAATAATTTTGTTCTAGATATGCCCACATTTTTGTCTGAATTTTCGACATGGTTCGATTATCAACTTATTGGTAGAATGTTTGTTGATAATTTATGCGTTGTTGCCATTATTTGTATAAATATTCAAATATAATATTATGTTTATATGAAAATTTGAAAACCACAAGAATAAACTATATAAAAATTATGCAAGTCTTCTGACTTTGGAAAAAAAATCTTTGTTGACTGTATCAGCATACTCCTACAGCCAGTTTATCTGTTGATTCACTTGAAATTTAACAGTAAGCCACAAAGGGCAAGTCTTTTCTTCCAAGAGTTTAGGATTATTAAAATTTTCTAAATCTTAAAATTAGTGGCATATTTTAAAATCATGTATTTTCTTAATAGCTCAAAATTTCCAATTGTGTATGTTTTCATATGATAAAAGATACATTTATAATATTGATTTGTGCAAAGTTTTATGGACCTGCAGTTTACTGTTGTTGGGATTTGATATTTTTACTGTATATCATGCTATGAGAACAGTAGCAAGTCCTTAATTTGCTTTGCTACAGGTCTAGGTGAACATGTCTGAAATTATGTTATGTGGCTACTCATAACTTAAAGCAAGACAACACTTTCGAAATCTTTTACAAACCTTAGCGTTACCTTGACGATTTATTTAATATATAAAATGAACAATTTTAATAACTTGATCCATAAAATTACTTTGATTTTGTGTTGCTTGAAAAGCCAAATATCTAACAATAGCAAATTTTTTTGGTTCTAAATGTCTTAACAATGAATAAATAACCACTGAAATTACTGGCACTCCCATAACAGTAACGGTTAATAACTAGTTATTTGCTTTTATTATAGGTCATCAGGCACTTGCCACTTTTACTTAGCTGAGTTAAGGGCCGTCTACAGTCAACATTGCATGTTCAAAGTAAAAAAAATCAAAATCTCCAACAGATAAATGCCATTCAATCAAACTTTGCACAAATAAATGTTA